>OY755240.1:1692993-2152993 GCA_963576725.1 Azorinus chamasolen
ACCACTAGACCACAGCACACCACAAACACTGCTGACCCTGAACAGACCGCTCCGCTAGGAAACCTCTGATCTGGGTCCCTGCTTATAAAACTTTTAGTTGAGTCTGAGTACGTTCTCAAGCTTTTGATTGGTCAGATCTGAGCCTCTGGCTCAAATCTGACCAATCAAAAGCTTGAGAACTCAAATCTGACCAATCAAAAGCTTGAGAACGAAACTCAGACTCAGCTAAAAGCTTTATAAGCATGGATACTGAGTCTACACTGTTTGCAAATACCAGTGATAGCGATACCTTTTTCTCGCTTCTCAGACGTGCTAGATAGGCTGAGTTACTAAAAATAGCCGTAATAGAAATCCTTATCTGGAACACCCTTGTCTAGTGTATTCATACGCGCGATTAGGCGAAATTAATAAGAGGGAAATAACTCTTACAGAGTTTTATACCAATATTTCTATAGCCAACAACCTTATAAATTAAAATTAGTATAAGTAATTAGCACGAATATGAAATTCTATTTATCATATAAACATTTTAAAAGCCTATTTAATTAACCGAAGACATATATATTTTACGCCAAAACGTAACGTTTCTCAATAAAGAAAATATTCCAAAATAGGGAATTAATATAATACATAAATACTTAGATATATAAATACTTGAACTGCTCTGATCAGAGCAGTTCAAGTATTTACGTAACGTTTCTGTTTGTCATAACAAATGACGTCATTTGGTGTCACGCTTTTATGCTGCAGATTGTTGCTATTGGATATGGAAGTCGTATTACGAAATGTAAAGTAGTACTTCACAAAACCCGTTAATTTACTTGGTTTTATGGCGTATTTCAGCGAGAAAAATAATCAAGCATGGGTTTTGTTTAAAGTCGGGGGTTTCTATACCCTCGGTTGGTCTGTTCCTGTCGGAAACTCGCTAAAGCTCGTTTCCGACTGTAACAGAGCAACCTCCGGTTTAGAAACCCCCGTCTTTTACAAAGCCCATGCTTGATTCTATTAATCTAACTGCAGCTGTGAAAATTACGACTCATTAAACACTTGTTTCATACCATTTTGTTTACTTCCGTTGTAAGCTTTTGAATAACTTTTGGCTTAGTGTCGAACAGCGGGGAAGCTGAACAGAATTATTTGTTGTCTAATGTGGATCAAAGCTGTAGGTACGCGCCAGTCTGGTCGAGATTGTCGAAATAAAGGTTTTCTCATGTATGAATCGTTTCTTATTCAATCTCTTCAACAGAGCTAGTAAACAAAACCGATTAAGGTACAAAGCGGTAAAAGGACAAAGCCTATGTATCTACTAAAACCAGAAGTGTCAACATTCGGAGGGCCCTGGGGCGTGTTTTATTTCTTAAAAAATGAGTTTGATTATACACACAATCTCAATCACGATTGCTATGGTATTAAAACAATTTGATATGACATGGCTGCTAAAACGTCCATCTCACAAAAGAAACAAGAGGGCCATGAGGCCCTGAAGCGCTCACCTGAGATAACCCCTGGGGCAGGGCAATTTTTGACCACAAGAAATCATGTGGACAACCTTGGTAGAGAACCACAAGGCAAAGCAGTATGCCATTAATTAAAGGTCTAAGCCTTATGGTTTCAGAGGAAAATAATATTTCGTATTTTTTCCATGAAAAACTGATAAGCCCTGAGGCAGGGCCAAGTTTTGCCCAGTGGTCTTGGTCTTAAGTTAAACATTCTTGGCAGAGGACCACAAGCCACAGCTACATATTTATAGAGGACCATTAGATCATGTTAGTCACACCAAATATCAATGGTCTAGGCATTACAGTTTCAGTAGATTTTTAAAGATTTTCCAATGAAAGACTGATAAGCCCTTGGGCGGGGCCATTTTTGGCCCGGGGTCATAATTTGAACAATATTTGTAGAGGACCATAAGATCATGCTACATACAAAATATCAAAGGTCCAGGCCTTACAGTTTCAGAGAAGAAGATTTTTAAAGAATGTCCAATGAAAAACTGATAAGCGTTTGGGCGGGGCCATTTTTGGCCTGGGGATCATAATTTGAACAATATTTGTAGAGGACCATAAGATCATGCTACATACCAAATATCAAAGGTCTAGGCTTTACAGTTTGAGAGAAGAAGATTTTTAAAGAATTTCCTATGAAAAACTGATAAGCCCTTGGGCGGGCCCATTTTTGGCCCGGGGGTAATAATTTGTTCAATATTTGTAGAGGATCATGAGATCATGCTACATATTAAATATCAAAGGCCTAGGCCTTACAGCTACAGAGAAGAAGAGTTTTAAAGATTTTCCTATGAAAAACTGATAAGCGCATGGGCGGGGCCATTTTTGGCCCGGGGGTCATAATTTTAACAATATTTGTAGAGGACCATTAGATCATACTGCATACCAAATATCAAAGGTCTAGGCCTTACAGCTTCAGAGAAGAAGAGTTTTAAAGATTTTCCTATGAAAAACTGATAAGCCCATGGGCGGGGCCATTTCTGGCCCGGGGGTCATAATTTGAACAATATTTGTAGAGGACCATAAGATCATACTACATACCAAATATCAAAGGTCTAGGCCTTACAGTTTCAGTGAAGAAGAGTTTTAAAGATTTTCCTATGAAAAACTGATAAGCCCTTGGGCGGGGCCATTTTTGGCCCAGGGGCCATAATTTGAACAGTCTTCGTAGAGGACCATAAGATCATGCTACAAACAAAATATCAAAGGTCTAGGCTTTACAGTTTCAGAGAAGAAGATTTTTAAAGATTTTCCTATGAAAATTCCATATTACCATATATGGAAAAAATGACCACGCCCTCTGGCGGCCATGTTTTTTGCCGGATCAAAATTCTTTTAACAACTTTTAAAGTCTATCAACTGAGAAACATTTTGGTGAAAACTATATTCAAATCGGACAATTCATTCTGGAGAAGAAGATTTTTCTAGATATTGTGTACGGTTGCCATGGCAACAAGACCCATGGCCCCACCCACTATCTTTTAACAACTTTTGAAGCACCCACCCACAGTATGTATCTGACCAAGTTTGGTTACAATTGGGCTGTTGGTTTCAGAGAAGAAGTCGTTTGAAATTGTTGACGGACAGACAGACGGACAGACGGACAGATGGACAGACGTACAGACGGACAGACGGACAGACGGACGACGGACGCCGGACACAGGGGTATCACAATAGCTCACCTTGAGCACTTTGTGCTCTGGTGAGCTAAAAACTCATTGGGTGCGCCTGGCAATTGTTCGAGTTCCAGAGTCGATCAGCTAATATTTTTGTCGAATGATTAGACAGTCACAATAACAAAAACTAAAACTAAAAATATAAAATAAATAAATAATAATAATAATAGATCTAATAAAATTCAATAAAAATATGTTGGAAACATATTTGACTTCGAGAGCAATTAGAAATGTAACTGTTACTTCAACTATTACCTTCCATAACCATTTCTAGAATGGTTTGAAATTTTGTCTCCTCTGCTGTTAGTGTAAGTTCCGCCATTGTGATTATGATTAGATTTTAATCGAGGTCAGAGCTTGATTAGTCTGATTAGAGAACATGTTCGTGATTCGATAAAAAAAACGACCGAATCACAATCATGATCTGTAATCCTGATTCAGATTTGCGACAATAAAACACGCCCCAGGAAAGGATTAAATGATTAAGTATTTTGTATTCAAAGTGGCTATATTGACAGAGTAAACACCTCAAAATGAAAAAAAAAATATTAAAAGACTTAACTGAACGAGTTTACTATAATAAATAAAAACGGGTTGAAAGGGGTCAATGCTGGAAAACGTCATAAAAGGGGATCAATACAGTTGTCGCCAATGCGAGCTCATAGTTTATTTACATAGGAGTAAGTAACAACAGGTGGTTGCGTAATCGTTTACTGCCAGATTAAATTGTCGCCAAAAACGTTTCAAAAATGCAATCAGAATTTCAACCAGTTTAGATCCGGATGAGATAACAATTTATTCGTATTTCTTACATCAATGTTCATGGAGTAAACGGTTAACATGGACCCCACCCGGCTGCCACACAATATCGTTTGATTTTTATGTCGTCTGCTACAACTATCAGGTTTCAATTTTCTTTCACTTGCTTTCAATAAATTCATTAACAACGTCACATTGTTTTTTATCCTGCTGAGACTCAGACCTACTCGGCGTGACATCTGGATCATAAATGTGTGCAAACGTACTCACAGGTTCTCTATTGTCAATTCCCTTTAATTCTTTCGTTGTCAAATATTTTCTGCAAAAATGTACATGTATTGTCCGTTTCATTTTTTCAACTTTTTACCTAATTGCACAAAAAGAAAAATCACTATAACAGTGTGTATCCTCATGAGGCGCGTCTCATATTGATCCAAATTGTTAAAGAAATATCACTATAACAGTGTGTATCCTCATGAGGCGCGTCTCATATTGATCCAAATTGTTAAAGAAATATCACTCTAACAGTGTGTATCCTCATGAGGCGCGTCTCATATTCATCCAAATTGTTAAAGAAATATCACTCTAACAGTGTGTATCCTCATGAGGCGCGTCTCATATTGATCCAAATTGTTAAAGAAATATCACTCTAACAGTGTGTATCCTCATGAGGCGCGTCTCATATTGATCCAAATTGTTAAAGAAATATCACTCTAACAGGGTGTATCCTCATGAGGCGCGTCTCATATTCATCCAAATTGTTTCTTAACCTTTAGCCTGCTGAGTAAATTATTTTTACCGATTTTTTCACCTACAACATTTTCAAAATTCAAGCTAAAATTAATTTAGTGATTGCCCTACTTTTCCATCCAATCAACGAGCCGCACTTTTGAATTTTTTCAGACTCTAATCCTCATAAATTTTATAAAATCGACTCTAACTTTCGAAGACAAACCTTCCAGTGCGCATGCGCAACAAAACTCTGCCCAATACTAGACAAATCGAACGAGTTGCTGTTATGACGCTATCGACACGTGAACGAGTATACACAAGTACACGCGTGTAAAACGTGGAGAGGAAGGCTATGTAATTGCAAACAACTGAGAAGCAGAATTGTAGACAAAATAGTAATTGGGCAAATAAACTGAGTAGCAGAATTATAGACCCAATAGAAAATGGACAAATACATCACGAAACACCCCACCCGTTAAAGCATGATTATATTGAAAAAGGACTAATGTAAATAAGAAAATAAATTAGGAAATAAGAGCAAACCTGTATTTGAAACCGTAATCCGTTCAACAAAACATAAACAATCGAACCTGTAATCTTTCGTAATTATTCTTATTTCAATATTCTGATAATAATATAATGGATGTTTAATATTAATAAGCTTTATTTTTTATATATGGGGTTTCGGTAGCAGTGAAGATTTAAATCTGTGAAAACCGGGTAGACCCTGATCAGACAGCATAGGAGTTGTCTGATCTGGGTCTTCTCGGCTTACAAAAAATCTTCGTTAAATAAGTCTGCAAGCTCGGTGCCAGAGAGCATTATCATTTTGCCTCCAGAAAATTGCGTCAAACTGTTTTACACATAGACGGGGAATATTTGATTACGTGACAAAGCCAAATATTGCAATGTTTACAAAAAAAAGGCGCGAAATCAGTTTCACTGTGTAGGATTTTCAAAACATAAAACACGTGAGAATATTAATAAAGACGACGTTTGTTTGATTGGTGGGTTTTCTGAGTATTTTGCATAAACGGATGTGGGTTTTAGATGTACCATAATCACGTGACTATATACAAGTTTGTCATTGCTCAGTGGGCGGTGCTTATAAACTGAGCCTGTTGAAAAGCAGGGCAATCACTAAATCGGTTAGAGTTTATAAACAGCAGTCTTCGAAAATTAGTGATTGCCCTACTTTTCCATCCAATCAACGTGCCGTATTCTTGACATTTTTCAGACTCAAATCCTCATAAATTTTATAAAATCGACTCTAACTTTCGAAGACAAACCTTCCAGTGCGCATGTGCAACAAAACTCCGCCCACTACTAGGCAAAACGAGTTGCTAAGTTATGACGTTATCGACACGCGAACGAGTGTACACACAAGTGCAAGTGTGTTCATGTGTGTAGACCGTGGAGAGGAAGACTGTATGAAAACAACTGAGAGGCAGAATTATAGATCTAGTAATTGGGATACCGTGGACTAAAAAAGACAACATCCCGCCTATTGAAGCAGGATTGTTGAAAAAGGACTAATGTAAATAAGCAAATAAATCAGGAAATAAGAAAAACCTGTAGATCTAGATTCTATTTGAAACTGTAATCCCTTCCCTGTAATCTTTTAAATTTAAGCCTTCACCTGTTTATTCTTATTTCAGTAATAAATCTGCCCATAATGAATGCTTAATATTAATAAGCTGTATTATATTTGGTTTCGGTAGCAGTGAAGATTTAAATCTGTGTAAACCGAGTAGACCCTGATCAGACAGCATAGGAGTTTCTGATCTGGGTCTTCTCGGCTTGCAAAGTGGTCCACAGACGTCACTTACTATAAGGTAAAGGGTTATCAGTCTGCTAGCTCGTTGCCAGATAGCAGGTCAAAAGACACATTGTTGTCAGCCATTATTATTTGGACTCCAGAAAAATTATGTAAAAGATGTTTTACACACAGATGGGGGATATTTGATTACGTGACAAAGCCAAATAAGGCAATGTTTGCAAGAAAAAGGCGCGAAACCAGTTTCACTGTGTAGGATTTTCAAAACATAAGCACGTGAGCAAATTAACAAAGACGACGTTTGTTTGATTGGTGGGTTTTCTGAGTATTTTGCATAAACGAATGTGGGTTTAGATGTACCATAATCACGTGACTATATATAAGTTTGTCATTGCTCAGTGGGCGGGGCTTATAAACTCGGCCTGTTGAAAAGTAGGGCAATCACTAAATCGGTTAGAGCTTATAAACTGCAGTCTTCGAAAATAAGACGGCCTAAAACGCTTCGCTTCGCTCGCGTTATCGACCGTCTTATTTTCGAAGACAGCAGTTTATAAGCTCTAACCTATACTAAGACGGCCTAAAACGCTTCGCTTCGCTCGCGTTATCGGCCGTCTTATTTTCGAAGACTGCAGTTTATAAGCTCTAACCTATATTTGTCTGCCAAAATACAATCAGTGTGTCAAACAGTTTGGATCCTGATGAGATGCTGAATTACTCGGTGTCTCATCAGGATCCAAACTGTTTGCATACGTATCCCCTAATCCGCCCATAGCAAGCTTAAGGTTAATTTAAAGTGATCTCAGATTCACGCAGGCCAGTAAAAGAGTTAACATCAGATTTTATTAATGCTGTATTATTGAATATGAAAGAAGAGATTCCTTTTGGAGACATCGCAAAACTCTTCTACTAAAAATAAACATGGTAATGCAGTAAAACCTGTCTTAACCCCTTCCCTGTTGCATATTCATGTAAGAAATAATGACGTCATGACTATTAATAAGATTATTCTTTATATTTGGCGTATGAACAACATACATTTTGGTTCAGACAGACGCTGTTTAATCAGATCTATTTTAAACCATACGCAAACAGCAGACCCTGATCAGGCGGCTCTCATAGGAGCCGTCTGATCTGGGTCTACTCTATTTTCATATGCGCGAAAATGCGCTTACATACGGAAAAGGGTTAAGCGGCCATTGTTTCATGAGACATAGGAGTCTTAAAAGGCAGATGATTGTTTAATACAGATCAAAAGTAATATAGGAAGCTCCAACGGGAGATTGTTGCATTACCTTCGACGTGTATTAAGCTACCACGTGACACAAAGACCAATATTTAGACCGCTTGGTAATGGCCTCTTGATATCACCGATTTTAAGTTTTATACTTGAATGTGCAAAAAATGCTTAGACAATCTGGGTGCATCACTGTAATTAAAATATATACCGATATATTTTAACCCTTTACTCCACGAATAACCATGTCAGAAATAATGAAACCATGAGTACTAATTAGATGCATGTATGTAGTGCTATATGTTTTGGCCATTGCAGACTACGTAGAATAAGATTTATGTTATTTCATAAGAAAACAGAGCAGACCCTTGCCAAACGGACCAAATAGGACCAGTGTGATCTGAGTACAGTAGACCCTACTGTAAGTAGCGTGATCTGAGTACAGTAGACCCTACTGTAAGTAGCGTGATCTGAGTACAGTAGATCCTACTGTAAGTGGCGTGATCTGAGTACAGTAGATCCTACTGTAAGTAGCGTGATCTGAGTACAGTAGACCCTACTGTAAGTGGCGTGATCTGAGTACAGTAGATCCTACTGTAAGTAGCGTGATCTGAGTACAGTAGACCCTACTGTAAGTGGCGTGATCTGAGTACAGTAGATCCTACTGTAAGTGGCGTGATCTGAGTACAGTAGATCCTACTGTAAGTAGCGTGATCTGAGTACAGTAGACCCTACTGTAAGTGGTCATTCAGTGTGATCTGAGTACAGTAGACCCTACTGTAAGTAGCCATTCATGTATTGAACACAGGACTCTTAAAACAGATGGATGCTTAATGCAGAGCGAAAGTTATGCAAAAAGCTCCTATGGGAGCTTTCTGCATCACTTTCGACATGCATTCAGCTACCACCTGGTTTACAAACTAATAATTAGATCTCAGTTTGATGACCACTTAAGACGGGTTCTATTGTATGTACAAATACGCACTTAAGACGGGTTCTATTGTATGTACAAATACGCACTTAAGACGGGTTCTATTGTATGTACAAATACGCATCTATGGATTAAAGGTTTAACCCTTTACCTGATAGAAGCGGCTTTTAGCGTGTTTGATTTATTCCTCCGCTGAAGAAAATAGTTCAAATTCATACAGTCATGAACATATTGCATAATAAATATTTTCTATATCCTAGTAGGTGGTAGCTTAAAGCAGGCTGAAAGTAAAGCAGAATGCGCATTAAGGCGCATTCTGCTTTACTTTCAACCTGCTTTAAGTGGTCATATGTCTTCAAAACTAGAAACAGGCTATTGGGTAAAGGGTTAAGACGGGTTCTATTGTATGTACAAATACGCATCTATGGATTAAAGGTTTAATCCGCTTATGCATCATTTGTAAAATGTGTATCAAAGAACATGATGTAATACAATATCAGACACATGCTTGGTGTTATATATCTGTCAAAACGGTTTGAAGTTGATAATTATCTAGCCTGCAACGTGTTCATACAAATACCGTGTTGTGCAGTTAGCAACGACTCAAATTACCGTGTTAATCACTTTCCTGTCCTGTATTAAGTCCAAATGTCAATGCCTAGGTACTATTTTATCATGGAGAAAGAATTATGATAAAATATGGAAGGTTGAATAGTATAGCCCTGTTAGAAATTAAAGAAACAGATCCGTTAAAACAGAATAGACCCTGATCAGACGGCTCCGCAAAAGCGTGGACACAGGTTGATATGAGGGGCAATGTTACATGTAACATACACGTGGACGTGTGTATACGTGTTCAGTAGAACCAGGCTAGCTGAATCGACTATTAAAACGAGGCCCACCTCTGAATCTTTGACACTGGTGATTGTTTAATGAAGGTCGAAAGTAATCGGAGCTTTCTGCTTTACTTCTGACCTGCATTATGCAACCGGCTGCTGTTTAAAACTTCTCTGTTAACCCTTACCATCATATAAATGTGTTTTCACGCATTTGAAAACAGAGTAGACCCAG
Source organism: Azorinus chamasolen (assembly GCA_963576725.1). Taxonomy (NCBI): domain Eukaryota; kingdom Metazoa; phylum Mollusca; class Bivalvia; order Cardiida; family Solecurtidae; genus Azorinus; species Azorinus chamasolen. The sequence continues at coordinate 1,702,679 of OY755240.1, forward strand.
ATCAGACGGCTCCTATAGGAGCCGTCTGATCAGGGTCTGCTCTGTTTGCTACTAGTAATAGAATTTGATAGCTCTGTTTCTTTGCTTTCTAAAATATCTACAATCTTTCACCTTCCATATTTCTTTATAACTATTTTGTTAATGAATATTCAGTAAGTATTGAAATTTGCAATAATTATAGAACAGGGAAAGGGTTAAATAGATAAAATGTTGCATTGATTATTGGTTCCGCTGTACATTTACTTTGATAGGCAACACACAAGTGTCAACCTTTAACTCCATGAATGTCTTTGTGAGAAATAGTGAAACGGAAGACACTCTCTTAAGCGGCCATCAAAAGGAGATCTAACTATGGGTCTGTAAGGCAGGTTTTAGCTTAATGCAGTTTAAAAGTTATACAGAAAGTCCATAAAGGAGCGTGAATGCATTACTTTTTCCCCGCATTAAGCAATACTTGTATTGTAAGACTAATATATTCAGTACACGAATGTCCGCATATATATTGTAAATTAGCCCGATTCTTCGTACGTATTGACGCCTTTTGACGCCTCTGTCAAAGTTACTTTATTACACCACTTTTATAGAGCATTTTCTCCATAGGACTATTTTGAAAAAAAAGAATAGTCACATAACATTCAAAACGCGATAACGTCCACCCGTCCGCCCATCTTCCCGTTCTTCTGTTAGTCAGTCAGTTTGTCTGTTTGTCCGCCCGCCTGTCTATCTGTCTGTCCGTCAGGTACTGTCCGTCTGTCTGTCCGTCCGTCTGTCTGTCTGTCTGCCTGTACTGAAATAACTAAGGATAAAATCTTAGTACGACAAGGACGAAATTACAAACAGTTTGGACCCAGATGAATTGCCGAGAAATTCAACGTCTCATTAAGATCGGATACCCAGATCATTCATTTGAAAAGACACGTATGAGACAAAAATGAAACAACGTGTTAAAAAACTGAATATTACTTTCAAAGTGTAATCAGCTGTAAAAAGGACATTTATCTGTAAAATAAATATTTAATGTAGGAAATTGATTTGCTTTTGGTTTCTGTCGTGCTTATAATTCACAAACACACTGCTGTTTGATAAATACTATTAAATGAATATGATTCCGGCGATGCACCATGTTAATTCAACGATATTTCTAAATGGAATGGGGGAAATCAATACGCTGATTGTTTTACAGTAAAATCTCATGTATTCGAATACTCAAATAAGTATCATTGTCTTTAACCCTTTCCATCATAAATAAACGTGTTTTCACACATTTGCAAACAGAGTAGACCAAGATCAGACGGCTCCTGATCAGGGTCTGCTCTGTTTGCTGAAACAATTTAATAGATATGTTCCTTTACTTTCTAAAATGTCTACAATATTCCACATTCCATATTTCTTTCTAACTATTTTGTTAATGGATATTCAGTAGGTATTGAAATTTGGTCTAAATACTGGACAGGGAAATTAGCCCACAGACCCAATTATTTTGCAGAATTTTTCACCTACTTCATTTTCAAAATTCAAGCTATGATCAATTTATCTACCAAAGCGCAATTGGGATGTCAAACAGTTTGGATCCTGGTTAGACGCCCAATTACTCGACGTCTCATCTGGATCCAAACTGTTTGCAAATGTATTGACTCATATGCCCATATTAGGCTAAAGGTAAAGATGGGCGACAGCTTAATGCAGGCTGAAAGACAAGCAGAAAACTCCTCTGGCAGCTGTATGCATGACTTCCACCCTTCAGTAAACAGCTAGCTGCCTTAACCCTTTCCCTGTTCCATTTTTGTTTCAAATTTCAGTACCTACTGAGCATTCATGGACAAAATAGTTATAATGAAATATGGAAGAGGGAATATTGTAGCAATTTAAGAAACTAAAGGACCAGATCTATCAACTTCTATTAGCAAACAGAGCAGACCCTCTAGGAGCCGTCTGATCTGGGTCTACTCTGTTTGCAAATACGTGTTAAGACGTTTGTATTAAGGAAAGGGTTAAAAGGCACAGTTCTTTATACTAAAAATTCGAAGTATAGCAATCGTACTGTAACTGTCTGCCATGTTGAACGTGTGTGTTTATTTCCTATTTCTGGAGACTATCCCACAGGCTGATGGATAAATGTACGTATTCAAATACTACCGTGAATCGCCATATCTCCACCAATCCTGTTTGTCTGCGGGACGATTTTTAAGAGTGGTCATAACATAGAGTTTGGTGGAGAAATAAAGGAGCTAATCTAAAACACCGATTGTGTTTGCTTATCTTCGGATATGTCACTGATTTCTTGTCCAGAAATAATGACCAGCTGTGCTTATTAAAGTCACCTTAGATTCATGTACCTATGCAAACAGTCTGGATCCGTGTAACTCGGCGTCTCATCAGGATCCAAACTGTTTGTAACTATTATTATGTTTTTGAAAACAAAAATGTAGAACATCAAAAAATGATTATTTGTAGCGGACGACAAAGTTAGCAGACGACATAATTTGGCAGCGAAAGGGTTAACGTCATCCTAGATTATTAAGGGAAACAGTCCTTACAAATTCAAATTCAAATTCACTTTATTTCTCCCAGTTCACGATACATGAATACATGAGGGTTTATAATTATTAATACAACAAGAGGCTCTGTCATATTGAGAAGAGCAGGACAGTAATAAATCAATACAGCAAAAGAGGAAACGTATAATTTCCAAGTTTATCATGGAAAAGTCACGTCAAATATAAATTAGCGAGTCTTCTTTTGTGAATGACAAACAGTTTGGATTCTGATCCGACATCCCATTACGCGATGTTTGATCTGGATCTTAACTGTTTGCGAACGCCAATGCCGCCGTACCTGGCATAAATGGGGCTAATCTGTCCGTTATTATTGTTCATTAGGAGAACAGTTACAGCATATACTACAAAATCTCATACAAAAGCTAACACAAAGCTCTTTACAGGTCAGGTAGAGTTATGAACTAAATGATACTAAATACAGCCATTATAATAGGTAGCGAAACTGATTTTTCAAACTCCATTAGCAAACAGAGCAGACCCTTATCTGACGGATCCTATAGGAGCAGTCTACCCTGAGTCTACTCTGTATGTAAATGCGACAAAGCACGTTTATAATACATATACCAATGTTACATATATCAATGTCTGCCCTTTTTGCTTATGACATAATATAGATCTGATTCTACAATCTGTGTCATTGTCAAAACGTCCTTTCTGATAATGCAATTATAAAACTTCAGCCAGTTAATATTCGTGACATCATTATTTAACCCTTCGATTGCTATTCACATCAATATACCTACCTGTAAACAGTGTCAGGGTCTGCACTATTTACACGTTGATTGTGCAACCAGTGCATTCCACAGCAGTGATTTCACAGCGAAATACTTGTACACAGTGAATATATATTATACAACAGGGCATGGGTAAAGAAGGAGAATATATTCTAAAATTCGGCAAGAGAAGGGTTAATTTAATATTTATGACAACGCCATTATTGCCTTAATGAATATACATCAAGTGGTTTAGAGTCAATGCAGGTGGTAGCTTAACACGGGGCACGTGTACATCAGCCAAGGACGTGTTTCTGCATTACGTTAAACTTGCATTTAGCAGCTCGCTACGTTTTCATTGACTACCAGTACACCAGTAGTGTCTCAGAAATGTTAACCTCACTGAATTGGAGAACACTCGAACAAAGAAGAAATCATTCCTCCTTGGTCCTCTTCTTCAAAATCAGATGTAACCTAGTAGCTGTTGATCATAATCATCTCACTCAGACTAGAAACTTGGACTATTTGATCCCTTTTTCCACACTCAGAACCACCTTGTTTCTTTCTTCCCCAGAACAATCAGGCTTTGGAACGGTCTACCACAACATGCACAGTCCAGTCCAGACTTAGAGACATTTATTCTTAGTCTGACTGCACTGTATCACTGAGTCATATACGCCACCTATTGCTTTTAAGTGACTTTGGGGCCTTTTATCTTTTTAATTTGCACATATTAACCATGTCTTTTAACTTTGCACACTGTTTCCTGACAGCGCCTGTCTATAATAATCGGTGAACGATTGTCGACAGTATAAAGTTGAAGTTGAAGTTGAAGTTAGCAACCATGTGGGTCTTGAGACTACCATACTTTATTAATACATGGTCGATAAAGTAGGTTTTCCGGGTGGATGTTTCAACCTAGTTCTATATGATGTGGTTTTAGTTCAATAGCATTTCACTGCTCGATACAGCTACCCGTGTGACCAGAATGGTGCAGGTTAACCGATCTCCCCATCGGCTATTTTTATATCCTACCTCTTTGAATAAATACCGTAATGAGCATTTACTAAAGAAAGGGTTTTTCTAGAATTGTTTAGTTTGAAACCATTGTGATAAATGGAGCAGTTGCTCCTATGCAGCAAAAGTTCTATTTATCACAATGGTTTCAAAAAGTGACTTTTACCGAGGCGTCAGAAGGTACCACTGTGAGGAAATGGGTTAACACAGCAACTAAAGGGTGACAATGGCAATACATGAGCTCTTACCTTATTCCGGAAGTAACTCCAACATTAAAAATCCGCACAAGTCCTTATCTCAACTGTACTTCACAATCGTTTACTTCCTGTAATAACCTGACAATGAGCATATCTGATTGGCTCTCTTCACGCATAACCCTGACTAACCACGACCTGACTCGCATTAGCACACAGCTGGGATCCAGATGAGACGCCGAGTAACTCGACTTCTTATCGGGATCCAAACTATTTGACATTCGGTCAATAGTTTCTCAAAAGCTTGCTGGAATTTGAGGTAGTCAAAAACTCATGAGTCTGAGACCATTCTCAAGTATCTGATTGGTCAGATTCTGAGCAAGCTCAGAATCTGACCAATCAGATGCTTGAGAATGATCTCAGACTCAAAACAAAAGTTTTCTAACCTCGATGGTAAGTACATTTATCGTCTACTACAGATGTTCAACAGCGTTTCATATGGATCCAAATTGAATATTATTACAGTGGCTTACCGTCAAATAACGTAAACGTAAATCCATTAAAAGGCCATCATCTGGTTTTGATCCGATTCGTCACGGCTCGATGCCAACAGGCTTAAGTCGTAGCAATGTTGTCGTATGCTCCATTGTCGTCTGCAATATTATCAAATCTACTAATCTTTCTTTCGGATTTTCTTTACTGAAATTGAACCTTCGTGATAGCTATCCCACGTTTTGTTGAACCTGATCTCGATCACAAAAGTTGGCATAGGTCATAGATGGTGGACGAATTCGCTCTCAGCGTGCAAATAGTTGAGATACAATCCCCTTCTCGATCATCAAGGACTTGAGCCACAAATTGCAGAAAAACAATGTTGCGCGTGTATACGCCACGCATTTAGAAATCAAAGTACTATAAGTGCAGAAGCCGTGCAGGCCAATAGGGATAGCGTGAGAGAAATATTTTATATTACACATGTGTATATCTCATATATAATATATACAGTAAAACTTTTCTATAACGGCCACTTAATTACATCAAGTATTTTGTGTTAACTGCAGGTGGTTGCTTAAAGCAAGGTGAAAGTAAAACAATACGCTCCTATATGTTTAACTTCCACCTTGCATTGAGCAGCCAACTGCCCTAATATATAAACTAATTAACACAATTTAGTGGCCGTTATAGAGAGGTTTTATTGTACATCATTCATATCAATAGCACTGTCTCTCATTATTTGTCTTTGGCAGCGCGTATATGATAAACGACTTTGTTGCTTATCGAGGCCTAGGGCACGAGTGACCGCGAAACGATATGGTTGTTCTATAAATAGACAAACAAAATGGAAAATATTACTACGTGACGATAGAAATTGGTATGATGGCTTTTAGTGAAACTCCAACTAGAGGTTAGAGGACGGACGACACATAACTAGAAGCCAAAGACGGGTGGTGACCGACACAGGGCGATCCCATTTTGGCACTCTGTTACTTGGTAACATGCCGAAACAATTTTCATTATAGATATACAGTATGCAACATAGGAGGTACATAATGGTATATATTTCAAAACATCTTGCATTGCACATTGTTTTAACAGGTTAGATACAACATGTGCAGCTGGCGGTGGGTTGATGTTATTTGTATTGTTTATAATATGTTCTATTGTTTGGACTTGTCCCCACTAAAATGTAATCATGTTTTAAGTATAGTTTAAGGAGTGTTTGTCCTTAAAATGTGATTACATTTTAGTTTGGACAATAATAAATTCAATAAAATAAATTCCGATTTCCCAAACAAGTTCGCTTGATATACGACTAGTCTTTTCATTGTTAGTGGGCTGAGAAAGCAGCCCAATCTTTGATGGAAATTAAAAATGACCATGATTTACTGCAAGTCTACATTCTAGATTTACACTCCAGAAAAATGCAGCTGCAATATTTTTCTTCATTGTGCTCACTTAGCCTCATTAGTGCCCAAGAAATTTTGATGTTTGATGTGTTGTTAACATTATGCAGGTCATTTGCAGTTCATTAGCTTCCAGCATGATTTTGCTCCAAATACCTTCAGCACTCTGAGCAATTAATGTCTACAAATATTGTCGTCTGCTGCAAACAATATTTTCTTCCATATCTTTTCAAAAACAAATATCAGAGTGAAGAACAGTTTGGATCCTGATGAGGTGCATCGGCATCTCATCTGGATCCAGACTAGATTGTTTGCAAAAAGCAGCTGGAACAAAACTCACACCTGTTTAGAGGCTTATTTCAGAAGTTGCTTATTTCAAAAGTCAGCAGGTCGTTTTTGGTCAGAACTGTGTATGTCATTGCATATTCAAAATTACTAAATAATAATAGTGCTCTCTGTTTTATCTCCTACCCAGCAGAAACATGCTTTATGCAACCATTTTACGCTTGCGTAAAACCTCGCTTGTATGTAATTTTGATGCATGATGGATTGAGAAATGGTGCATGTTTAAACAAACATTTGGAACATACGACAATAAGAACAGTTTTCCAAGATGACTTGCGTTAACATAGGCGTGTATATTATAAGCACATATTTTTAAATAAAGAGCGTAGTGAGTTGTTTTGTAACGCGAACTTTTTTTTGAAACAGGAATTAGACATTTTGTTTTATGTTCGCTATTTTTTGTGCTAGATTTCACGACTTGTCACGTTTGTGTTAATGCTTGATAATTGTGGATTTAAATAATGAATAGTTATATAGATTAGACTGCATTATGACAAGTCTTCAGGAAATAGACTGCGCGAAGCGTCAGCGAAGTCAATCTGTTTCATGAAGACTTGTAATTTGGTAGTCTAACCGATTTAAACCGCCAACTAAAATTTTCAGGCCTTCCATTTCTCCGGATGTTTCCAAATTATCCGAATATTTCATCAAATCTCCGGATCTTCGGAATTTTTATCGAATCTCCGGAATTTTTTAAAATAATATCGGGGGAAAAATCAGCTGAAAACAGTGTCTGCAGTAAAAGGCTGATTGCATTCGGTAGCGACATTAAAAATATTTACTTGTCATTCCAGAATATATAATTCACTGAAATACCTCAGAATATCAAATCACCCAGTAAAACAAATATGGCTGATTTGGTGGCCGGCAGATACTGTTTGACTCTAAGTTTCTAAAAAGACACCTATAGTCAACTATGGTTTGATAACAGCAGAGCCTGTCTTAATCGGCCATAAAAAAGATATAAGGCAGATGGTACATGTAGCTTGATAGTGAGTTCATTATAGGATCAACTTGGTGAATGACTTAGGGTACATACATGCACAGTGCATACAACCAACTGATACAGTATAGACCGCCTAACAAGCCTGCATTTGCACAAGTGAGTGTATCATTAATAGTTTGTGATTTTTATTTTCGCGGTCAGTAGGGAGCCGCGAAATCTCGCGACAATAAGGTGTCAGCAAAAATTACCAATTATAGGAGCCGTCTGATCTGGGTCTACTCTGTTTGCAAAGGTGTAGAAATGTGTACTCATTGAGTAATGGGTTAAGAAGAAAGCTAGGGATTGTAAAACATTCTACTTTGTCGAGGTTTGAACTAGGACCGCCGGAATGCTTGGCCCACTGGTTACCACTACGTTACTGTCTAACTCACATGCAGTTGAACTTCGATAACTCGAACTTCAAGGGACCATGCAAATTAGTTCGAGATAACAACAGCTCGAGTCATCCGATTACTAATCTGAACAATTTCTCAAGGCCGTGACTTAACCCTTTCGCTGCCAAACTCTGTCGTCTGCTAACTTTGTCGTCTGCTACAAATTTTCATTCTTTTGATTTTCTTCATTTTTGTTTCAAAAACATAGTAACAGTAACAAACAGTTTGGATCCTGATGAGACACCGAGTTACTCGGCGTCTCTTCTGGATCCAAACTGTTTGCATAGGTAATCTCAGATCCGGCATTGGCAGCGAAAGGGTTAACACAGATCTAAGGTAATGCTGAAAGCTCATATAGAAGCTTTCAACATTACTTTATACCTGTACTAAGCTGTCAAATGTGTTTCTGCACATCTGTAGAGATACATTTCAGATTAATTCTATATTGTAAGTTTTGGAAAGACTGAACTCATTGTTCGAGTTATCCCGACGTTCGAGGTATCCGAGTTCGAGATATCAAAGTTCAACTGCATGTGTGTGCTAAAAATAGAGAACACATCTACCTTGATAGCTCTCGCTACAACTGAGAGGTGCTCATAGAACCACACTTGAAAGAGGAGGTCCCTACAATGATCACATATTTTCAATAATATCATCAAACTTGATATTTGTTATGCTCTATCATTATTATGAAGGTTCCCAATTTGAACTTATATCGGAAAATGCCCCTGTGATACAAATAAACCGATTTCATCAATACTGATAATTTTTGTTCTACAACTCACTATTATCGGCCTTTTCCGTTAAATTCTTCCGCGTTTTGCCGATGATCACCCGATCCCTCCATTGTTTACGTAATAACTTACTCGGAAGTGGTCGGAGAATCGCGAATAGGGCGAACAGTTACGAAACTAAAACCCAACCCGAATAAAACTGAAACTTCGGGTAGTAAAACCGGGATCGGCGATATCAAACACATGGATGTTTTGTCATTATAAACGGTAATTGGATGGAGCTTTTTGCGATATACTACTTTTCAGCATATAAATAAATGAGTTTGTTATATTTTAAGTGTTTATGAAACGCGTCAAATGTAGGGACATCCCCTGAATGTAAACGACATAAATAAGTTCCCCCGTTGTCAAATTTAGAAACCGCATACGTAATTGTAAATTTTCAGTTTCAACCTAATCACGTCCTTTATTTTCCCACCAACACCCATACTGTGACCACTCTTTAGAATCGCATCGGAGAGAATATTCTAACGAGTGGTCATAGTATATGATTTGATTGAGAAATTATTATTTTTGTACTTGGGTACGCACCTTGGAAGTAAACTTTACTCTAATGTCTTCAAAATATAAATAATAATTCACTAATGAAATTTTCCCTTGAACCAGTTGTCCATATTAGTTAACCCTTTCCTCCATGAATATTTATGTGAGAAATAGTGACGTCAATTATTATTAATTATTTGGTATTTAGGGTAGGTTGCTGCTTAAAGCAAGTTGAAAGTAAGACAGAACACTCCTATAGGAACCTTCTGTTTTACTGTATAAGCGCAACTCTCATTTGCAAACAGTTTGGATCCAGATGAGGCACCGATTAACTCGGTATCCAATCAGGATCTAAGCTGTTTGGCACTCGATGAACCCATTTGCGCCCAATGGGTCCTTCCATGTGTTTATATTGGATAAGCCCATTTTTTATCTAAGGGTTGCCTGGCCTAAATTTTCAATTTTGTTTTGTTTTATATTGAATATCCTATCAAAAAACAGTGTAGACTCTGATAAGGCGCCGCATTATGCGGCGTCTGATCAGAGTCTACACCGTTTGCCTACGTCCCATTTATGGGATCGTGGGAGCAAATGGGTTAATAGTTTTTGAAAAGAAATGAACAACTAAGATATACATAAAACCATATAAGGTCAATGTTTCAGCATAAGAAAGGTTAACCATTGTATCAATTAACATGTCTTCATGTTCATTTGTAATCAGAGCAGACACAGATCAAACGACTCCTAAAGCAGCGGTCTGATCTGGGTCTGTTCTGTTTGCTTAAAAATGATAAAACTATTATTCTACCGTTTCTGCCGAAACTTCCTTTGTTCATGTGTCATTATGAAAATTAATAGTATGTCATTATTTAATTCATTATTTAATTCATGAACATGCATGAAAGGATTTAAACTGCATGTTATTTTCATTCCACATATACCAGCATAGAATGTATATACAGTCGAACCTGTCTCAAGCTACCATTCATTTATTAATTTATTTTTTACTTTATTCACCCCGTCCAATTAGTGTGTTACATGTCAGGTTGGGCTATCCCTCACACACTTTACAAAGATAATCGTAGCATAATTATATATACATTGTAAAATAAAAAAGTACATACATGTAATGTCCAGATAAATTAAGGCAGATTAAGACCTTCTTGCTTTTTTATATTTGGATGGGGAACTTTTATGAGACATTTTATCTTTTTCAAGAGAGCTCTCTTTGTGTATGAAACACATACATGTTTCAAAAGAATAAGCTTTATGCAGAATGATCAGGTGTTCTGTCAGAGTTAGGGTAATAATTTATAGCAACTTGATTTCGAAATAATATAGTATACAGCATTGCACGTATATACAGTCGAACCTGTCTTAAACTACCATTCATTTATTGATCATAGGAACGTTAACCCTTTCCCTGATGAATATTCACATAGGAAACAATGACGTCATAAATATATAAGATTATTTTTTATAATGGGTTATGAACATATGATATTTTGGCTCAGGAAGAAGCTGTAGAATTCGATCTATATTACACCATAAGCAACCAGAGCCGTCTGATCTGGGTCTATTCTGTTTGCAGATGCGTAAAATGCACTTATATAAGGCAAACTGTTAAAAAGCAGGTGGTTGCTGACTACAGGGCAAAAGTAATGCAGTGAGCTCATATTTATTACTTTATGTCTGCATTAAGCTACCACATGCCTTTCATGCCCATACTTAGACATTTTGTTGACCGCTTTAAGATAGGTTTAACCGTACTTCCAAATTAATTAATTTTAGGCTTATTCAGTTTTAAAGAATTTGTCAGATACTAACATCATAAACTATAATTACTTTCACCAGGCATACCTTCTTTACTTTCTTAATAAACATTATATCAGAGTGTCAAACAATTTGGATCCTAATGAGACACCGAGTTACTCGCCGTCTCATCTGGGTCCAAACTGTTTGCAAATGCAATCACTAATTCGTCACTACGGCTGAATGGATTTGTTGAAAGGGCTGGTTCACTTTTGTCATTTGCTATAGTGTCAGATGAAGTGAAAGACGAGATGCCACCACTTACCGTGTAAACAAACTTTGTCGTCTTTGTCCTTAGTTGGAACACTTCGATGATTTCTGCGTACGTTTCGTGGTAGTTGTTGATTCTTCTTTTTGTTTTATTCAATGAATTGTCCATGACTTTGTTTTGTAAAACGCACGTTACTATCCTGGGATATGATTTGTCTGAATTGTGGTTACCTCCTGCACTGCACAGCTGGCTTTATCTATCAAATCTATCTATCAATCAAAACTTTGTACAAATGTGTTGTCAGCATTTTTGGTTTTGTTCACATATCAACTTATTAATTCGAAAACATTTCATGGAAGACTGGTCATATCAGGAATAATTTAGTTTCATTTCCATGATGTTTGAATGGAAGTTGTTTTGACTTTGGCATAAACTGTAGAAAGAGATATTTATAACCCCATACTCATACAGAGCAGACCATGACGAGACAGCTCTCAGGGGAGCTGTTTCATCTGGGTCTACTCTGTTCGTAAAGTTCGTCTATCTGAGGGAAATGTTCAGGTCGTCATATGCGCTTATTCTTTAGCTTACCATTTCCCTAATAGGGATAGGTCGCCGTCTGTCTGAGCCGTTAACCCTTTCGGTGCCAGCATTCTCGTCTGCTGGGCACAGTTTCGTTTATTTTTAGTGTAAGTGTGTCTATTTCTTACATTTTCTTTATAAAACAGTAAACAGTCTCCAACAGTTTGGATCCTGATGAGACGCCGAGTTACTCGACGTCTCATCTGGATCCAAACTATTTGCATGTGATATCATAAACCTGTCATTGTGGCACGGAAGGGGTTCAATTACGATCTTCTCTGCTTACTCATGTAACAATAATATACAGCAAAATTCCGCTAATGCGACCACATAAAATAGGTATAATTCTGGGTTGTAGAGGCTGGTGGTAGCTTAATGCATGACAAAAGTAATGCAGAAAGCTCCTCTTGGAGCATTCTGCATTACTTTTGTCCTGCATTAAGCAACCACCTGCTTATAAAGACAGCCATGTTTATTAATTAAGTGGTCACATTAGAGGGGTTCTACCGTATATCGTTCTACAGTTTCTGTCATCGTTAAACATTCCCGAGTTAATACGCTATTATAAACAATATCATTAATATACATGATGTCATTATTTCGTACATGAATATTCATGAGGTAACGGGTGAGTGTGACCTTTAGAAACAACATTAGGAAGCAACAATCAATGTGAAGAGTGATCTCCCTTTAGCTGCCCTGGATGGCAAATACAAAAGGGACATTGATATCTCGAGATAACGTAGATTCGAGTCAGTCTATTTATAACTTGGAAACTTGCCCAACATGCCATCTTTATGCAGGTCGGAACTTTAACCATTACTTTTTGCCTGCATTAAGCTGTCGCACGTCTTTCTATAGTGATACATTTTAGAACAATTCTGTTTGAAAATAATTTTGTAGTCACTTCAATTTATCTCGACGTTCGAATTATCCAAATTCGAGATGTCGTGGTTACACTTTCTCTACGTGACATCTTAGTGCAGGTCGAAAGTCATCAGGGTCCAAGCTAGTTGACACTCGGTCAAAATATTCTCAAACATTTGTTCATATTGGAAGAAGTGAATCAAAGTTGAGCAGACAGTGTATACTTACAGCAGAATTATAGAGGATCTTGCATGAGTGTTCATTACAAATTGTTTTTATGAAATGAGTTTACTATAATAATAGATTTAGCGAGTGTAATATTCATTATAGTAAATGAGTTTCATGGAAAGCATATGCAATTAACACGAATGCAAAATTATTTTATTACATAACCTTTAACAGTTCCAATGGAAAGTAAAAAAAGACAAAATCTGGCGGATGTTTCGGCCATTGTTTATAGGGTATTAGTGATTGCCCTACTTTTCCATCCAATCAACGAGCCGCATTTTTGAAATTTTTCAGACTCTAATCCTCATAAATTTTATAAAATCGACTCTAACTTTCGAAGACAAACCTTCCAGTGCGCATGCGCAACAAAACTCCGCCCACTACTAAGACAAATCGAACGAGTTGCTGTTATGACGCTATCGACACGTGAACGAGTATACACAAGTACACGTGTGTAAAACGTGGAGAGGAAGACTATGTAATGCAAACAACTGAGAGGCAGAATTATAGACCCAATAGTAATTGGGCAAATAAACTGAGAGGCAGAATTATAGACCCAATAGAAAATGGACAAATAAATCAAGAAACATCCCACCTGTTGAAGCAGGATTATATTGAAAAAGGACTAATATAAATAAGCAAACAAATCAGGAAATAAGAGCAAACCTGTATTCGAAACCGTACTCTGTTCAACAAAACATAAACAATCAAACCTGTAATATTTTGTAATTATTCTTATTTCAATATTCTGATAATAATATAATGAATGTTTGGGTTTCGGTACCAGTGAAGATTTAAATCTGTGTAAACCGAGTAGACCCTGGTTAGACAGCATAGGAGTTGTCTGATCTGGGTCTTCTCGGCTTACAAATCTTCGTTAGATAAGTCTGCTAGCTCGGTGCCAGAGAGCAGGTCAACGACAGATTGTTGTCATTATTGTTGTTATTTTTTTTACTTTGCCTCCAGAAAATTGTGTCAAACTGTTTTACACATAGACGGGGGATATTTGATTACGTGACAAAGCCAAATATGGCAATGTTTACAAGTAAAAGGCGCGAAATCAGTTTCACTGTGTAGGATTTTCAAAACATAAACACGTGAGAATATTAATAAAGACGACGTTTGTTTGATTGGTGGGTTTTCTGGGTATTTTGCATAAACGGATGATGTTTTAGATGTACCATAATCACGTGACTATATACAAGTTTGTCATTGCTCAGTGGGCGGGGCTTATAAACTGAGCCTGTTGAAAAGTAGGGCAATCACTAAATCGGTTAGAGCTTATAAACTGCAGTCTTCGAAAGTAAGACGGCCTAAAACGCTTCGCTTCGCTCGCGTTATCGGCCGTCTTATTTCCGAAGACTGCAGTTTATAAGCTCTAACCTATACGTACAGCTGGATTCAAACTGCGCATTTGCATACAAATGCACTAGTATATTTCAGCGATTTAAGGCACTCCCGCGCGGTAGATTATGTGATAAATACTGTTACATAGTAATCCGATATCTAATCTGAACATGTTTTAAAGTACTTTCGATTGGTGTCAAACTGTCGCATGTCTTTATAGATATGTGTTGTAATACATTTGGAACAATTCTGTATTGTAAATTTTGGAAGAGATGGAATTTTCACTCAAATCATCTCGAAGTTTGAAACTACAATGCTGAATTGTCAAATACACTTTTCCAAAACTCAAACAGGTTAAGTTTACGGTGAATATTAAAAACTTTTTCTAAAGCAAAGTGTAACATGATAAACAGTGCAGACCCTGATTAGAGGCCTCCTCTTGGAGCCCTCTCATCTGGGTCTACATTGTTTACAGAGGACATTGGTGACTCGTGTCCCACACAGTAAGGGTTATTCTGTGTCTCTTCCTGAATAAGCACTGACCGGTTTATTTTGCAGTGATACTTAAAACACCGCTGAACCTTTGACCGTGACAGAAACTTAAGCCATATATAGTGCAGTAAACAACGAAAGCTTATCCGGATCAGACAGCTTTTACGGGAGGTGCAAATCTATTTGCACTGGCATACAGATAAGCCGCTATGAGATAACAGTTTAAACAATCATATAAATCACAAACTACCGTCAGGTAAACTTTTATTTAAGCCACATACTTCTAATGTTCTGGGGATATCTGTGTACAAGATGCCATTTGTATATAGTTTGGGTCCAGTTGAGGCGTGTAATCTGTATTCAAACTGTTTATGTTAATTATAATTACAGAAAAAACTATACTGAAATCTGATTTAGGTTATATTATCTGCTTATGATTTGTTTCTTAGCATGCTAACGTGAGAAGTATTATATCTTTTAAGTGAATTGTTTCTAGGTTTTGAGACACTACGCTAGTACAATAATTTATTCCATATTGCAAGAGGGAGTTATACCCTAATTGCCCTAAATATTCGGAAAGAAGTTAGGTCAAATCATTCTCAATCATTTATTCCATGAATACGCATTGCCAAGTTATAGCAAATCGAATAGCCCCAGACCAGACTGTTCTCAGCCATTTACTCCATGAATACGCATTGCCAAGTCATAGCAAACATAGTAGCCCCAGACAAGACTGTTCTCAATCATTTACTCTCTGAATACGCCTGCTATATCATAGCAAACAGAGCAGACCTATATCAGACGACTCGTACAGGAGCCGTCTGCTCTCGGACTGTTCTGTTTGCTTATGACATGATACTTCTTAAGTTTGTATCATGGTTACCATGATATGTGTTCATGTGCCATTATGATCATAATCCAATTAATATTTATGACATCGTTATTTATTACATGAAATTTAAGAAAAGTTTGTCGAGAGCCATCACTATTTGCCACTATGCCAGTCTTCTACAAATTATCAAAATCGTGTCAAACTGACGTATTCAATTGTACAAATTTGTGTCAAAATACTTACGGTTATTAAAGTAAATATTGATTTTATTTTTTACTGAAATAAGTTCGTTACCATGATCATATAGGCATACATTTGATAATCAGCTGAGAAACTTATATCTCACCTGGATGCCAAACGTTTGGTACTCATATTTTATCCTAAAGAGAAATTAGATGTATAGAACTGTCTGAACGAAAGTATACCCTGTCTTAAGCGACCAACAAAAATGTCTCTATTTATGGGCATGTAGGGAAGGTGGTAGCTTAATACAGGTCAAACAAAAGTAATGCAGCAAGCTCCTGTCGGAACTTTCTGCATTACTTGTGCCATGCATCAAGCAATCACCTGCTTTTTAAGATGTATGCTTTAAATCAATTTAAAGTCGCTCAGGACAGGTTCAACTGTATTTTTATAAACAAAGGACACATTGTGCATAACTAAGCATATTGAACGATATTTATGAACCCTTACAACGCTGAATTGTCAAATGGACTATTCCAAAATTCAAACTGATCAGTTTATAGTGAATATTGTAGGGGTTTTCGCAAGAAAAGTGTTACATGACAAACAGTGCAGTCCCAGATGAGAGAGCTTCTTTAGGAGCCCTCTCATCTGAGTCTTCACTCTTTGCAAAGGCCATTAATGACTCGTGTCGCGGACTATATGGGTTAAAACAAAGGGCACTTTGTACATGTACATATCTAAGTATGGTGAACGTTATCTATTAACTGTTCATAAATCTACCTTTATTGATGTTTGCCGTTCGATGATCATATATATTATGTCATCATAGTATAGATGGTGTTAAAAGATGATATTCTTACAAAAGAGATATTATTAAAAAACTAGATATAAGATATATGAAAACTAGAGATGGTTTGTTGTAGTGCTAGAATAGAAAATATCTTATAAACTAAGGCTATTTGGTTGCAGTACTAGAACAATATCTTATAGCTGATGGTATTTTGCTGTAGACCAAAGATATGTCTTGTAACTTAAAAGAATGCTGCAATACTCGTGCGGTAATATATAACAACCAAATATGTTTTGCTGTAGTGTCAGAAGGAGATGTCTTATAACCAAAGAGGCGTTGCTGTAGTATCATATAAGACATGTCTTAGAACTACAGAGGCTTTACTGTAGTACATACGAATTATAACTTAAATAGGCTTTGCTGTAGGACCAGTGAGGATATGTTTTACAAGTGAAGATGCTTTGGTGTAGTAAAAGAGGGGATATTTCCTATAACAAAGAGACCTCAATGTGCAACATAACTAAATAGGTTTTTCTATGGTACCAGGGAGGAGATGTCTAAAAATCATAGAAAATGTGTTACAATCAAAGAAATTTTGCTGATGTGCCAGGGAGGGGATGTTTTATAATTAAAGAAGTTGCAATTTACTACTCGAGTGGACAGATCTTAAACATAACAATATTTGACTGGAAATAGCTTAAACTAAAGAGACCTAACTATAATATTCGAGCAGAAATGTTTTAAACTAAAGAGGTTATACTATAATTCTCGAGTGGAACTATCATATAACGAAAGAGGCTTTACTGTAATACACTAGTGGAAATGTCTTTAGCTGGGTACCTGTGAGGGAAATAAGCCAATGTGCTATGGCTGCCTTGGGCGCCGATTGTTAATGGCCGACTTATAACTCAGTGATCAGGGGGTAAATTGTGAAGTCGGGAGAATATGTACACTGTATATAGTTCCAGACTATAAACCTCACATTTACCTCTTTTGTTTTACCTTTTTTACACTTACTCCAACCCACCCTAAAAGACAAGTAGTGTAAATAAACGTATCCCCTCTCCGACTAATCTACAACAACCGCGATGCAAATGCAGTGGTAAAGTGCATGTATAACGAAAATATTTAAGTGAACAAATTGTATCCACTAGTATTGCTAGTGTACTCAATGATTAAGCTGCAAACAGAGTAACTGTAGAAAATTAATAAAAGGTACATTGTACGACAAAAACGAGTACAAATAGTACAAATATCCGACGTTCTCCTCCCGTTTCCGGATTTAACAGGTCGCTTTCATAGAGTACTAAACCTTTCTTGTCGGCGTACATGCAAAGAGGCCAGCGTGATTGCCAACTGTAAAAGGGTTTACAACCAAACATGAAGTATATTGTAGTACTATAGGATCATATCCCCTTTTAATGATTTTTTTAACATATTTGATGAACAAAGTGAGAAAATGGGTAAACCGTATGTCCAATAATCTTTACGAAGTTTGTAAATCACAATACCATAAACCTCAGGATGTGAAATACCGTGTCGCAGGAGCGGCTTAAGAATAGTTAGTCATTTATTGAAACCATTGTGTTAACTAGAACATTTGCTCATGTGGAGCAAATGCTTTATTTATCACAATGGTTTCAAAACTACACAATGCTAAAAGTTTCCTTTTCTATAGATAACGCTCCTTTTCGGTAGATTAATTTAAAGTGGTTTGGTCTAAAAATAGTATAGGAGGGAATAAGTTAACAGGTTTTCTGTAATATCTTATCACTTAAGGGAATTTACTGTAATATTCGAGTGGAACTGTCTTGACAACTAAGAAGGCTTTATTGTAATACTCGGGGAGGACATGCTGTATACTGTCTTACAACTAAAGAGGCTGTGTTGGGGTACCAGAGAGGAGCTGTCTTACAACTAAAGAGGCTGTGTTGTGGTACCAGAGAGGAGCTGTCTTGTCTTACAACTAAAGAGGCTGTGTTGTGGTACCAGAGAGGAGATGTCTTACAACTAAAGAGGCTGTGTTGTGGTACCAGAGAGGAGATGTCTTACAACTAAATAGGCTGTGTTGTGGTACCAGAGAGGAGCTGTCTTACAACTAAAGAGGCTGTGTTGTGGTACCAGAGAGGAGATGTCTTACAACTAAAGAGGCTGTGTTGTGGTACCAGAGAGGAGATGTCTTACAACTAAATAGGCTGTGTTGTGGTACCAGAGAGGAGCTGTCTTATAACTAAAGAGGCTGTGTTGTGGTACCAGAGAGGAGCTGTCTTATAACTAAAGAGGCTTTGTTGTGGTACCAGAGAGGAGCTGTCTTACAACTAAAGAGGCTGTGTTGTGGTACCAGAGAGGAGATGTCTTACAACTAAAGAGGCTGTGTTGTGGTACCAGAGAGGAGATGTCGTACAACTAAATAGGCTGTGTTGTGGTACCAGAGAGGAGCTGTCTTACAACTAAAGAGGCTGTGTTGTGGTACCAGAGAGGAGATGTCTTACAACTAAAGAGGCTGTGTTGTGGTACCAGAGAGGAGATGTCTTACAACTAAATAGGCTGTGTTGTGGTATCAGAGAGGAGCTGTCTTATAACTAAAGAGGCTTTGTTGTGGTACCAGAGAGGAGCTGTCTTATAACTAAAGAGGCTGTGTTGTGGTACCAGAGAGGAGATGTCTTACAACTAAAGAGGCTGTGCTGTGGTACCAGAGAGGAGCTGTCTTATAACTAAAGAGGCTGTGTTGTGGTACCAGAGAGGACCTGTCTTATAACTAAAGAGGCTGTGTTGTGGTACCAGAGAGGACCTGTCTTATAACTAAAGAGGCTGTGTCGTGGTACCAGAGAGGAGCTGTCTTATAACTAAAGGGGCTGTGTTGTGGTACCAGAGAGGAGCTGTCTTATAACTAAAGCACCTTAGTTCTAGTACCATAATAAGGAGTTTTATAACTAAAGGGGTTTTACTGTAGTGCTAGAGAGGAGATGTCATATAACTTAAAATGCTTTGTTGTAATAATGGAGAGAAGATGAAAGATGAAAATACATCGAAGGCGTATTTGTTAAGTAAAGGCCCAGTAAACATTGGTACATTTGTTGTTGCTGTTGTTTTGTAAAAGCAAGCGGTGCCTTAATGCAATGCGAGAAGGCATAGACATATTTTCACGCATCTACAAACTGTGTATACCCAGATCAGACGGATCCTATAGGAGTTGTCTGATCAGGTTCTGCTCCTTTTGTTTAATGAATTTGATACATTTCTAAAACGGCTACAATGTTCCGCCTTCTATAGTTCACTATACATATAACTACTTTGTCCGTGAATATTCAGTAAGTATTGAAGTTTGGAATAAATATAGAACAGAGAATGGGTTAAGAGGTCCTTGGATATGTATGAGGTTGTTTGTATTGAAAGTAAGTTCAATGCCACATCTTCATGTACATGTATTTAGAATATTTTAGTTGTCAATGTAAGAGAAATTGGTCACGAGTTGAAGCCAGTCAGAACATACCGTTTTCGGAACCTATATGATGATGTTGGTATTTGGATAGGCTGTACATTGTAGGTCAGTTACACTACCTACAATGTATATGTCGTGCCAGCCACCTGTTGATTACAATCCAGGTGAGAGAGGATATTATGCTCCGAATATTCTGGGTAAAATTCCGTCCTCGCGAACGTATGATGATACGATTTTACTGGCTGATAGATATACCAAAGAATGCAAAAGTACACGTTTTTTTCTGTTAGATAGATTTACTATATCACACTAAGGGGAAATAAACGCAATATACCAATCCAAATTCCTCATGTATTATTTCCCTTTATGGTTTCCGTTCAAAATTTAATATGTATCCATCATTCAGTGTTCAAATATCGATAAAAGACTCAAATTTGCTACCGCATTTCGGATGATAAACTGTACAGACCCTGATAACAGGGGTCCTCTATGAGCTCTCTGATCTGGGTATAAACACTTGAAAATGATAGCAAACCCGTGTTCCACTTTGATAGGGTTAGAACACTGCTAGTATTGGTAATGTTACGGTTTGGTTGTTAAAGTGATGCAGAATATAAGACATTCGTTTAATTAACACTTTCCCTGTTCAGTATTCGTATTAACCCTTTCCTTCATATAAACGTGTTTTCGCGCATTTTCAAACAGAGCAGACCAAGATGAGACCGTTCCCATGGGAGCCGTTTGATCAGGGTCTGCTCTGTTTCCTAGTGCAGTTTGAAATACCTGTTTCTTTTTTTTCTAAAATGGCTACAATGTTCCACCATCCACATTTCATTATAACTATGTTGTCAATGAATATGCATTAGGTATTGAAATTTGAAATATACATAGAACAGAGAAAGGGATAAGAAATATTGACAATACGAATATTAAGTAGATGCATTTTCATTACGTAAAATTTTCAAGAGAAGTTGTTGCTTTGACAAAAACTGTAGATGGCAAAAGGAACAGACCCTGACGGCCGTCTGGTCGGGTCTACTCTGTTTGCAATTGCACAAAAAGGCCTTTATATGACGGACATTGTTAAATTGATAGCTCTTTGGTGTTTTGGTATATGAGGAAATAATTGATAACTGTACTTTCTCCCATTCAGGATACACAGTCTAAGACCAACCACAAGGAGTTTGAAATATTGCAGTTTGAAGGGGAGAACGAGAAAGAAAGAATATAGTTTGGCTGAAAGAATATGATTAACATTAGAAAACCAACAGAAAATAATACGAAAGACAAAACCAGCAAGTGAGAATAAAGTTAGACGGAGAAATAATTGATCATGATTTCAAATTGAAGGAAAATGAAATTTAACAGAAAGCCTTACACTGTGGGATAAAATTAATTTGATGTTACAAAGAACATCAGAGGTATTCCGCCTTTCCAAGAATAAGAAGTTGATGATAATTGTCTTCACTATGAAAACGTTGCAGACAACCGGAAATATCCAAATAAACATTGGACTACATGTACAGAGCGTCTAGATAAAATAAAATTCTACAGAAAAATACATTCAGCTCACTGTACAACAGTACTCTATGAAAAGGTAAATACACGTATCTCACTCCATAAATACGCATTTCCACTCCTTTGAAAACAAAGTAGACCCAAAGCAGACGTCTCCTATAGGATCTGCTCTGTTTACTTATGCTTTAATATAGATCTAATTCTACAGTTTCTGCCATAGCCATACTTCATATGTCCATGTTCTATTATGTATGGGTTAGAGCTTATAAACTGCAGTCTTCGAAAATAAGACGGCCGATAACGCGAGCGAAGCGAGGCGTTTTAGGCCGTCTTATTTTCGAAGACTGCTGTTTATAAGCTCTAACCGATTTAGTGATTGCCCTACTTTTCAACAGGCTGAGTTTATAAGCACCGCCCACTGAGCAATGACAAACTTGTATATAGTCACGTGATTATGGTACATCTAATACCCACATCCGTTTATGCAAAATACTCAGAAAACCCACCAATCAAACAAACGTCGTCTTTGTTAATATTCTCACGTGTTTATGTTTTTAAAATCCTACACAATGAAACTGATTTCGCGTCTTTTTTGTAAACATTGCCATATTTGGCTTTGTCACGTAATCAAATATTTCCCGTCTATGTGTAAAACAGTTTGACACAATTTTCTGGAGGCAAAATAATAATGCTCTCTGGCACCGTGCTTGCAGACTTATTTAACGAAGATTTGTAAGCCGAGAAGACCCAGATCAGACAACTCCTATGCTGTCTGATCAGGGTCTACTCGGTTTACACAGATTTAAATCTTCACTGCTACCGAAACCCCATATATATATAAAAAATGAAGCTTATTAATATTAAACATTCATTATATTATTATCAGAATATTGAAATAAGAATAATTACAAAAGATTACAGGTTCGATTGTTTATGTTTTGTTGAACGGATTACGGTTTCAAATACAGGTCTGCTCTTATTTCCTAATTAATTTGCTTATTTACATTAGTCCTTTTTCAATATAATCCTGCTTTAACAGGTGGGATGTTTCGTGGTGTATTTGTCCATTTTCTATTGGGTCTACAATTCTGCCTCTCAGTTGTTTGCAATTACATAGTCTTCCTCTCCACGTTTTACACACGTGTACTTGTGTATACTCGTTCACGTGTCGATAGCGTCATAACAGCAACTCGTTCGATATGTGTAGTAGTGGGCGGGGTTTTGTTGCGCATGCGCACTGGTAGGTTTGTCTTCGAAAGTTAGAGTCGATTTTATAAAATTTATGAGGATTAGAGTCTGAAAATTTTCAAAAATGCGGCTCGTTGATTGGATGGAAAAGTAGGGCAATCACTAAAACAAGTAAGTGATTGCCCTACTTTTCTATCCAATCAACGAGCCGCATTTTTGAAAATTTTCAGACTCTAATCCTCATAAATTTTATAAAATCGACTCTAACTTTCGAAGACAAACCTTCCAGTGCGCATGCGCAACAAAACTCCGCCCACTACTAGACAAATCGAACGAGTTGCTGTTATGACGCTATCGACACGTGAACGAGTATACACAAGTACACGTGTGTAAAACGTGGGAGAGGAAGACTATGTAATGCAAACAACTGAGAGGCAGAATTATAGACCCAATAGTAATTGGGCAAATAAACTGAGAGGCAGAATTATAGGCAGAATTATAGACCCAATAGTAATTGGGCAAATAAATCACGAAACATCCCACCTGTTGAAGCAGGATTATATTGAAAAAGGACTAATGTAAATAAGCAAATAAATCAGGAAATAAGCGCAAACCTGTACTCGAAACCGTACTCCGTTCAACAAAACATACACAATCAGACCTGTAATATTTTGTAATTATTCTTATTTCAATATTCTGATAATAATATAATGAATGTTTTGGTTTCGGTACCAGTGAAGATTTAAATCTGTGTAAACCGAGTAGACCCTGGTTAGACAGCATAGGAGTTGTCTGATCTGGGTCTTCTCGGCTTACAAATCTTCGTTAGATAAGTCTGCAAGCTCGGTGCCAGAGAGCAGGTCAACGACAGATTGTTGTCATTATTGTTGTTATTATTTTGCCCCCAGAAAAGTGTGTCAAACTGTTTTACACATAGACGGGGAAGATTTGATTACGTGACAAAGCCAAATATGGCAATGTTTACAAGAAAAAGGCGCGAAATCTGTTTCACTGTGTAGGATTTTCAAAACATAAAACACGTGAGAATATTAACAAAGATGACGTTTGTTTGATTGGTGGGTTTTCTGGGTATTTTGCATAAACGGATGATGTTTTAGAGGTACCATAATCACGTGACTATATACAAGTTTGTCATTGCTCAGTGGGCGGGGCTTATAAACTGAGCCTGTTGAAAAGTAGGGCAATCACTAAATCGGTTAGAGCTTATAAACAGCAGTCTTCGAAAATAAGACGGCCTAAAACGCTTCGCTTCGCTCGCGTTATTGGCCGTCTTATTTCCGAAGACTGCAGTTTATAAGCTCTAACCTATACAGAGACTATTTGACACTGTAAAATGTGATTGATTTGTTTCCTGTTTTCTGACTTGCCCCGTTACCTTAATTTTTTTTATATGTTTGAAAACTGTCAACCCCCTTCTCACTAGGATCAAATACGTTTTTGAAATATCAGGCAAACATACATTTATATACCCAAATATTACATATAATACGACATTGAAATATGTTGGTCTGCACTGTAATTTGAACTCATGACCTCCCATGTGGGAGGCGGACGCTATGCAACTAAGCTAACGAGGACCCTAATTATATGAGTGTACCCTGTTTGTAATTGTCAGACCTGTTACAGTGACCTGACAATCCTACTTAATTATTTTCTGCGTAAATATTAATGGAGAAAAATATGTCGCGTAAATACTAATCAGTTATAATTTTATAATGGCATATGAACACGGCAAGGATTTATCATGCAGAAAGTGTAGAATCAGAAATGATTATGTTACATGTATTCCATATGCAAATCTGATATGGTTGTACTCTGTTAAAACGTATATCTCTGAAGTAAACGGTTACCTCATTATTTAATAATCGCACCGTTTAACGCATTTGCGCATGTTGTAGATCAATAAAAGACAGTTCCTGTAGGAACTGACTGACCAGGGTCTGCTCTGTTTGCTTTAATAATATAGACTAACAAATTCTATATTGTCTGTCGTGCAATAAATTTTATATTGTTTCGTGTGTCATAATAATTTTCACTTAACCCTTTCGCTGCCAATACCGGACCTATGCAAACAGTTTGGATCCAGATGAGACGCCGAATAATTCGGCGTCTCATCAGGATCCAAACTGTTTGTTACTGTTACTATGTTTTTGAAACAAAAATGAAGAAAATCAAAAGAATGAAAATTTGTAGCAGACGACAAAGTTAGCAGACAACAGAGTTTGGCAGCAAAAGGGTTAATTGGTATTCATAAAGTCATTCTTATTACATGAATATTCATTAGGTAAAGCGTTGACATGATTGCCGACGTATTTCAATCCTCAATGATATTAGTAAACAGTGTTATATGTTAAACCCTATCGCCGCCAAAGTTGTAACTGAAATAAATCAATTACACTTTTATTATTATTATTATCGATATCTATTTATTAAGTATATTTTGTTATAATTATTGTATACGCATTGAGTATACTCAATTTAATCATGTGAAGCGGCTTTGAACGTACACATACTGTGTGAAAAGAGCGCTATATAAAGGCGGTATAATAATAATAATAACAGTATTATTATTAATTTGCAACCAAATTTCATTAAAACAATTCGATAAAATAAAGAAATGAGATAACTGAATGCAAAATTCAAAGAAATAATCTACAGATATAGAAGTAAAGATTGAGACAAAAAGTGAAGTCTTAGATCAGACGCCAGACGTCTGATCTTGGACTGCACTATTTGCGTTGGCGCATTTTTGTGACATTGTCGGTGAAAGGGTTAAATTAAATGTTTCGTATTTTGATAACAGTTTTTAGGTTACTAGGTTATAAAGACAAGTGATCATATTTATTTTCTATTTCATTGAATTATCAGATAAGCTGTTGACTTTAACACACTACTAGAATATGAAAGGTAAGGCATTTAACTATTTCCATAATATCAAACACCTTTTCATGCATTTGCAAACAGTGCAGACATAGATCAGACGGCTCATAGAGGAGCCGTCTGATCAGGGTCTGCCCTGTTTGCTAATGAAATTTTATAGCCCTGTATCTTTAGTTTCTAAAAAGGCTCCACCATTCCATCTTCCATATTTCATGAAAACTATTTTGTCCAGGAATATTCAGTAGGTATTGGAATTTGGAATAAACGTAGAACAGAGAAAGGGTTAAATTCTTATCCCAC
Source organism: Azorinus chamasolen (assembly GCA_963576725.1). NCBI lineage: Eukaryota > Metazoa > Mollusca > Bivalvia > Cardiida > Solecurtidae > Azorinus > Azorinus chamasolen. The sequence goes on from OY755240.1 coordinate 1,728,763, forward strand.
TGCAAAACTGATGTCTAATCCAACTTGAATTTGTAATTTCGATTCGTTAACACGTTTCCCGTTCTATGTTGTTGTTGTTTTATTCAAATTTCAATGGGCTACCTACTATTTATTCATTGACGAACTATTGAAGGTGGAACATTGTGGCCAGTTTAGAATGTAAAGAAACACATCTTTCAAATTCCATTAGCAAACAGAGCAGACGCTGATTAGACGGCTTGTAAAGTAGCCGTCTGAACTGGGTCTACTCTGTTTACAGATGCGTTAAAACAAGTGTACATGAGGGACAGGGGGTAACACGTTGAATCCACTATTGACTAAGGATATTGCATGTCATATACAGTAAAACCTCGATTATTCGAATTTTCGTTATAGAAGAATTTAGACCCTTTTAGGCAGGTGGCTGCTTAATGCATGGTGAAAGTCATGCAGAAAGCTCCAAGAGGAGCTTTCTGCATGACTTTCACCATGCATTAAGCTGCCACCTGTCTTAAAGAGCGATAATAATACGTATTTTAGTGTTCGGATAATCGAAGTTTTACTGTACCTTTACTATTATTAATCCACCTTAACAAAAGTGAACTCAAGTCTAAAAAAAAGTACCAGCTACATTTTCTTGTTAATAACGCCATTGCCCCAAAAAATATTTCAGTCATTGATTACTGTTGCTTATGTGGTTTTATATTTGTTTTCATGTGAATTTTTCGCTGATGATGACTCCATGTAGCAGGACTCATGCACATTTATTTGAATAAACTTGTAAACTTGAGTGTCACCTGAATCGATCAAATAAACCAGTCAGGTTGGGCTTGGCAGGAGTACTGTTATCCGACTGATCAAAATACGTATAAAGTACCAATTTTATTTTTGTTATTTTTGCAATAACACTTATACAAATTTGATTTTTGGAAATTAACTAGTGGGGCTAATGTGAATATCCTGGTCAGGAGGCATCCGAACCCATACAACTACTAAGTCTGAGTCTGAGGTCATTCTCCGATGTTATTAAGCTTTTTGTTTGAGTCTGAGTTCATTCTCAAGCATCTGACCAATCAGATACTTGAGAATGAGCTCAGACTCAGATCAGAAGTTTTATAACATTGGACCCAGATACATGTACTTGGGAGTGATCATGTACTCAATTGAACGTTTTGAACCACGGGGCATGGTCTTGTTGTATTATGAAACACCAGTCACAACTATTTAGCGCTGTTCTAAGTTGCTGAAATGTTACCTATGTTCGATTCTTTCAAATGTATAAGAAACTATTGATCCGGCGCTGAGGTTATACAAGTAACATGTCCATTCTGTCAGATTTGAGCGTGTGTTTAAGTGTTATGATCCCAATGTCTTATTTCTATTCGATATTTTGGCATAATCTATGAGAAGTCTGACGCTCACTTGCAATGTTGAAAAAAACATGCGTCTGCTAAAATAATCACCTGACCCAATGTTATAAAACGTTTTGCTTGAGCCTGAGTTCATTCTCAAGCATCTGATTGGTCAGATTCTGAGTTTGCTCAGAATATGACTAATCAGATACGTGAGAATGATCTCAGACCCAGACTCAGACCCAGAAGCTTTATAACCTTGACCCTGATACATTGTCTGACGTTCGATACGTTAACTCGTTCACAGTTCAGTGTGGATGTTAGACATAATAACAAAATTAATTTTTACTGATTGATATTTCATAATATTAACTTTTCAAAAAAACAATATCGCTTCGACAAAATCTACAGAATATCATCTATATTATGTCAAAGCAAACAGAGCAGCTGCTATTGGAGCCGTCTGATCTAGGTCTACTCTTTTTGCAAATGCGTGAAAAGGCCTTTGTATGAGGGAAAAGGTTAAATTATTTGAGAAATCACTGACCAGGTGCCAAGCGGCTTGGAATACAGATGTAGTTGACGTCTTATCTGAATCTAAACTGTTTGCAAATGCAAATCGGGACGTGTTTAACAGACAAAGGGTTTAAACATCTCTATTCATTAGGTATACAACAGCTATTTTTAGTATCATACTGTCGCGATTTCAAGGTAAATAGTCAATGATCAGAAATTCCAACCCAAACTTAATAATGGATATAATATGTCTAATATACCAATGCGAAGCTAAGAGTCGAGAAAAGTGGTCAAATAATTATGTTAAGGAACTTGGTCAATTATGTCAACCTAAACCAGCTAAAATGGCTGGTCAAATATATAAATACAAATTTAATAGTCTATGTAATAGGTCAACTATGCAATACGATACTTACAGGTGAGGTAATGGTCAACAATGCTATAGCATACTTACTGCTGAGGTGATTATTCAAATACGTAATGGTCAACTATGACATAGCATACTTACAGCGGTGGTGATAAGTCAGATACGTAATGGTCAACTATGCTATATCATACTTACAGCAGTGGTGATTAGTCAAATATGTAATGGTCAACTATGCTATATCATACTTACAGCAGTGGTGATTATTCAAATGTGTAATGGTCAGCTATGCAATAGCATACTTACAGCTGAGGCGATTAGTCGGATATGTAATGGTCAGCTATGCTATATCATACTTACAGCAGTGGTGATTATTCAAATGTGTAATGGTCAGCTATGCAATAGCATATTTACAGCTGAGGCGATTAGTCGGATATGAAATGGCCAACTACATGTATGCTATAGCATACCTGAAGTTGAGGTGATTTTTCAAATATGTAATTACCAACTTTGCAATACGATACTGACAGGTGAGGTATTGGTCAACTATATTATAGCATACTTACAGCTGAGGTGATTAGTCAAATATGTAATGGCCAACAATGCTACAGCATACTTACAGCTGAGATGATTAGTCAAATATGTAATGGTCAACTTACAGCTGTGGTGATTAGTCAAATATGTAATGGTCAACAATGCTATAGCATATTTACAGCTGAGGTGATTAGTCAGATATGTAGTTAGTACGAATAAGAACGGTCTAAAACGGAATAGCACGGATGCAATATGGTTATTTTATCCGTGGTCAAATTTTGAACATGTTGAAAAATGGTCATGGATATACAAGTACTACTACGTATGCCTATGGCTAAAATACGGAAAACTACGGACCACTACATATTGCCACGAATGATGCCGGATCGTACCCGTAGTTAATCCGGCGTCGACTCCGTGAATGTGTGTCCTAGGTATTAGTGACAGAGATTCCCGTTAGATAAAATAGAGCCGTCTATCATTTTGTGAATAAGCAAAACATTGACTGTATTTTATATTTTAATTTCAGTTTTGGTTTTGACGCTGTTGACATGTGTCTTCATGCAGACGGGTATACATTTACTATTGTATCCCAGAATTTGAATGTGGGGCACACGTGTACTAGCATTTGCAAATAGTGTAGATTAAGACATGAGGCTCCTAGAGAAGATATCTGATCTGGATTTACACCATTTGTCATTCAAATATCTTAATGCATGTTGAATATCATTCAGAAAAAGCCAACATCCTTCCATAAGTAACCACCTGTCTTAAATAAGCTGAATGGGTTAGTTTTATAAGTCGGGGTAGAGGGGATAATGTCGGTACCCAAATACGTTGATTAGTTCCAGCTCCTACCAGAATAGCATTGGCTGGGTACCAAACAAAAAAGTACAGTAAAACCTCTCTATAACGGCCACTAAACTACATCAAGCATTTTGTGTTAAAAGCAGATGGCTGCTTAAAGCAAGATGAAAGTAAAACAGAACGCCCCTATAGGAGCGTTCTGTTTCACTTTTACCTTGCTTGAAGCAGCCATCTGACCTAAATACCAACTAATTAACACACTGGGCGTTATAGAGAGGTTTTACTGTATGTGATAAAAGCCTTATTTAATCGGCTACAAACATGAAATGGAAGTCTGTATTTTTATTAAAACTTAAAAAAAAGACTAACGCCAGACGAAAAGCTCTGGGGTTAATTATGATGAAATATCATTTTAACCTTTCCTTGATATAAAAGTTGTTCACGCCTTTGCAAACAGTGTAGACCAAGATCAGACGGATCCTTCAGAAGCCATCTGACCAAGGTCTGCTCTGTTTACTAATGAACACAAATAACTCTGACTCTAAAGTATCTACCAATACTGTGTCCATGTGCTATTATAAATGTTCAGCTGATATGTATGATGTCATTATTTCTTACACGACTATTTAACAGTGAACGGTTAACTATGGAGCAATGGTTTAATTGTTTCTGATCCATTCAAAATAACTTTTGTCAGAGTATCAGTCAGCTATCATCCTCACAACACACATTCTTTCGGTTATAAAATGACATAGAGTAAAACATTAATAATTCGAAATTCTAGTAAATATAAATCTGGAAATATTTCTGATTAATGTAATTTCAGCATGTTATCACAATCCTTATCGCCATGCAAATATGATGTTTGCCTATTCTCTGAGTTGCCAAATGTTTTACTGACTACCAATTCGGTCAAACTTCTCAGGGTCTCATCCGGACCCAGTTTGCAAACAGCATTAAAGACACACTTAGCAACGGGAGGAATTCACAACGGTCACCTTATCTTGTTCACTGAGACCTGGTAGCACGGGCAAACTGCTCGGAGTCGGACGTGAAATCAGTAAGGTTTTCAACATATGTTTATCTAGGAATATTTCACATAACTGATAACTAATCTAGGTCGAATACCGACATAAAAACACCTTTGCCAAAAATGTTGGTTTTTTTGTTTTAATTTTGCCGTCTTCCGTGATGACTTTTGCACACAGACTAGAGACACATGAGACAGAACATATTAAGCTCAAGCCTGCTATCGGCAGATACGTGAACACCTATGCAAACAGTTTGGATCCATATGAGACGCCGAGTAACTCGGCGTCTCATCAGGATCCAAACTGTTGGACACCGGTATTTGAAAATGTAGTTGGTGAACTGTTCTGTAAAATAAAATTTGCTTAGCAGGCTAAAGGTTAACTATTCCCATGCTAAGCGTATCTTGAAATGGGCCCAGATGAGAGGCCAAGTAATTCGGCGTCTCATCGGGATCCAAACTGTTTGAAACTTGGCCAGTGGTTTTCCAAAAGATTTAACGCAATGGAAGTCAGGGAGAAAAAATCAGCAACTCTGTAATTGAGCAAAATAGGGTCATCAGAAATTTAATAGAGCCACAATTACATGTACACCTTACAACAGTTAGGTTTAGAGCCATTTTGTTTTGTTGCTGTAGATGCATTGAAGTGCCGTCTGTGTAACTACGCCCTAACATTGGACCAGTGCAAATATACAACAACATGTGGTCCAAATATGGTAAGACTATACTGAATCGTGCAATAACATGTGGTCCAAATATGGTAAGACTATACTGAATCGTGCAATAACATACGCATATAGAAAGTACAGTGAACCATTCCGATGCATGCAGTTAGCTTTTACAATCACCAACACGCCTATACAAATGCAATGTAATAAACCTTAACATGTAGCACTACATGTACACCAAAACATATCCTATAGTTAACATACACATGCAGAAGACAGTATGTACATACGTGAGGTAATAAGACCATATATATGCAGCAGTACCGTACATCTGTTAGCCTACATTTGCTGTTATAGTTATAAGCGAGCAATCCTACACATACAAAAGTGAGCTTTCACATGTAACATTGTCTTCATATGACATGTAGTAAAGCCTACACATTAAGACAATATATGCAGTAACTTTACACAATCATGCAATACACCTAAATATACAGAAAGCCTACTCCCAGCAAGCCTACACATTATAGTACATACACGTAAAGTAAATATAAACATAAAATAATATATACATGTAGCTAAGCACACATATAATTAAACTACAGATAAAATAAGCATCACATACAGTTAAACTAAAAAAAAGTAAAGTACCTAGTTATAGTCTACTTTCAGTCCTAATGACCGCTCAGCCGACTGTACATTTACTCCCCTGGTCATTTGCCTACACTATTGAGCACTGCTAACATATGACGCTATCATGCAGCCGCAGAACCGGCGAGTTACTCTCACAGGTACCCATTTTAACCCTTGGGTGGAGAGGATGTGCGGGTGGGAGACACGGAAAAGCGTCTCTGAAATTTCCGGGTGGGACCGGGATTTGAACCCCGGACTTCTGGACTGATAGTCAAGCGCGTTACCACTAGACCATCGCCGCCGCATGCAACTACACATACAGTAAATCTACATATACAGTAAGTCTAAACATACTGTTAAGCTACATATACAGCAAGTCTACATATACATTAAGCCTACACATACTGTAATCCCGGTCATAGTTAACTTGCACGTACACTTAAACAACGCATATATTGAACCTACACATCCAGTTAACCTACAAATATAGTAGGCCTGCACATATACACAGTTTACAGTAACTTAAACTAACACATAAACATGTAGTTACCTAAAGACACATTAATCCTAAACATACAGTAAACCTACATATAAAGTTATATTAGATACAAATGTAAGCCTTAAATTAGCTCGTACGGTAAACTGATACATATATCTCAAACTCGAATAACTCGATTTTCGGGATAACAAAATGTTCAATCCTTCCAAAACTTACAATCATTGCTCCAAAACGTATCACTACGCATATCTAGAAACACATGTGGCAACTTTTAAAATGCAGTTCTAATGTAATGAAAGCTCTTACAGGACTACTATAGACCTGCATTAAGCTTATTTGTATATTCCCTTGAATTTCAAAATATCGAAGTCCAACTGTAGTTGAATTTGATGCAGTAATCCATATTAAACGAAAGTTAAACACGAAGTGTAACATGGTTATGTCATACACGTACATATATAGTAAACCTAAACATACAGCTTACTACATAATTATGTAGTACACTTAAACATTTAGTGAACCTACATATAATAAATATAAACACGCAGTGCTACGAAGTTATGTGGTACACTTACACAGTTAGTGAACCTACATCTATAGTAACCCCAAACACGCAGTGTTATGTAATTATATAGTACATTTACACAGTTAGTGAACCTAAATATAGTAAATCTATAAACACACAGTGCTACATAATTATGTAGTAGACTTACATATTTAGTGAACATACATATCGTAAATCTAAACACGCAGTGCTACGTAATCATGCAGCGCACTTGCACATTTAGTGAACCTACATATACAGTAAAGTTCCGCTAATGCGACCACCTAAAAGAGGTGTAAATCTGGGTGCTAGATGCAGGTGGTAGCTTAATGCAGGACAAAAGTAATGCAGAAAGCTCCTAGAGGAGCTTTCTGCATTAATTTTGTCCTGCATAAAGCAACCACCTGCTTATAAAGGCACCCATATTTATTCATTAAGTGGTCGCATTAGTGGGGTTTTACTGTAGTAAATCAAAACACGCATTTTTACATAATTATGTAGTGCACTTACACATGATGTAAACCTACATATATAGTAAACTTGAATGTGCAGTAGATTAAATTTGAAGTTGTCCTACTCATGCAATAAGTCTATTCGTACAATTAATAAGGACCAGGAGGTGATGTATGCAGTATAGTCACTTGTCGATACTAATTAGTTTTATCCAGTCACCAGGCTTCTCTAGTGACATAATAAAGGGGGTGCAAATAAACTTAGGTTTATTAGGTTACTTCCGGTAGTAGATGATTTATTAGGTTAGTAGATAGGAGTAATGATTCTATAACCATGGAACTATTTTAGTTTTCTGTAAATATGCATAAACATGTTGATGGAATAGATCTAACAGATCTATTTGGTCACCAAAAGAATTATTCAAATGAGAAAAAATAAAAACAATTGGCTACAGCTGGATTCGAACCCGCGCCTGATCCTACAAAAACCAATTCTAATCACTCTATAGACGTCGCCCTTACCGATTACGCCACTGAGGCCCCAAACAAAATGACTTTGATTTATCAGTTTTATTAATTTAATCCACCGCTGGCAAAACCCGTTTTTGATAAAATCAAACCTGGAAGCAAAGATTGACAGATAAATAGTAAATGTTTTCTTTTCACTCTCATGATAATTTGATTGATAAAACTCTTACAGGGGCGGTGAAAGTCATAAACCTAAATATAGCCTGTTCAGTTCCATCGATTTATGAGTAACATTAGGTCTATCTAAAAATAGAAACCGAGCCTACGTAACTCGAATTTGACCAAAGAATATAATCATGTCTGTTTGTAATAACTTATCGACCCTCGATTCAAATCATCTTATTTTTCAAATTCAACCACGTTTCCCTTCTAGTAATGCAAGTATTGAAACTATATTCCTCTGCGGTAGCTCATTAGATCTATTTACGTCTAAATGGAAGTGAAAAGGGAGGGATCCGTTGATCGAAAAACTGCATTTTCAATGTAAATTATTTCAAGAGTGTTATGAGTCTATAAAAAGACATTTAACAATATTGACTGGATAAATCAAATAATAGGTTATTATTCTCTATTTATGTATTAATCCTTTCACTGCCACAGTCGTATAAATGCACCACGACAAATAGTTCAGTCCCAGATTATGATATGGTCATTTAGGCTGCAGTAAGGAGGCGATTAGGCAGATGATCAAGATGTATAGTCCTGCCTTGACGTACAGACGGGGCCGTCGAGATCAAGGACGACTGGCAACGGTTCCAGTATCTCTCAGACATTTGACAAGTCGTTTATGGTGTAAATTTGACCCAAGTTGTCAAGCAACCTGTTGTTGCTCTTGACCTTTCAATATCAATGCAATAGCATGACTCCTCCATACTTCGGTCAGAATATTTGCCTACAGTATCAGGGGTTCTAGGTTTGATCCTTCGGACGAGACTATATACAGAGCCCTGATGTATTGATCAGTGCTATACACTGTACATCTAAAAGAACTAGAGAAACTCTGTGGACAATAATAGTAGGGCATCGCGCCCGGGTTTCCCTGTATAATTTCCCCTCTCTCTGGGGTGTCCAATTAGCCCATTGTCATACTTTCATCCGTCAGCTCTCCCTAATAGGTTTGAAATAGTTTTAAATTGCGGAAAGTGAAGTGTATGTCTCAAGAGTACTGCGTGGTACTAGAATGTTATCATTTAAACTTCACACGAACTTTCCAATTTTACATGTTACCTGTGCGGCACAGAACATCACGCGTTTGTGCAAATTTAGATACCACATTCAGTACACAGTATCCCAGACAGTTGGTCGAATTTCTTAATTTTAGGCCATCGTATTTAATATTTGTTGCACATTTATATACCCTACGTTTTTGTGTTCAGTAATATTATATAAAGTGTCAAACTGGAATTACATATTCATGTCTGTTACATAATGATAAGCAAACAAGGCGGACTCTGATCAAGCATATCCTGCGCTCACAGAGTTCATTATGTTATAAATCCTTCGTAACTATGTTTTTTTTGTTATTGTTTTTTAAATTAGGAATGCTTCATGGAGCAGTTGGTGACCTCAGGGAAGACTATAGTATACAAAGGTGGCTGCAAGTCTGTAAATGTAAGTATGCAATTGTTTTTCATTAAATAATTTGTCATTAGGTATGTAAAGTAATGTTCAGAAACCCTTTTTATCTCATGTTAGTAACAGTGCCTCAGCTATAAACCCTGCAAATGCAATTCCAACTGCAGTTTACACCAAGCAATATTATGATTTGTAATTTCTTCTTAGAGTCGGCGTTAATAAACCGTTCGTTTCTAATTTTAGTACCAGTCATATTGACCATAGACTCCTCAAATGAAATTTCAACCGCTATTTCCATCTAAGTTATAGGTACACCAAATGTTCTTCCTGTAACAATGACCTTGCAATCGACCTTGACATTCACATGCAACGAATCATTCGTTCCCATGCAACATATCTGTACACCAAATTAAGTCACAAAACATCTTGCTTTAGTAACGTTATTGTCCGAGGATTGTTTTTCACTTTTATTAACAGTGAACTAGGCATTGACATTGCCACCCTTGACATTCTGTCCTTGCTTTTGGCTCTATGTACGATACTGCATACTTAGTACAGATGTTCAGAAAAGATGAGTTCCACGAAACGCTATACGGTGACTACTCTTTAGAATCGTCTATTTGATACGATTCTAAACTATGGTCACAGTATACGGGTTTGGTGGAGAAATGACGTTTTTAACATTTGGGTACACAACTTTATCTATAGCTGTGTAAATATAATTATGAATGAAAAAGTAATAAAGTCAAGCAGGCAAAGCCACATACAAGACTCAACTACCACCACAACACCGATAGATAGCATGACATACACACACTCACATACAACCACACACCAAACGCACACTTACACACGAGATGAACACAGAAAACACCAAAAGACACACAAGAACCAGAGACAAACATTCCACACATGAACAATATCACAAGCACAAAGACGCAAGACAAACAAAAGGAAGGGTGACAAAGTGAGTACCGCCTTCACAAAAACACCACTGTAAAGTAAAGTTAAGTAAATGCACAATCAAAATCAGGAAGGAGATTACACACGAAGGCAATAGTAGACTTTCCTATTGAAATGTCCGGAAATCATATTTCTTGTTTAGTAGCAGTGATATTAACCACTCGACACCACATGTAATCCCCAACTCTACATTAATGTAAGCTATTAATGTAATATATAACTTTGGTCCCTTTATGTTGATGTCCGGAAAGGCAATTTTTCAAATCTGCAGTAAGATAAATTATTGTCAACGAGCACATTGCGGATGACAGTGCTCATATTTGGTTCTTCATAAACCCACTCTTTGTCACGGTTGAATATTCATTTGATGGATGAAATAGACTTTTCTTGTTAAATGACATTAGGGTTTCCGGGGACATGTTTTTTGTGTTCACATTATAGCACATGTCACATACTAAATCGCAATACAATGAACTTTGATATCAAGAACTTCAAAGGACAATACAAATTAGTTCGAGATAACAGAATTTCGAACTATCGAGTTCACAGCGTAATACAGGTCTAAAGTAATACTGAGAGCTCCAGTAGGAGTCTTAAACATTACTTTAGACCTGTACTTAGCTGCCACATGTGTTTCTAGATATCTGTAGCGATGCATTTTAAGGTAATTATGCATGGTATGTTTTGGAAGGACTGAACATTTTGTTCGAGTTATTTTGAAGTTCAAGTTTTCCGAGATCGAAATATAGAAATTCAACTGTAGTTGTATCACTCACTTGATACGCACGCCTTACCACTCCTTTGCAAACAGAGCAGACCCAGATCAGATGAATCCTATAGGACCCGTCTGATTAGAAATTTGCTTCTTGCTTCTACTATACCTGCTATAGCCAACATATCAATTCGGGTTATCAATGTAATGATGCCATTATTTTATATATGGATATTCATTAGTTGAAGGTTTCAGCCTTTCGAATTCTCATAAACAGGCACTTTGTTCAAATTGAAGATGATTCACCCATTATAGTAACGCAGGTGTTGTTCTTGTTTAACCATTGCTTTAGGTTACTACAGAGTCTTTAACCCATTACCCATAGGCTATTTTTAGACCCCGCCCCTTAGAATACAATTTATATATATCGAAAAGTAGCATTTACTAGAGAAAAAGAAAATAAGAATTGTGAAGTTATGAAACAATTGTTATAAATACAACATTTGCTTCTAGTGGTCAAATGCTCTTTTTTAAAAATGGTTGTTGCTTTAACCCTTTCCATGTTCTGCGTTGTTCCAAAATTCAATACCTACTAAATATCCATGAAATAAATACTACAACCAAATATGGAAGGTAGAACATTGTAATCATTTAGAAAGCAAAGAAATAGACCTGTAAATGCGTCAAAACACGTTCATATATAGGAAAAGGTGAACATAGGCATCGCAACGTGTCAAAAGTAGGGTGAATTGGACAATGGTATAAATTGTACAGTTGCAAGTCGATTGTTTTGTTTAGTTTTAATAAAACTTTCAATGTTCAATATTTGTTTAATTCCATCATCATACCTTACGGGAAAAAATAAGGATGTTCATCACATGGCGATTGTTCTTCATTGTTTTCCAATTTTCGGGTGTAAAGCACTCACTGGTAAAGTTTTTAATCTGTTACAGGACTGTAAAAAGGACAGTGCTATTATTGGCAAAAGAATCCCCGTGTACACGTCCATTTGTTCCCGGTGTTGCACGACGGACAACTGTAACGACAGGCTATGTGGCATACACTCTGGTAAGTCCTATATTCCAGATAGAGCATGACGGACACATGTAACGACACGATATCTGACGTATACTGGGGTAATTTCTATGATCCGGATGTAGCACGAAGAGCAATAGTAACGACACTAAACTATAATTGACATATATTCAGGTAATTTCTATATTCCAGATGTAGCACGACCGATAATCATAACGACACGATATATACATATGCATGTACTCAGGTAATTTCTTTTTTCCCCGATGTAGCACGACGATTTACAAAAGTAACGACTTTATCATTGTCATCTACTCTGGTCATTTATATGTTGCCGATGTAGCACGAAGATTGACAATATATATAGTAACCACACTTTACGAGTAATTGACATATACTCAGGTACTTTCTATGTTCCCGATAAAGCACACGGACAAAAGATTTAGAAACGACACTACAATTGACATTTACCCAGGTACTTTCTGTGTTCCTAATGCAGCACGACGGACAATAGTAACGACACTATAATTGACAAATACGTGGTTTCTCAATAAAAATTGTTTTCAATCTGGAAAGTTCATTCCCGGATTGAATGTTAATATATACGGTTATATTGTGTTTTAGACTTTGCAAGGTCCCAGGTGATTTTTTATGTTTTAAATGTTCCAATAGACTTGCTTTGTATTTAGCATTAATCCTTATATTTTCTTATAAGGTTTGTCATTTGAGTAAAGCGTTACTTGTATATCACTAAATGTTGTTTCCAGTTGGGAAAGTCATTCCCGTATGAAATTTGAATGTTGATATAAGCGTATATATTGTGTTATATACTTTGCAAGGTCCCAATGTGAATTGTGTAATGTTTCAATAGATTTATGTTGAAAACAGCTAGGTTAGATCAGCCACTTATTTTAATCCCATTTTATCTCATACAGTGGTCATTTTAGACAAGTGTTACTGATTCCCATTTCCAGTGTTACACTCTGGGGCTAACCAGTGCTACCATTCAACGATCTATGATGCAGTATACACCGTGCGTCCTTGTCAGTCGGATGAGGTAGGTAATTGGGAATATCTTTTAACCTTTTACATCAGGAACATTCATGTAATAAATAATAAATGACACAGTAGCCATTTAATTATTTACCTGTAGGGCAGGTGGTAGCTTAACGCAGGTCAAAAGTAATGTGGAAAGGTCCTATGGGAGTTTTCTGTATGGTTTTCGCCCTGCATTCAGTACCAACCTAATTTTTAAGACCCCTATGTTCTATGACCGAATAGCGGCTTAAGATAGCTGCTACTATACCATGGGTATTTACTGTATGATTGGGGGATATAATGGCAGGTGAAAACAGGCTACTTTGGTCATCGGTTCGATATTATTCCACAAACAAACTGGTAAGACCCTGATCTGACGAATCCTATAATAACCGTTTGATCTGGGTCTTCCCAGTTTGCACAGGCATACTTAATTAGTACATTTTCACTGTGTGTTTTACTAGTGATTAACCCTTTCCTCAATGACTATTCATGTAAGAAAAAATCACGCCACGAATATTAATCAAATTCATTTGTTATAATAGCACATGAAAACAGGAATATTTGGTAATGGCAGATATTGTAGAACCATATTTATATTACATCATCAACAAACAGATTAGACCCTGATCATAAGGCTCCTATACGCATATAGTCATACTGTTGGTCATTCAAAAACCTACACTGAAAGGATGCTTCTGTTAAAGATCGATGAAATTCAATTCTTTCGCTGCCAATAATGCATCAGTGATTACTTATGTAAACAGATTGGATTCAGAAAATATACAAATCAGTTATGATGAAACGCTGGGCAGTGAACGATATCTCATCAAGATCCAAACGATGTGTTACTGTTGATATTTGTTACCCCTCTGCAATCAATTGGACCTGATCCGATTTGGACTAATTCCGTTAAGATTTGACGAATTAAGTATTTTGAACCTTGAGCACGAGCCTTGCTCACAAACTTGTTCTCAAAGACATGGGTTTTTGTCTGTTTCCTAAGCTTGACAAAATTGCTCTATATCTCTTCAGTAACTTAGATAATATTACCCGAAATACTATAAGGGAACATATGGAGAACGGATTGCGATTGAGCATGTATGTTAAAGGTTTTTTTTTATATAGCAGTCCTTATTCAAAAACTATTATGACTGGTTTTGTTACGGAAAATAGCTGTTCGTTTAACTCATTCCCTCCAAAACTATTTAAGATGCAGCATCTTCAAATAAATTCACTGATAAGTAGCATTTACTAGAGAAAAGTAAAATTTAGAAAGGTGTAGTTTTGAAACCATTGTGATAACTAGAGTATTTGCTCCTAATGAGCAAATGCTATGTTTATCAACATGGTTTCAAAAATGACTTTTACAGAGGCGTCAAAAGGAATCATTAGGAGAGAATGGGTTAACCTGCAAGCAGATGATTGATTACCTACGAACACAGTGTGGATCCCGATGACACGCAAAGTAAACTGTGCGACACTGATTGTGTTTGTTTTTTAACGAAAAGCATACTAAATCAATTTTGATAACTGAAGACAACCGATTCTATAGTCAACACTTTAATTGCTCCTCAAGGTTAGTGTTAATATCCTTCTTCTCAAGGCAAATGTCAATGGATGTGAACCCCGAAATGTGATCACACAATGTTTGGTCAAAAGTGTCCAAATTGGGTAAACACGTTAATCGATTCAGAACGAAACATAACATTCGGCATTACAATAGTTCACCTTCATAAAAAACCGGTGCCCCACCATTTAATTGCCAGTCTGGATCAGAATATAGTCTAAACCACAATCAGCTGCATATTCACATTTTTTCTCTTCCTTTCAGGTTTGCGGGGTGGAAACATTTAGAACGAGTGGCCATGAAACAAATGAAGCAGTTTGTTTGCACAGAGGGGTATTTGTATTTATTTATATCAAAATTCAAACCTTTGAATACAATGAGCGCTATTCAAAGGTTATAGATTAGGGTATGCTCTCTAAACCGGATTTGAAGTTGAGAAGAATTACGATACATTGAGGCAGGTAGCGGTTTAATTTTGATGCTAATCCTAGATAAGATTTCTGCATAATTCGCACCATGCTGCCACCTGTTACTAGCACTGATATTTATAATAACTTAAACGTCCGGTTTAGAAGGGTTTTATACTATATCCATATTGATCTACATCTCTTAATTCTCTGTCAAGCTGTTGTCAATCAACAAGACTGGGGTTTATTGGGATAATAAGGTGTAGGAAATATATTTATTTAATGCAGCAAACCCATATAAATATAGCAAACCACTAGAAAGCGACCACCACAAGGATACCTAGTTCTCGACTCAGAGGCAGGGGATAAAGATTGTATATGATCACACGAACTATATAACTCAAGCAGGAAATGCAAGGGGCTTGTGTAGTGTTGGACCTGTAATAACTGATCATTAACAGATTAAATAAAACCGAATCTGCAATTTGTCTTTTCGCACTTCTGCGTTTGCCTTCGAAGGATCTCTTACTTTCAGAAGTTATGTACGTCACTACACAGGTATTGCGTGCCCGTGTTGCGGTCGTAAAAGTCACCCCGTACATCATTGTCAGTGTTGATATATTTTCTAGTCCTTCGGGGTCATCATTTGTGATGCTATAAATTATGAAAATTTAATAACGACTAAATCCTGTGTGAGAAGTGTTGCACTTTAATAATTGCTTATTAACAGAATCAATAAAACAATAAGAGAACAAGAAAACAATAAGACTGGGTTCTGCTTACATAGATTAATACACAAACAAGATTTAAAAACTACATTTCTAATAAACCCCTCAAAAGACCTAAAACTCTCCTTCTTTCGCAAACCAGTACGACGGTAAATCCTGAAAAACACATATTGTAAGCACACTAAACAATAATACAATTATAAGACACCTAGGGGCCTGGAGCCACTGGAACTGGAGATATTGATCGATGAACGTGTCTTATTTTAATCATTTGCGTTTGTTATATGTAATATTATTGTTGCAGTTTCAGGCCAAACGGTGTCTTATATAAGCCACTTAATACGTTGTATAACCTCACAAACTGTAGCAAATGAACGCTTGTTTCGTACTCAATCTTTCCTGTCTGTGTTGTGTAGTGTTCCAACTGCTGAACTGATGAGACAAGGAATACGTATTAATAAGCTATTTAGTTTGGTAAAGGGATTTTACCACTGCTATTTCGATTCGCGAACAATGTTACATTTCAGAAATTACAAAATCCTGAATCTTAAAAAAGTGTAAAAGTTTCACAACAACTGACTGCGATCATAAATAATGATTTACTGCATATTTTTATATCACCAAAACTCGCGCATGCGCATGGCCACAATGGTAGACGGTGATTTCCTTTGTACTGTCTCCATTCAAAACGCATCGATATAAAGTGTTTCTTTAAAAAGAAAGTCCACAATCTGCAGCAAAACGGCAATCTTGCAGCATCTGTATATGTTTGCTTTGTCACACCAGGCCAATTAAAATTCAGATCAATGCTTTAATAAAAAAAGTATTTGTAAAGTGTCACTAGTACATCAGTACTATGTATTTTATGTTATTGTAATACCATAGGGAATGGAGGAAGAATTGCCATATTGTTGTAGATTTCATTTAGCCCTTATGGTTACTAAAATGCACACACTATTGGGAGATTTGAAAATACTACTATGACTTCTTAAAATACTAGAACTAAACAGAGGTAAACAAACATTGTAACATATCGGATACTAATCAGGAAACAAGCTTGCCGATATAATTGCACACGAAAACAGTTATAACCACGATAACAGCAACACGCACAGCGTAAAATAATAATAATATATCAATACTAGAACTGTAAGTCAAAGGCTAACGAATAAAGGCTATTTGTCTATCATAACTCAGAACATATGTACACACAGAAACACGAAGAGATTTAACAACAATACATGCCCAACCTATTGTATGTAATAGAAATGACAAGACGTTTAGCAATAAAGAAAAATGAAGAATAATTCAGAATTCAGAGAAATAATTTATCCTTACAACATATGTGTCTCATTGTTTAAGTACATGTGTAATAAGTTATGGGAACTTTGAAACCAATGCCATAATCCCTAACTGGTTAAACTCTATCACAATTTAAAGAAAAGCACTTATGTATTGCACATTCATACAGGAACCTGTATATAAAAGTACAAAAATGAGTCATTCAGGAAACACCTCATAAAGAACAAACAGTCGCCCAAACAGCAACACAAGGAAACAGTAAATGTACATAACTATAAAAACAACAAAAAACGCACAAAGACAAGCAAACACACAATAGGAGGAAGATGGAAGCCCCGCCTTGGAACGGTCAGTGACAAAAGTCACTGGTTGTTAAACCGGTTTATGGGAGCCCAACCTCACACTTTTTCCATCCCCAATTTAAAAGACAAACAGTGTAAATAAACGTATCTCCTCTCCGACTTATCTACAACAACCGCGACGGCAAATACAGTGGTAAAGTGTATGTATAACGAAAACATACTGTATCCACCTATCGCTAGTGTGCTCAATAATTGAGCTGCAAACAGAGTAACTGTAGAAAAGTAATAAAGGGTACGACAAAAACGAAAATAGTACAGATATCCGACGTTCTCCTTCCATTTCTGGATTTAAGAGGTCGCCTTCATAGAGTACTAAACCTTTCTTGTCGGCGTACATGCAAAGAGGCCAGCGTGTTTGCCAACTGTAAAAATGTTCACAACCAAACATGCAGTATGTTGTAGAACTACATGATCATATCCCTTTTTAATGCATTTTTTAACATATTTGACGAACAAAGTGAGAAAATGGGTATGTCCAATAATTTTACGAAGTTTGTAAATTACATCACCATAAAATTCAGGATGTGAAACACCGTGTCGCAGAAGCTCCTTGAGATTACATTGGTACTTGCCAATAAGCGAGAGATTTCGATAGTAAAATTTAGAGAAAGTTTTTCTTAGTTTATGATATCTATATCCTTGCTTAAGCAGCTTTTCAGTTAAAATGAGATTTCGACTGTTAAAATCGTCAATAGACGAACGAGCTCTTGCAAAACGAATAAGTTGAGATATATAAACCCCGTAAGATGGAGCACGGGGAACATCCCCGTCAAGATGAGGAAAAGTAACAATATTAAAATCAAAATCATCTCTTTTGTCATATATTTTAGAAGAAATCATTCCATTATCAATTTTAAGGTCGAGATCAAGAAACGCTGCATAATTGTCGGACGTGTTAGCTTTATTCAATTTGAGTTCTGTAGGATAAATTGTCGGAATCAGAGCATCAAAGAAAGGGTTATCTAAGTTAAAAATATCATCCAAATATCGACAAGTTTCATTGAAGGCTTTTATAACATCGTCGTGTGATTGAGGATTCAAACTCAACATGAAATCTCTCTCATAGCAGTACTAAAACAAATCTGCGACAAGTGGTGCACAATTCGTACCCATGGGAATAACAATTACCTGACCATATATAGCATTCCCATAACGTACAAATATGTTATCCAAAAGAAAGGTTAGTGATTTGCAAACTTCTGAGCAAGTCCAGTTGGTGAACTATTTCATTTGCTCGTCAGTAAAGAAAGCTTTTTCAGCATTACATGCCAAGAATGATGTTTTTCTCGAGCAAATACTTCCTGGATTAAATTGATAAGCTTATCCTTAATTAAAATATGAGGCAGAGTTGTGTACAGAGTAGAAAAATCATCTGTGCTTACAGTGGATGCAAGATACTTTTTGTTCTTAAAAGTACAAAAATGAGTCATGCAGGAAATACCACATACAGAACAAACACTCGCCCGAACAGTTTGTTTAAGACTTCTGAAGAGTTCTTAATAGACCAGAAGAGATTTATTCCAGAATTTTCATAAGTCTTATCACAGTAGAACCTTACATGTTCCATTACCTTTGTTAAACAAGAAGTCAAAAGTATAGACAATTTAGTAGTTGTAGATGAACTAGAATTTGCAATGAAACGCACTCTATATGGTTTTTATGTAGGTTTGATAACCAATACATTGTAGGAAGTTTATGTTGTGTAATTTTGATATCGGTTCCAAGTTGTTTACACTTTTTGACATGGTCTGAAATGAAGCTCTTTTCGTCAGTAGTAACTGAAATGTATGACTTGGTATTAATAATTTTCTGCTTCAAGACATTGATATAATGTAATCGTCAAATAATAATCACATTATTCGATGCCTTATCAGCAGGAACAAAAACGTATTTTGAATGGAAATCCTGTAAACCCTTTTTAAGATGTCTAAAATAAATTCTAGGTTTAGGTGGAAGGTGTTTATTAGAGCTATAAAAGGAAATGCGTTTATCAATAATATCGAAAATTAGTTTTTTCCATCAAGAAAGGGCATTAGACTCAACATGTTGTCTTCGACACCAATTAATACTAAACTTTTGTAAAGCCTCCGCAATCTGAACTCGTCAAGAGTCAAAATCTATCATGGATGGTATTCTATATTTGGGACCTTTATTCAAAAGAGATCGTAAACGTTTATCTTTAATTATCTCAAAATTACCATTTATCACATGACCAGCCGGGGAATAGCAAAATTTTGAGGTAGCGCAATCTCAATTATCAGAAGTATTACCATTAATATTAAGGTCGGCCACAATTTTATTATATTTGAAAATTGTATTTCTGAGGGGTTTGTTATATTTGTAACAGATGATAGGTGGTTCTGTATTTTTACAGTATTTAGGGATAGTGTCGATTACATTTTTTCTCTAAAATACTTTGGAGGTCAGGGTTACCCTAACCCTAACCCTAATACTTAATGATTCAAATATATCACTTCTAACATGTACTATTCAATCCAAGATCAATCACAAAAGATAAATAAAGCAAATATTGTCAAAACTAACAAGGAAGATAAGTCTGTTAAAATTCATAGAAGTGTTATGGCTGCTGCCAGACAATGTCATCTAATAAGATCATGAAGCTTTGTCCATTTTTTTGAAGTGCCAACTCAAATGTTCTAAGCCTAAGTACCTTTTCAGAAAAAAACATTAAAAGTACAAAAATGAGTCATGCAGGAAACATCACATACAGACCAAACAGTCACCCGAACAGCAACGCAAGGAAACAGCAAATGTACATAACTATAAAAACAACAAGAGACGCACAAAGACAAATAAAACATGCAATAGGGAGAAGATGGAAGTACCGCCTTGGTCCAAGGACCATACATCTGACAAAAATTATTCAACCAGACCGATATTCAAGCTTAAGATGTAACACATCTCGATTTAGCTTTGAGAGAAATGTGAGGTTAGGACGTCCGTAAACCGGTTTAAACCCCCAGTGGTGTTTTTGCTACTGACCGTGCCAAGGCGGTACTCTCTTTGTCACTCTTCTTTTTGTTTGCCTTGCGTCTTTGTGCTTGTGATTTTGTTCATATGTGGAACGTTTGTCTCTGGTTCTTGTGTGTCTTTTGGTGTTTTCTGTGTTCATTTCGTGTGTGTGTGTGTGCGTTTGGGTGTGTGGTTGTGTGTGTGTGTCATGCTGTCTATCGGTGTTTTGATGGTGATTGCGTCTTGTATGTGGCTTTGCCTGCTTGACTTTACTACTTTTCCATTTATGTCAAATATAAAGTTAATATCTCCAAACACTTCCAAAGAACGACCGGAACATTGAATATTTGACAAAAATTAAAGTTCAAGGTCATAACGCTGACAAAATTATTCAACGAGATCGAAATTGGAATTTAAGCTGTAAAAGTACAAAAATGAGCCATGCAGGAAATAGAAAAGTTACAAATTAGAGTACTAAACCTTTCTTGTCGGCGTACATGCAAAGAAGCCAGCGTGATTGGAGAATAGATGCAAACAGAGTAACTGTAGAAAAGTAATAAGGGGTACGACAAAAATGAATTAGGCCTCTTTGCATGCGCGCCGACAAGAAAGGTTTAGTACTCTATGAAGGCGACCTCTTAAATCCAGAAATGGAAGGAGAACGTCGGATATCTGTACTATATAATTTTTGTCGTACCCTTTATTACTTTTCTACAGTTACTCTGTTTGCAGCTCAATCATTGAGTACACTAGCGATAGGTGAATACAGTATGTTCAATTAAATGTTTTTTCGTTATACATGCACTTTACCATTGTATTTGCCGTCGCGGTTGTTGTAGATTAGTCGGAGAGGGGATACGTTTATTTACACTGTTTGTCTTTTATGGTGGGGATGGAATAAGAGTGAGGTTGGGCGCCCATAAACCGGTTTAACCCTCAAGTGACTTTTGTCACTGACCATTACAAGGCGGTACCTACATCTTCCGCCTATTGTATGTTTGTTTTGTCTTTGTGCGTCTCTTGTTGTTTTTTCTTTTATGTACATTTGCTGTTTCCTTGTGTTGCTGTTCGGGCGAGTGTTTGTTCTGTATGTGGTGTTCCCTGCATGACTCATCTTTGTACTTTCAATGGCCATAACTCTGAAAGTAATTATTCAGCCAAACACAGATTGGAACTTTGTAACTTTTCTATATTTAGACTCGTAATAAATATAGAGTTAATATCTCCAGTAATTTCCATAAAAAGTTCAGAAAACCGGAAAACATTGTTAGGGACTGCAAGGGGGAGATAACTCCTGAAGTACTGGTCCGATCATAATGGAAATGTGCGGTGCACAGACTGATATGGTCATATAGCTATACATGTAACTTTCAACAAAAATACTGCAAAATTGTATAAGACGAAGGACGGACAAAAGTGTGTCCACGAACGGACAGACTGACAGGCAGACGATCAGACAGACGGACAACCTGATTCCAGTATACCTTCCAAACTTCGTTGTGGCGGTATAATGAGCAGGAAATAATGAGAACACATACGCCAAACGAATGACATACAATTTATAGTTATATGTGTGCAAATGAATTGCCCGTTTGAGGTTAGTTTAGACATCTAGACAAGATGTGTACTGATCTGTAGTTTTGATGTGTACTACAAGTATACCCCACACACAAGAACCTAGGATCGTATATAGTTCGATTTTGACCCATCAGCAGTGACCTTTAGGACCAGTCAACCCGTAGAGCTAAAACGCGTCACAAACCATATGTTTGTTCCGGAGTTACATGTGGTAATACAGACACGTAACAATTATATACATGTATATACATGTATATACTAATACTGCACGATTACTACGAGCTTCTTGTGACAACCTTGGTCCACTTACCCATGAATTAAAATGGTTACAACTTCTATAGATAGAAAAGCGCAGTCACGGCTCAGCACTCGAAATTAACCTCTACCTTTTAGTAAACGTTTGGAAATAGTCATCTTTACCTGAATTGAATGACTACAAACCTTATTCAAAATAGCTGAAGAATCAAACAGTGAGGAAGAAGATGAGATGCTGATTCGGCGTCTGATCTTAATCCAAACTGTTTCATTTGATTACATGTATATTGTTTTGTAAACAGAGAAGAAACGTCAACAATGGCAATGAATACGATAAAGCCAAATATGTTATAAAAAACCAAAATATTTAGGATCCAGATGAGAGGTCAAGTGACTCGGTGTCCAAAAAATGAAACCTGCATTTCTTAAATATTGAAATAAACATACATAACATCGGATAAGGGTGTGTACTCAAATACTTGAATAGTCCCTTCCCAATCAATCTATGTTGTGACCACTTGCAATAAAACTCTTTTAATTTACGCATCTTTTTATCTGATATAAGTAAATGTTTCTGATTTTTAACTTCTACTTAAGTGTTATTAATTATTTCGATGATAACTATTGGCAACAAAGCATTGTTATTGCAATAATAAACAGTAATGAACAAAACTAGCCGCCAGCGTGTTCTGATTGTGTTCTACACTGTTTTCAAATCCCCAAATACACAGACTTATCTCAATCACAACATAGAGTTAATCCTCATAGCAGACAACACTGCCAGTTTCTAGTACGATGATTCGTCAGTTTTTACCCATTCATTGCTGCATTGCAAATGGACCATTCCAAGTTAAATCAGGTCCAGCTGACCGAGTACTTTAGGGGGTTTGTTTAACACTTTCCGTCATATGAATGTCTTTCAGTGACTTGGCAAATTAAGTAGACCCTGATCAAACGGTTCCTGTAGGAGTTGTCTGGTCAATGTCTGTTCTATTCACGTATGATATGATAAGGCTGTGATTATACAGTTTGTCATGATAAACTGTTCCCTTGGTCATTTCTAGTACAACAGTATACATTGCTCCCTCCCTACAACGAAAACAAATCATCGCATTTGATCTATACGATTTTATCTCACTTTGTGACGATTCTAAAGTGGTCACAACATAGGGTTTTATTGAGGCATAACGGTTTTAGTTCTCGAAATACACATTATCTGGGGATCTGCAAACCAGCTAATTATGTTTGATTTTCCCTCCCTATAACAACTTCCTGTGAACAACACATACAATATTTGTATCCCAAAGGATGTCGTTGTAGAGAGGGAGTACTATACAAATCAGCTACGTAATATACATGATGTCAATATTTCTTACAAAATAGGTTAAAGAAATATGTAACATTACCAACGGTGCAGTCCCTGATAAAAGGGTTACTCTGAAGCTCACCTATATAGGTCTGTATATTGTTTGCAAAGGACATTATTCACTCGTTTCTCGCAAATAAAGTGTTAATCTGTTCATTGCTTAGGACTGTTGAGTGACATATTGCTCTTGAAATTGTAGACATGTACTCTTCTTACCCAAGAGGCTCTTAAGCGATTGAGGGAATGCAGAGAACATCCAGATCCAGATAATTGTCCTTTAATGGGAAGAAGACAATCCGGGCAGAAAACCTGTAGTGCATGCTGTGGCAATACTTTATGTAACGGTGACACATGCGATACTGTTATGGGTAGGTCATTGTTGCCATATTATGCTATATGATGCAAATATGGATTTTACTGTTCCTTTTGTTGCTACCTGTTTGCTGTTATGATGCTTTAGGAATTGCTTTTGCTGGTAATGTAACGCATTTGCGGAGTAGACCCAGATCAATCGGCTCCTGTATTAACCGTCTGATCAGGGCCTGCTCTGTTTCATTATGTAATGATGAAGGTGTGATTTTTCGATGCCTGTCTTTCCAAATATTCCTATGTTCATATGTCAGTTTAAAAGATTTAGCTAATTAACGTTAATGATGTTTTTAATTTCTTACATGGATATTTTAAGACTAAATGGTTAACAAGTCAAACGTAATTCTCTGTTATGGATGTCAATTAAGGGATTGATGTTGTAAACAAAGTTGATTTTGCTTTTGTTCATATTTTATATATGTGTGTGAGAGATCTTTTTCTGCCATTAACCTTTTTGTTATACAGTAAACCCCCTCTAATGCGACCACCAAAAAGGGGCATAATTCTGGGTGGCAGAGGCAGGTGGTATTTTTAAGCGACTACCTGCTTATAAAAACACCTTTGATCATTTTAAGTGGTCGCATTAGAGGGGTTCTACTTCACCATTTTATCGTTGCAATATACTCGTATACTGGTAGAAATGCAATGTAACGTGTATGTGCAGTAGTGGTAGTTGTATTTCCTTGATGTAGTTGTTATGGGTTTTTCTTGGTTGTATGTTTTATATCATGTTTGTGTTATATCAGATAGTTAACCCTTAGTCTGCGGAAATCGAGTCTATAATACTTTTACTAACAGTGTAGACACATATCATGGGTTCAATGTCATTAAATTTATGGCGGTGTGATTTACAAATCCGAAAGATAGTTGGACAATAACTATTTTAAAAATCGTTCATGAAATAATTCCTAAATAAGATGGTATTGCAACGCTCTCTATGTTTGATAGTCGATCCCTCTACAGGCGATTAACACACCTCCATCCTTGCACGATGTCACGAAGAACATAGCACGCCTTATGATGATGAACTCCCAAATCCGGAGACAGACGAAGGATGTTGAATGTGTGTACATTTAGTTACGTTTCTCTGACGTCGTAAAATGAGAGAAAAAGTCCTCACACTACGGGCAAGTCACAAAAACAACACCAAACATATTTTATGACGGGGCTTTCGTGGCGTCGCCCCTCACCGCTTGTGGATCGACTACCGGTCTAGGAATTTGGATTTTTCATGCGAATAAACCCCCAAGCTGGCTTGCGCTAGGTCGGTTGTTCTACTCGGATTACATAAGTGCATTACGGAATTTCGTTGTCTTTCGTGAGTTTCCGCAAAAATATTGCAGAAACCCGTTTTCGGTGAATTTTCGTTGAATGTGAACGGAGCAAATGATACACATAAATACACATAAAATATGTAACCAAAATGTTGCAGCATTTTAATGACTTATAGATGCAATGATTTTATTTGCTTATACAGACTGTTATGAATGCCTAAAATATCAGTTACTGTCATTCTAATCATTAGCAACCATTATCAGAGTGCTTCTGATTTTTTAATTGTTAATTGTAAACAGATACAACCCTATTTTGTTTAGCCCTAATCATGACTGTCTTATCATCATATATAGCTCATAATATAGGTACGTTTCTTTAGCTAAAAGAGAAAAAGCAGCCCTGTAACATGCTATAAGCAAGTGGATTTAAATGTTCAATAAAAGTATATTTCTATATTAGTCTTACTCAATCTATTGCCCACTCCAGTATACCAATCTTCATGCATACACTTTGACAAATATATTACCCCTTCAGTACTTTCAGTGCTCTTATGTTTTCAATGATGAGCAGACAAAAGCACCGTTCTATGAAGGGCATTCATGAGCGCGCTCCTCATCTGTACTTCTGGTTTAGCGGTGGACATTCGTGTATTATTGCCTAATTCCCTGCCTGACTTCTGTTCTATTGTTGATATGTTTGAAACTGGGTTGTAATTGTTGTCGGTATCACTATGTTGTTATTACTGTGATGCTTTTGTTGGGGTTAATATACGTTAAGTCTGGCAATAACATCCGCAGTGTCCCGAGGGTCTGCTGTTGTCCCGAACCCAATAGGCGAGGGCAACAACAGTCCCAAGGGACACTGCATATGTTATTGCCCGAACAAACGTGTATTATCGCTAGTATGGCCTAAATATTTTGTCTGCTTTCCTGTGTTCATTTAATTGTTTGAATTACAACACAAGCTATACACTACTCCTTTGACAATTTATGCGATTGTTGCTGTTACCGAGCCACTGTTTTGTTTTGTCTTTAACGCCATTTCATCAAACAATCATAGTTTAGGGCGCCGTCTGCGTTGAATACACACGAGGCAAGGTGTCGAATGTTATTATATTAATATGTAAGGCCTACAGAGAGTACATACTCATTACTGCTACCATTATTTATGTTAGGCCCCGCTAAGGTATAACCAATGCCAGTCAACAACAGCGCGTAGGCAAGAGAATCACCTTATTAATGAATTATTAATCCGGACTACAACAACACGTTATATGCAAAAATATATTTTGTATATAGGATCCGTGTTTCTGTAACCTCTAGTAGGTTCTAGTTACATGTGATTACTGATTACTTATACTGTTTGATGGTGCTATGGTGTTTTCCTGTTAATATTTCTTTACCTTCACTACTCCGTAAAGACGCGACTCAAATTTGAACCTGGTTCAGTTTTGACCACTTCCGAATCCACCATATTATTTCGAAAACATTTCTATTGATAATGTGTAATTACACAAACGTTTGAGAAACCATTGACCAAGTTCCAAAGAACTTGTACTTAAACACCGTCTGAAGTAAAGCTGTTTCAAACGGCGATACCAGTTAGCTTGCTAAGGGTTCAAACGGCGATACCAGTTAGCTTGCTAAGGGTTCAAACGGATTACTTTTCCATAGTTCCTAGCGTGGTGGTTGTCGCATTAACTTATCATTGCATTGCGAACAATGATCCCCTAGCCAGAGCTAATAACTGTACATATAGAACGATACTGTCATAACAACCAGTGTATGACTTTGACTCTGTCTTAATTCTGAATCTTGGTCAAATTTAGAACAATGATGAGGAATGAAAACGGTATTTGAGGACGAATTCGGACTCAAAATCTTTGACGACTCCGATGCATAGGTTTCGTAGTATAAGAATGGTTTACATAATTATATTACTCGTGTCTGTTTCAGAACGTCTCTACTCTGCCTGGATAAATGGAGTATTGGACTTCAGTACACTGCAAATTAAAGGTACGATTCCGGCATCGACCCAGTCTACCCACACGACTAGGATATAAAATGGTTTGATGTCCACAGATATTTGATTGACTAGGATATTACATGGATATTTTTAAAGTCGTTTGTCTGGAATAATTCTCAAATGTTTTCTCTCAACATGTCCTGTCAATACAACACCTTCAAAAGTCCAACAGCTGTATATTATTAGAGTTTTAATATAGCACATGAAGCCTTTACTGCATATAAATGCCTTTTAAATCAGGATCAACTCCGAGGAGTCTTCTAATCAGGGTCTGCTCTGTTTTTTTATGAAATTATATACATGTATATCTGATTCTACAGCTTTTGCTAACGCCAACCTTTCTTGTTCATATGCCATGGTATGAGGTTACACAGTAGGCAAGGATCTTAAAAAAAAATTTGTTTTATTTTATCGATGAACAACCACTAATCTCTTCTACCTATTGTGTTAACGATATACCCCTAAATATACCACACACGCCGGGTAAACCCCTTTTTTATATTATTACCATCGAGTTTTTCTTTGACTTGACCAGTGAGCCATTTACTATGTCGGGCTTGAAGGGGGCATCTTGAAAGAAAATGATAAATAAGACACGCGTATGATAAAAACAATAGACGACTATATAGCCGTATTTCCTCTCGGTAGCCTCTTTCTGTGTAATTGATCGGGTACTAGAAATGGGAGGAGCTCCTATTATATGCTCTCTATTGGATTTAAATATGATAGAAAGCTAAGGATTATTATCAGATTACGTAACACAATTAGGATTCGTCTATTGTTTTTCATGTTTTGACAATTGTCAAACAACTTAGATCTCTAAGTTTCTTATGGATTCATGTTGTTTGAATATGGGTCAACAGAGATATTACATAGGTGTACTACATGTATCTACTTTTAAATACGATTCAGCTCATTGGGCCTTTGCGTTTAAACTCAGAACAAAATGATAAAGAATTTAAGCTGAAGGTACTACGGTAATAAAAACGTCTGGAGTCTGACGAATCAGTTGCTTGAGAACGAACCAAGACTCAAAACCAGGATGTTTATAAACTTTACTGGGTAAAACTGAAACTTTAACGTCTAAATTATAAAATGTAATTTAATTTTTTGTCAAGGGTATGATTTGTCAAACTTGGATATCTGCTTATATCTTAACCAATTCAACTACTTGAGACTCCAACTGATACTTCTGAAAGCGGTTTATGGGCGCCCAACCTCACACTTATTCCATCCCCACCCTCAAAGACAAACAGTGTAAATAAACGTATCCCCTCTCCGACTAAGCTACAACAACCGCGATGGCAAATACAGTGATAACGTGCATGTATAACGAAAACATTTAAGTGAACAAACTGTATCCACCTATCGCTAGTGGTACTCATTGATTGAGCTGCAAATAGAGTAACTGTAGAAAGGTAATAAAGGGTACGACAAAAAAGAAATAGTACAGATATCCGACGTTCTCCTTCCGTTTCTGGATTTAAGAGGTCGCCTTCATAGAGTACTAAACCTTTCTTGTCGGCGTACATGCAAAGAGGCCAGCGTGATTGCCAACTGTAAAAGGGTCCACAACCAAACATGCAGTATGTTTTATTACTACATGATCATATCCCTTTTTACTGAATATTTTAACATATTTGATGAACAATGTGAGAAAATGGGTATGTCCAATTATTTTACGAAGTTTGTACATTACATCACCATAAAATTCAGGATGTGAAATACCGTGTCGCAGAAGCGCCTTGAGATTACATTGGTACTTGCCAATAAGCGAGAGATTTCGATATTTAGAGAAAGTTTTTCTTAGTTTATGGTATCTATATAGTCAAGTAGAAAAAGTCACACACAAAACACCACCATCACCAAAACACCGACAGAAAGCAATTTATATAGCAATTTATACACATATAGACACACATATACAGAAAAAAGTCACATACAAGACGCAATAACCACCAACACATCGACAGACAGCATGTCACGGACACGCGCACCCAACCAAACACACGCAAACACACCAGAAGAACACAGAAAACACCAACAAATACGACAGCACCAGATACAAACATGGACAAATACACAAGGCAAACAAAAGTAAGGGTGACAAAGAGAGAACCGCCTTGGCACGGTCAGTAACATAATCGGCTAACAGAGCCAGGTCGGAAATATTTTGACTGAACGGATGCCCCTCCCTAATTATATCTTTTAATCAGTGTTTTCAATTGTTTTCCGTTGTTTTGCCATTGCAGTAATGACGTCATATTGGTTGGCATGACAGGATTGTTTAAAATGTATTTGTCTTTCATAAAATAACCTACAATAACTAACAGGTACGGCGACTTTATCAAAATGAAAATGCTTTTAACAAGAACTCCCTTCAATAAACATGTCATGATTACATCATAATTTGCAGACGTTCAACAATCAAGCCATTCTGACGCCATCATATTACACTGAAACAGTTTTAAGGAATTACTGTGTACTGTGTATTTGTTTAATATCTTACGTGGGATGCATCTCGCTTTCAATTTTTTTTTTTTTTATTCGTGAAAACATGGACCTGTACAAATCTGAATCCGTTGTCTTACAATGTAAACATTCATTTACAACACAGTGTGTTTTATAAAATGCCATACATCATTGCTACTCGTTGGAAAAATCATTTTTAAAGTTGTTGAAGGAAATGGTAGACCAGAGCCAGCGACAACATACGAGAATATTTGGTAGATAATTTCGGAATATATTGATAAATTTTGGTGTTTTGACTGTTCGGCAGAGAAAGATATTAGGTCTTCGATTGTTAAAACAATTCTCAGAGTGAGTAAGATTTTTATTTATGGTTATAGGCTCATTTACCATCTAATAACCAAAACGAAACAGGCTTTTGATGGCCTAAAGGGAACTAAACATATACCAAAATACACTCGAAATAACTTGGGTAGTGAGATCTGGATTTAATATTTGAAACCAATGTCATAACATAAGGACAAAGACAAATTGTATGGTCAAATTGATATTGTATATAGAAGACACACAGCGACGCACATACATAACAAACTTACAACAGGGGGAAGATGGAAGTACCGCCCTGGAACGGTCAGTGAAAAGTCATTGGGGGGGTTAAACCGGTTTATGATCGCCCAGCCTCACATTTATTCCACCCCCATAAAGACAAACAGTATAAATAAACGTATCCGCTCTCCTCCGACTAATCTACAACAACCGCGATGACAAATACAGTGGTAAAGGGCATGTAAAACGAAAACTTATTTAAATGAAACTACTGTATCCACCTTTAAAGTGTTCATTGTGTTGGTCAATCTATAATTAGAGAATACTTTTCTTCGTAACATAACACTTACTATTTTTATTGCTGACTGTTTCGTCCACTACTGTACTACAAAATACTGAAAACCATCATATAGACTGGGAGGGGGGGGTAAGAATAGTAGAAAGAGAAAGCGATCGGAGGATGAGAAAAACTAAGGAGGCAATACACATAATGACACAGGGGCGGCAATGAACAGGGACCAGGGGACGTTCCTTTCCGGGATATATGACCCTCTTCTCGCCGATCTACGTAAGATTGGCGAAAAATCCCGAGGATCAGAGCCGCGAGTGGGAAGTCGTCACGTCGCCAGTAGTTTTGAGGATGTCCACAGTAGCGGACGAAACAGTCAACAATAAAAATAGTAAGTGCTGTGTTACGAAGAAAAGTATTCTCTAATTACTATATCCACATTTCGCTAGTGTACTCAATGATTGAGCTGCATAGAGAGTAAATGTTGAAAAGTTATAAAAGGTAAGACACAAACAATGTAGTACAAATATCCTACGTCCTCCTTCCGTTTTTGGATTGAAGATGTTGCCTTTCATAGATTACCTAACCTTTCGTGTCGGCGTAGTTTCCTAAAGCATCGAATTTCACCTGGAATGAAGCACAGTCGCATGTTGTATAAAATGCTCCCTCAGACTAGACATTCACTGTGAAATGTTTTTTGAGAGAAAACGAGTAAATGGAAAAGTAGTAAAATCAAGTAGGCAAAACCACATACAAGACACAGCCACCACCAAAACACCGATATACAGCATGGCACACAAATACACACAACCACACACCCAAACGCTCACTCACACTCACACACAAGATGAACACAGAAAACACAGACACACAGAAACCAGAGAAAAACACTCCATACATGAACAAAATCACAAGCACAGGCAAACAAAAGGAAGGGTGACAAAGAGAGTACCGCCTTGGCACGGTCAGTAGCAAAACAACCACTGGGGGTTTAAACCGGTTTACGGACGTCCTAACCTCACACTTCTCTCAAAGTCACCCTAGCTTTACAAATAGTGTAAATAAAGGTATCCCCACCGGACTTACCCACAGCATAGACGACAGTGACCACAGGACAACATGTAAAACATAGCATAATAACTGTGACAATCCGTCAAATAATGACTTTGCTGAAGTCAGAGCACCTGCAGGTAAGCCGTCAGGGGCACGACAGGGAAAAAGTAATACATGAGTCTGGTAAGCTCATCCTGTATCCGAGTTTAAGAGTATACCATCATAGAGTACTACCCTCGGCCTGCAAGCAAGGAGGAAAGCGTAGCTACCGACTGTAAAAGGGTCGATAACCGAACATGCAGTGCGTTGCAATATATTGGGCTCATAACCTTTCTTCTTAAATGTTTATATGCGTTTTATAAAACAATCATGAAAATGGATATGACCCCAAATTTTCCTGTTTGTAGATAACATCCCCATAAACGTCTGGTTGATTAATGCCTTGTTGCAGTAACGTCCGTAGATTGAAATTATATTTACTAATGACTGGTAAATTTCGATAAAAAAATTAGAAATTCAATTGTCAGAACAAGAAGTACTGAAATTCATGATCTCGAAGGAACAGAAGGTATAACAACACTAAGAATGAAGTACAGGGCGACGTTTTACGGCCATCACACAAGCACTCAACACCTGATGTTGTGAAGCGAGGTGATTCCTGAGAGCAAAATCTACAACACAAAATGAGAAAATTACTCGGTTTTATTGAGTCTGTTCATGAACCGTAATTGAAAGTGCAACACTGCTCATGCCCCCTAGCCCCGGCGATTAAAAGTACAAAAATGAGTCATACAGGAAACACCACATACAGAACAAACAGTCGCCCGAACAGCAACACAAGGAAACAGCAAATGTACATAACTATAAAAACAACAAGAGACGCACAAAGACAAAACAAACATGCAATAGGGGGACGATGGAAGTACCGCCTTGGAACGGTCAGTGACAAAAGTCACTGGGGGGTTAAACCGGTTTATGGGCGCCCAACCTCACACTTATTCCATCCCCACCCTAAAAGACAAACAGTGTAAATATCCCCTCTCCGACTAATCTACAACAACCGCGACGGCAAATACAGTGGTAAAGTGCATGTATAACGAAAACATTTAAGTGAGCAAACTGTATCCACCTATCGCTAGTGTACTCAATGATTGAGCTGCAAACAGAGTAACTGTAGAAAAGTAATAAAGGGTATGACAAAAACGAAATAGTACAGATATCCGACGTTCTCCTTCCATTTCTGGATTTAAGAGGTCGCCTTCAATGAGTCATGCAGGAAACACCACATACAGAACAAACACTCGCCCGAACAGCAATACAAGGAAACAGCAAATGAACATAGGTAGAAAAAACAACAAGAGACGCACAAAGACAAAACAAACATACAATAGGAGGAAGATGGAAGTACCGCCTTGGAACGGTCAGTGACAAAAGTCACCGGGGGTTTAAACCGGTTTATGGGTGCCCAACCTCACCCTTATTCCATCCCCATCCTAAAAGACAAACAGTGTAAATAAACGTATCCCCTCTCCGAGGTAAGTCCAGCGGGGATACCTTTATTTACACTATTTGTAAAGCTAGGGTGACTTTGAGAGAAGTGTGAGGTTAGGACGTCCGTAAACCGGTTTAAACCCCAAGTGGTGTTTTTGCTACTGACCGTGCCAAGGCGGTACTCTCCTTGTCACCCTTCCTATTGTTTGCCTTGCGTCTTTGTGCTTGTGATTTGTTCATGTGTGGAAAGTTTGTCCCTGGTTCTTTTGTGTCTTTTGGTGTTTTCTGTGTTCATTTCGTGTGTGTGTGTGTGTGTGCGTTTGGGTGTGTGGTTGTGTGTGTGTGTGTGTGTGTGTGTGTGTGTGTGTGTGTCATGCTGTCTATCGGTGTTTTGGTGGTGGTTGCGTCTTGCATGTGGCTTTGCCTGCTTGACTTTACTATTTTTCCATTTAATCTGGGTCAAAGCTGTTTGTGCCAAATTTCTAATTGTCATCTGCAAACCAATGCTTTAAGTAATTCGATAAAATATGGAAATGGGATAAATAAATGCAAATTTCAAAGGAATATATCAATCACATATATAGATATAGTTTGAGACAAAAAAGTGAAGCCCCCCTGATCAGACGCCGCCTTGAAGAGGCATTGTCTTATCTGGGACTGCACTGTTTGTCGTGGTGCATTTTTGAGACATTGGCGGTAAAATGGTTAAACATTACTCCATAAATACGTTATATTACGTGAAAGGTTACGTCACATTTTTACTCCAGACATACATCTTTCTATGCATTGGCAAACATAGTAGATCCAAGGTCAGACGGTTTCTATAAGAGCAGTCTGATCAGGGTCTGCTTTGTTTGCTTATGAAATAATAATAAAATAATTTAAATAATATTCATGACGTCATTACCTTTTACATGAATATTCATGGAGGAAAGTTTTAAGTCAATTGCTGATATGTCCCACCTTATTTGATAACGGAGTTAATTCTAACATAAAAGTGGGTTGTTCATCGTATTTATTTTGAACTGAATTTGTGTTGAATTACTCTGCTTAATGAGGAGTCGTGACGTTTCAATCACTATATGTGGCTATTATGATGCCTATTTCGATGCAGGTTTGCTGTTGCTGTTGCTGCTGCTGTTGTACAGCATTTTCTGCCAATACCAAAAGCATCCTTTGTACATTTCCCATTATACAAAATTCAGCTAATGGATATTCATAATATCGTTATTTCTTGCATGAATATCCACGGGAAAGGGGTTAAATAAATTTGTCATTTGATTGACTGGCTGGCTAGTTTAATGGTTGGTTGGCTGGTTTGTTAAGTAGTTGGTTTTTTAGTTGGTTGGTTGGTTGGGCGTTCGGTCGGTCAGTTGATTAGTTGGTAGTTGTTTCTAGTTGTATAATCAATGTATCATGTTTCTTAAATCCAGAAACGGAAGGAGAACGTCGGATATCTGTACTATTTCGTTTTTGTCGTACCCTTTATTACTTTTCTACAGTAGCTCAATCATTGAATACACTAGCGATAGGTGGATACAGTTTGTTAACTTAAATGTTTTCGCTATACATACACTTTACCACTGTATTTGCCATCGCGGTTGTTGTAGATTAGTCGGAGAGGGGATACGTTTATTTACACTGTTTATCTTTTAGGGTGGGGATGGAATAAGTGTAAGGTTGGACGCCCATAAACCGGTTTAACCCACAGTGACTTTTGTCACTGACTGTTTCAAGACGGTACTTCCATATTATTATTATTATTATTATTATTATACCACATTTATATAGCGCTCTTTTCACACTGGATATGTGCGTTCAAAAGCGCTTCACATGGATGAAATCACTAACCGGAACGATCAGCATGATTATCTATCCAGACAATGAAAGATGTACAATATATATGAAATTGCTAGCCGGAAGGAACTACATGATTTCCACCGGTCAGTTAAAGATATGAAAAAGATATACAATAGATATAAAATCACTATCCACAAGGAATACCATAAACTGTATTAACAAACTGGATACAGACAAGTTGCCTGAAAGCCATGCTCATCAATATCACAAATTAGAATAATCTGTATTAACAAAACTTGATACAGACAAGTTGACTGAAAGCCATGCTCATCAGTATCACGAATTAGAATAATCTATATTAACAAACTTGATACAGACAAGTTGACTGAAAGCCATGCTCATCACTATCATAGATTAGAATAAATGGTCTGACTGAAAATCATTCCATTTATATGACTATTGTGTCAACTGTTAGCTTGATAGGTTGGCTGAAAGCCATTCCTATCCTGAACTCAGTTGCCACTGTACATGACTACTGGGTCAACTGTTAGCTTAATAGGTTGGCTGAAAGCCATTCCTATCCTTAGCTTAGTTGCCACAGTACATGACTATTGGGTAATCTGTTAGCTTAATAGGTTGGCTGAAAGCCATTCCTATTCTGAGCAAAACTGTCCTAGTAACATATGTTGAAAAAGTGCATTTTCAGACACCTTTTGAAACATGCCAGTGACCTTGCGTCTCTCTAATGCCTGACGGTAGAGCATTCCAAAGTTTCGGAGCTGCATGCATGAAACTTCTCTCACCGTATTTTACCGTACGACCTTTTGGCACAACCAACGACAATGATCTGCTTGCTGACCTTAACTCTCTGCGCGGCGTGTATACGTCAAGCATGTCGACAATGTACTTGGGAGATTCATTGTGCATGGCTTTATATGTAAGAGTCAGAATTTTGAATTCAATTCGATGTTGAACCGGAAGCCAGTGAAGTTCCTTCAAAACCGGCGTGATATGATTATATCGAGAAGTTCTGGTAATGATGCGGGCTGCTGTGTTTTGCACCCTTTGAAATTTCCGCAGTGAGTTGTTTGAAATCCCATGCAGCAGTGAATTGCAGTAGTCTATTTTCGATGTAACAAGAGAGTTTACCAAAGTCTTGGTAGCATCAGGTGAGAGGTACTTTCTAATTTGGCCTATTTGCCGGAGCTGTGCATAACTAGACCTACACACGGAATTGACATGTGATGTCATATCCATTTGTGAATCGAGCCATGCACCGAGATTCTTTATACACAAAGATGACTTGATTTTAGAGGGTCCTACTTGCACACTAACCTCTGCAGGTACTTCTGTGATTTTTGTATGAAACAGAATCACATCAGTCTTGTCAGTATTGAGCTTCAGCATGTTCTGATGCATCCAAGAGACTACTTCTTTGAGACAGTCCTCAACTCGCGATAAAGCCTCCAATTGACAGGATATGACCTTGGGCTTAAAGGACAGGTATAACTGTGAGTAATCGGCATAGAAATGGTGATTAAGCCCATGATTTCTGCAGATTGAGCCAACAGGTTTCGTGTACATGATGTAGTGTTTTGGTCCTAGGACGGAACCCTGTGGCACGCTATATTCCATTTTAACTGGGGTGGACAGTTCTCCATCTACTGAGACTATTTGATAGCGGTCATTCAGGTAGGAGTTTATCCACTCAAGAGGTTTTCCAATAATTCTTAAGTCTTTTTCCAGGCGTTTCAGCAGAGTTTCATGATCGATAGTGTCAAATGCAGCCGATAAGTCGAGCATGACAAGAACAGTTATTTCGTTTTTATCTAGGGATTGAAGGATGTGGTTCTGAACTTTCAGGAGAGCAGTCTCCGATGAATGATCTCCGGATTTAAGGCCATTTCCCCGCGATGGCGGTGGTCTGTAAACGACTACTAGGCGTAGAGTGAAATCTTGGATACTTATGGTGCAGTCCATGTACTCAAAATTTGAGAAATCGCCATCTTTTGTTGACGAATGGAGACGAAGTCCTATTGAAGTCTTTGTATGACTGCCACCCCGCCGCCACGGTTGCCATTGCAGCGAGGTACATGTTCAATTTTGTAATTGGTGGGAACTAGTTCACTTAGGCACGATTTGTCTACAGAACTACCGAGCCTAGTTTCTGTAATGGCTACCACATCTAAGTCATTTGAAATAATATAGTCGCAAATAGAAAGAGCCTTGTTTTCGACTGATCTAGGATTTATGCTGCATACTTTTACAAAAGTCTGAATTCCAGCTGGCGTTGGAGGTTCGCGTTTCACAAGTACAAGATTGTCCGTTTCTCTGGAAAAGGGCACTGCTGAAAATTTACCAGTGTTTCAGTGTTTCTGTGAAGTTTTGAAACAGTAGGCCTGATTATCTGGGGTAACTCTTTCAAGTGATAGAAATTTACACCAGCAGATGGATTTTCCCTTTTGATCTGCCGGTTTCCAGAAACAATTGGAATTGATTGGGGTATTTCCCTTAATTTGTTTAAATGAAAACCTTTATTTACATCCCAAAAACGCTTTGTTCTCTTTGATTTCGAGTTGCCCCCTCTCGAACCCCTAAATTTAGCTAAGCCAAATTGCCCGAAGTCTAACAGTCCTAGCTGTTTTAATCTTGATACCAATAGGTTGCTGGGTTTTAAATTGGGCGATAATTGCCCTATTAAAGAAAGATCACACCTTGTATAAGTAATCCGCTTCTCCACTAATCCTCTTCTCATCTCCACCTGTATATCCTGATGCCTGGGGCTCACACATTTGGTTTTAAAAGTCCAATATGGCACAAAATTGTTTTATTTAATTCACTTTTTCCTGTCAAATCACACAACAGAATCACCTAAAAAGTAAATCAATCTGTTCACAATCCCTTCATGCACAATTGTGTCACGTTTCAGAAAGTTTTATAAAGTATTTTCCTCTTAAAACTATGCAAAATATCAGAGCAAAATTAATGCAGCCTTCACACTTTGGCGCATGTAATGTATATATATTCCCCCTATTGTAGGAATATATATATGTTCCCCCTATTGTATGTTTGTTTTGTCTTTGTGCGTATCTTGATGTTTTTATAGTTATGTAAATTTGCTGTTTCCTTGTGTTGCTGTTCGGGCGACTGTTTGTTCTGTATGAGGTGTTTCCAGCAATATACATTTTTGTAATTTTTGTATGAGACAGTGTGGATCACGCAGTGTCTTGGATTATGTCAATCATTATAACATTTAAGACATTTTCTGATTTTGGCGTTTGTGCCGCTTCTACTTTGACTGTCATTGGCGAACAACTGACCACAATTGCAAAGTCTAGAACTAGACGAAACATTAGATACATTGGCATCACGACGGGAACCAAACTATGTTGTGATTATGTTTGTAGAACAAGGGATTAATACCCCAGGCAAACGGCACATTGTTCTGACTACAAATAGTTGATTGCAAACGTTTAGAAAAAAACTAGGGTCGGGCAATGTTCTCCATGCAAAGACTAACACACGCTGACTCAAAAGTCCCAACAGCAAATATGGTAACCTAACCATAGAAATGGAAAGTTGGATGAAATTGTCCACTGAATCAGATGTAAGGCACTTTATGTTTATAACAGATAATATCAATCCGGATCAGATGTTAAACCTGTCATGATGGTTTAACCACAGTAAAAGCGGATCCGATTTCTAAAGACAGTGTCATCTAAACTGATCTTATATTGTTTATAAATGGTAATCGAAGATTGAAATAAACATACAGAAAAATATCGATTATTCGAACATTAAAATACGTATCATTTTCGATCTTTTAGTCAGATGGCAGCTTAATGCATGATGAAAGTCCTGTAGAAAACTCTTAGAAGAGCTTTCTGCATGACTGTCAACATGCATTAAGGAGCCACCTGCATAAAAGAGTCTAAAATCGTTTATAAAAACTCGAATAATTGCGATTTTACTGTATT
This sequence comes from Azorinus chamasolen, assembly GCA_963576725.1. Classification (NCBI taxonomy): domain Eukaryota; kingdom Metazoa; phylum Mollusca; class Bivalvia; order Cardiida; family Solecurtidae; genus Azorinus; species Azorinus chamasolen. The sequence goes on from OY755240.1 coordinate 1,767,827, forward strand.
TGTTACACATATCAGTTGGTCGAGCTCACATAGACGTTGGACTAACAGAGCAAGCTAATTTAGATGTGTCGTTCAGTCTATCATTAATACTCTTTATTCCATGGTACAACACAATTACTGAAGAAATCCGAATGTTGAGATAAATGTTTTCGTGTCATTTATGTTAATGTTCGACCGGTATCCGTAGCGCTTTTCCGTTATCTTTTAACAACACATGCAGCACCCGCAGATAAATGTACTAGATATGTCTTTAGTGTGATGCTTAGTCGATGTCGGTCGATCACAAAAAACTGTTACAACGTGAAAAAAGCGTTCAACATACGTGTCAATGACATCTTGGACTGACTGAACAGATCTGTAGCCAAGCGTTCATTATGTGTGCCGGAAAATATCGGGTTCGTTTCCAACCACGTCTAAATTGAATATTTAACTATTTTGCTGCTAAAAGCGATTCGAATCTGTAATCACCTTGCATACAGACTGCATCCAAAAGCGAATTGGCCTCTCTTCATGATCCAGATACGACTCGGTCCCTAATGATGATACAAATACGAATAGGCATCTCATCATGATCTAGATACGAATCGGTTTTTCATCATGCTCTAGATCCGACTCGGCTTCTCATCATTATCCGGAAACGACTCGGTCTCTCATCATGATCGAGATACGACCCATCAAATCATCATAATGTAGATACGACCAAACCGATAATATGAATTTGTATTAATCGAATATGTTTTAAAATCCTTTAGGGAACAATGTGGAATAAAAAATAGACAGCAGTTGTAGATTACAATATTTCGCAGAGAAACACTTAACCCTTTGCTCCATACATACGTGATTATATAGCTTTGCAAACGAAATAGACCACAAGTCTACTCTTATTGCTTCTGAACAATATATATCTGACACCACAACCAAAAGGTCGTGAATCCATATCCCAATATAAAGAATATTTTGTGTGAGTGTGTGGGTCACTTTGAATATAATGTTCACTTCCACTATCATCCAAAATGACATTCTGTGTATTCAAGTACATGTTTTTGCTTTGTATTGTACCATTTCTTTACACCTGTTCATTACGCTGGTTTTGTCACACGTTTATACCTGTTCATTACACTGGTTTTGTCACACGTTTACACCTGTTCATTCCACTGGTTTTGTCGATCTTACACCTGTTCATTACACTGGTTTTGTCACACGTTTACACCTGTTCATTCCACTGGTTTTGTCACACGTTTACACCTGTTCATTACACTGGCTTTGTCACACGTTTACACCTGTTCATTCCACTGGTTTTGTCACCCTTACACCTGTTCATTACACTGGTTTTGTCACACGTTTATACCTGTTCATTCCACTGGTTTTGTCACAAGTTTACACCTGTTCATTACACTGGTTTTGTCACACGTTTATACCTGTTCATTACACTGGTTTTGTCACACGTTTACACCTGTTCATTCCACTGGTTTTGTCACCCTTACACCTGTTCATTACACTGGTTTTGTCACACGTTTACACCTGTTAATTCCACTGGTTTTGTCACACGTTTACACCTGTTCATTACACTGGTTTTGTCACACGTTTACACCTGTTCATTCCACTGGTTTTGTCACACGTTTACACCTGTTCATTCCTATTCGGTTATTTGATCCTGGCTTCACGTGAGAGTTAAACTGCACAGACGTCATCACCACAGAGCATTCGCCATTCTGTAAATACTGATAAACCTAGTCATTTCTTAGTATAATGTAACTACATATACATGTAGTCGTGTATATATTCCATAAATCCTAGATAAACCATATAAGAGAGATGATGCACGTAAAACGATTATCGCAAATTAAGTGCCAGTTTTGTAAACACGACACTTTATAACCATACATCAGAGATCCATATAAGATGTGTAAATTAAAATACTTTCAAGAATGACTTCTTTATTTCTACATTAAACCCTATGTTGTGATCACTCTATAGAATCGTCCCGTAGTAGTCATTACATGGGGTTTGGTGGAGAGATGACCATTTTACTAGTTCCGTACGCACCTTTATCTGCTGCTCTGCTCACTGTTTCAACAGCTAACATCTTATGATACAGAAATACAGTGGTAAAGTGCATGTAAAACAAAAACATATTGAAGTGAAACAACTGTATCCACCTATTGCCAGTGTACTCAATGATTGAGCTGCAAACAGAGTAACTGTAGAAAAGCAATAAAAGGTACGACAAAAACCGACGTTCTCCTTCCGTTTCCTGATTTCAGAGGTCGCCTTCATAGAGTACTAAGCCTTTCTTTTCGGCGTACACGCAAAGAGGACAGTCATCTGTAAAAGGGTTGACAACCAAACATGCAATATGTTGTAGTACTATAGGATCATATCACACACACACACACACACACACACACACACACACACACACACACACACACACACACACACACACACACACACACACACACACTTTTCTGTCTCTCTGTCTGTATCTATGTCGCTATGTCTCACTGTCTGTCTCTTTCTGTCTGTCTCTCTCTCTCTCTCTCCTCTCTCTCTCTCTCTCTTTCTCTCTCTCTCTCTCTCTCTCTCTCTCTCTCTCTTGTAATATTGTTTTGTAAATATTGGGATTAGCAGTAGGTTAAGGGTACGCGGCCTTTCAAGAGGATGCAAACAGCCATACGCATACTGACTGTTAGCAAATAAAGGTTGATTATGCATTTTGGTGGGCTTCTATTATATCCGAATAGAAGTCGGGGAGAATGCTGCCAGTTTTCATATAGCTAGGACTCTGAATTAAAGCGGTCAAACGAAGAATCGAGTTGTAATTGTACTCCACTTTATCGCACTTTCTCTGTCCCTCGTCTGTCTCATTTTCCCTCTCATATCATACCCCTCCCTCCTTTTCTCCTCTCTGCACCTCTGCCTCTGTATCTCAGTATCTCTTCCATCTGTTTCTGTCTGTCTCTGTATCTCTCTCCCTCCCTATGTCTCTCATTTTCTCTATCTGTCTCTCTGCGTCTGTATGTCGGTATATCTCTATGTCTCTGTCGCTAACTGTCTGTCCCTCTTTCTCTTTCTGTCTCTCTCTGCGTCTGTGTGTCTGTCTCTGTCGTTGACTGTCTGTCTGCCCCCTCTCAAACTCTCTCTCTCTCTCTCTCTCTCTCCCTCTCTCTCTCTCTCTCTCTCTCTCTCCCTGTCCAAGCTGTCTCACAATCATGCAAAACTAGACACCAACATTAATTATCCATGCAATATGAAGAAATTCAACTGAGTATTAAAGGAGGATTTAGCCAGACCAAAAACGGCCAATGGACGGACAGACGGAGAAAAAATAATAAGACAATCCAAGTTGCCTAACCTTCATGCACAACTTGACATTACGATCAATCAACCCTACACATGGAAACATTTCACTGAATAATACAGGGAGTCCCATAAAAAACGGAACCCGGGATTATGACCTGCAAGTTATCCCATTTTTGTCAATATTGCTAACTTAAATTTTAAGTATACACATGTAGCTTAGTATTTAGACAACATTTTGCAATAGTATGTCTATATTTTGTCTAAACATCATCATTTGGGTTTAAGATATCAGCATTTAAATGAAAGCACTCCGTTTTAAACATGATATAGGCATGGACTATGCAATGTACGAATAAATATCATGTTGAAACAGATTTTAGGTGCATTCATTAAAACACTCATATCTTTTAAACCAATGCATATTTTTATGAGAAATTAAGCAGACATGTGCGCAAATGACTTGTCTACAACAGTGTATATTTATATTTTAATGTGTCAGGTTACATTGATCCAGCGTTCCGTTTTTCCAGGGACATCCTGTAATGGACAGACAATGGAGGGGCAAATCAGTGGCATTGAAGCGATATTATCTATATAAAATCATCTAAAGTACTTTGCCAACATCAATCTAACATTGTGTTTCCAACGTTTTGTATTTAAATTTGCATATATAATATATATTGACGCTTTATCAGAAATACTGTAAAATCTCTCTAGACCGGAATTCTAATAGAGAAGAATTGGAATACGTTTAGTTAGATGGCTGCTTAATACAGGGTTAAAGCCATGCTGAAAGCTCCTAGACTTTCTGCATGCTTTATCACCTTTATTAAGCTGCCGCCCATATCCAAGACCGATATGTATACCATACTTAACGTCCGGTTTAGAGATGTTTTACTATATACGTCCTAGTTGTACATTTTGTTCCCTTGCATGCACGTTACTACGTAGTCTATCACTGATGCGAACTAACACTTGTGCTCTGGGTATGCCTTGAGCCCTGTGCGTCCAGGTAGGGATTCGATAGGGGGAGGGCGACCCCCCAGCAGCTACAGAATTTAAAACATGTACAGAAAATCCTCTCTATATCGGCCACTAAATTATGTTAATTATTTGGTATTTAGGACAGGTGGTCGCTTAAAGCAAGATGACAGTAAAACAGAACGCCCCTATAGGAGCGTTCTGGTTTACTTTCACCTTGTTTTAAGCAGTCACCTGCCTTTAACACAAAATACTTGATGTAATTTAGTGGCCGTTATAAAGAGGTTTTACTGTAATTGTGCAATTTTGAGTGGTTAGCCAATATCAATTATATTTATATAGCACTTCTGTTGAGCGTACGGTACAGAAAAGCTTAATATCTCCTCAAATAATAGAGAACGGATGAAAGGATATGCGTTCCTGTCAGGGTAGGTTAGATCTAGATCTAAGTAAAATTATATCTACTTATCACCAGAATGTTATAAAGGAGAATCCATATTTTTCTGAAAGATGTTTGTTTATTTTTACAGTCTATCCAATACCCTTGGATAGAATACATTCATTTGAGCTTGGGTCGGGATGAGAGGTCCAGTCATTCCACTTCTCCGATTTTAAACCAACCGTTCTGTTGAATGTCCTGGTCCCGATACTCAAATTAGCGCCAATCTCCGATCTTTTAGCCAAAATTTTGAAGGTATCACATTCTCTATAGAACTCGCAGTCCCGTATTTTATAATAAAAAAACACCAACACTACCGTACATGTACTACATTACTGGACAGATGTAGGGACACTGACAAACGATTAGAAAATGATTGATAATGTCTTGAGCAAAAATACATATGGAATGTATATCTTGATAACTATGGTAACGACAACGTTCGAAGTACATAATATTGTCTAAAACTCATTCATCTACAAGACCATTTTATATCTCTGGGCATGTAAGGCCATATTAACTAGTACGAGTGAATTAACGCCAGTTAATTATAGTTAAAACAAATTCCAAATGAAGAGTTTGCTAATCACATTGTGTATAGCCAATATATCTATATTTTCTGCACATAAATTATTTCCCTTACACAGATCCGAGATGTTGTTATGATTAATAATTCTGTTTGAAATATATCTCGACATTAATGTATCTTCCATGTTGTATATTGTTTTGATTTTCAGTGGGTTCCGTCATTTGGATTATCCTTTACACATTGAAAGACGTGCGGTGTTTAATCATACTACCATTTTGAAGAAATAAGTATAGTTTAATGTTTTCTTTAAGGGTACATTTGTCAACTCAGGGGTGCTTTTTCTTCGGTTCGGTTAAACTTTCAGTACGCGCGGAACATATCTACAGAGAGACAGACAGAAACAGACAGTCATAGAAAGAGAGACAAAAAAGAGACAGACAGACTGACAAACATACAGACAGAGAATTTCACTTTAAGCATTAACAAAAGAGCCTATTAGCATTTATATTAGATAATGCATATATTGTATTACACTATATGTTATTATGGTTTTGTTGAAAGAAGGACGACAATGCTGTTTGGTTTTAATATGCATTTTATTGCGTTTCTAAGCAACATGGCATTTCATGTTTGAAATACTCGTCGAGAACGGCACATCCCTATCACGAATCATCTGTCTTGATCTTCGATAAAATTCGAGATAGCTGTAAATAGATGCAAACATTACTACATTGTTTCTATAAAGAGAATCCATCAATGCCCTTTGTCCGCTTAACCCATTATCTCATAGGCTATTTTAAGATACAACCGCTTTGAATAGATCTACCGAAAAGGAGCATTGACTAGAGAAAAGGAAAATTTTAGAACATGTTAATGTTCGACCGGTATCCGTAGCGCTTTTCCGTTATCTTTTAACAACACATGCAGCACCCGCAGATAAATGTACTAGATATGTCTTTAGTGTGATGCTTAGTCGATGTCGGTCGATCACAAAAAACTGTTACAACGTGAAAAAAGCGTTCAACATACGTGTCAATGACATCTTGGACTGACTGAACAGATCTGTAGCCAAGCGTTCATTATGTGTGCCGGAAAATATCGGGTTCGTTTCCAACCACGTCTAAATTGAATATTTAACTATTTTGCTGCTAAAAGCGATTCGAATCTGTAATCACCTTGCATACAGACTGCATCCAAAAGCGAATTGGCCTCTCTTCATGATCCAGATACGACTCGGTCCCTAATGATGATACAAATACGAATAGGCATCTCATCATGATCTAGATACGAATCGGTTTTTCATCATGCTCTAGATCCGACTCGGCTTCTCATCATTATCCGGAAACGACTCGGTCTCTCATCATGATCGAGATACGACCCATCAAATCATCATAATGTAGATACGACCAAACCGATAATATGAATTTGTATTAATCGAATATGTTTTAAAATCCTTTAGGGAACAATGTGGAATAAAAAATAGACAGCAGTTGTAGATTACAATATTTCGCAGAGAAACACTTAACCCTTTGCTCCATACATACGTGATTATATAGCTTTGCAAACGAAATAGACCACAAGTCTACTCTTATTGCTTCTGAACAATATATATCTGACACCACAACCAAAAGGTCGTGAATCCATATCCCAATATAAAGAATATTTTGTGTGAGTGTGTGGGTCACTTTGAATATAATGTTCACTTCCACTATCATCCAAAATGACATTCTGTGTATTCAAGTACATGTTTTTGCTTTGTATTGTACCATTTCTTTACACCTGTTCATTACACTGGTTTTGTCACACGTTTATACCTGTTCATTACACTGGTTTTGTCACACGTTTACACCTGTTCATTCCACTGGTTTTGTCGATCTTACACCTGTTCATTACACTGGTTTTGTCACACGTTTACACCTGTTCATTCCACTGGTTTTGTCACACGTTTACACCTGTTCATTACACTGGCTTTGTCACACGTTTACACCTGTTCATTCCACTGGTTTTGTCACCCTTACACCTGTTCATTACACTGGTTTTGTCACACGTTTATACCTGTTCATTCCACTGGTTTTGTCACAAGTTTACACCTGTTCATTACACTGGTTTTGTCACACGTTTATACCTGTTCATTACACTGGTTTTGTCACACGTTTACACCTGTTCATTCCACTGGTTTTGTCACCCTTACACCTGTTCATTACACTGGTTTTGTCACACGTTTACACCTGTTAATTCCACTGGTTTTGTCACACGTTTACACCTGTTCATTACACTGGTTTTGTCACACGTTTACACCTGTTCATTCCACTGGTTTTGTCACACGTTTACACCTGTTCATTCCTATTCGGTTATTTGATCCTGGCTTCACGTGAGAGTTAAACTGCACAGACGTCATCACCACAGAGCATTCGCCATTCTGTAAATACTGATAAACCTAGTCATTTCTTAGTATAATGTAACTACATATACATGTAGTCGTGTATATATTCCATAAATCCTAGATAAACCATATAAGAGAGATGATGCACGTAAAACGATTATCGCAAATTAAGTGCCAGTTTTGTAAACACGACACTTTATAACCATACATCAGAGATCCATATAAGATGTGTAAATTAAAATACTTTCAAGAATGACTTCTTTATTTCTACATTAAACCCTATGTTGTGATCACTCTATAGAATCGTCCCGTAGTAGTCATTACATGGGGTTTGGTGGAGAGATGACCATTTTACTAGTTCCGTACGCACCTTTATCTGCTGCTCTGCTCACTGTTTCAACAGCTAACATCTTATGATACAGAAATACAGTGGTAAAGTGCATGTAAAACAAAAACATATTGAAGTGAAACAACTGTATCCACCTATTGCCAGTGTACTCAATGATTGAGCTGCAAACAGAGTAACTGTAGAAAAGCAATAAAAGGTACGACAAAAACCGACGTTCTCCTTCCGTTTCCTGATTTCAGAGGTCGCCTTCATAGAGTACTAAGCCTTTCTTTTCGGCGTACACGCAAAGAGGACAGTCATCTGTAAAAGGGTTGACAACCAAACATGCAATATGTTGTAGTACTATAGGATCATATCACACACACACACACACACACACACACACACACACACACACACACACACACACACACACACACACACACACACACACACACACACACACACACACACACACACACACACACACACACACACACACACACACACACACACACACACACACACACACACACACACACACACACACACACACACACACACACACACACACACTTTTCTGTCTCTCTGTCTGTATCTATGTCGCTATGTCTCACTGTCTGTCTCTTTCTGTCTCTCTCTCTCTCTCTCTCCTCTCTCTCTCTCTCTCTCTTTCTCTCTCTCTCTCTCTCTCTCTCTCTCTCTTGTAATATTGTTTTGTAAATATTGGGATTAGCAGTAGGTTAAGGGTACGCGGCCTTTCAAGAGGATGCAAACAGCCATACGCATACTGACTGTTAGCAAATAAAGGTTGATTATGCATTTTGGTGGGCTTTCCTGGTTCACTAACTGTGTATGGATATTGAACTAAATGCTAGGTAAAGCAGACAGACTTTCAATCCAGAAAAGGATAATTAACAATTTTAAAATTAAAATCTTCTCTTTTATCGTATATTTTGGACGAAACTTTATCATTTGTAATTGAAAGATTCAAATCTAACAATGAATCTATTATATCCGAATAGAAGTCGGGGAGAATGCTGCCAGTTTTCATATAGCTAGGACTCTGAATTAAAGCGGTCAAACGAAGAATCGAGTTGTAATTGTACTCCACTTTATCGCACTTTCTCTGTCCCTCGTCTGTCTCATTTTCCCTCTCATATCATACCCCTCCCTCCTTTTCTCCTCTCTGCACCTCTGCCTCTGTATCTCAGTATCTCTTCCATCTGTTTCTGTCTGTCTCTGTATCTCTCTCCCTCCCTATGTCTCTCATTTTCTCTATCTGTCTCTCTGCGTCTGTATGTCGGTATATCTCTATGTCTCTGTCGCTAACTGTCTGTCCCTCTTTCTCTTTCTGTCTCTCTCTGCGTCTGTGTGTCTGTCTCTGTCGTTGACTGTCTGTCTGCCCCCTCTCAAACTCTCTCTCTCTCTCTCTCTCTCTCTCTCTCCCTCCTCTCTCTCTCTCTCTCTCTCTCTCTCTCTCTCTCTCTCTCTCTCTCTCTCCCTGTCCAAGCTGTCTCACAATCATGCAAAACTAGACACCAACATTAATTATCCATGCAATATGAAGAAATTCAACTGAGTATTAAAGGAGGATTTAGCCAGACCAAAAACGGCCAATGGACGGACAGACGGAGAAAAAATAATAAGACAATCCAAGTTGCCTAACCTTCATGCACAACTTGACATTACTATCAATCAACCCTACACATGGAAACATTTCACTGAATAATACAGGGAGTCCCATAAAAAACGGAACCCGGGATTATGACCTGCAAGTTATCCCATTTTTGTCAATATTGCTAACTTAAATTTTAAGTATACACATGTAGCTTAGTATTTAGACAACATTTTGCAATAGTATGTCTATATTTTGTCTAAACATCATCATTTGGGTTTAAGATATCAGCATTTAAATGAAAGCACTCCGTTTTAAACATGATATAGGCATGGACTATGCAATGTACGAATAAATATCATGTTGAAACAGATTTTAGGTGCATTCATTAAAACACTCATATCTTTTAAACCAATGCATATTTTTATGAGAAATTAAGCAGACATGTGCGCAAATGACTTGTCTACAACAGTGTATATTTATATTTTAATGTGTCAGGTTACATTGATCCAGCGTTCCGTTTTTCCAGGGACATCCTGTAATGGACAGACAATGGAGGGGCAAATCAGTGGCATTGAAGCGATATTATCTATATAAAATCATCTAAAGTACTTTGCCAACATCAATCTAACATTGTGTTTCCACCGTTTTGTATTTAAATTTGCATATATAATATATATTGACGCTTTATCAGAAATACTGTAAAATCTCTCTAGACCGGAATTCTAATAGAGAAGAATTGGAATACGTTTAGTTAGATGGCTGCTTAATACAGGGTTAAAGCCATGCTGAAAGCTCCTAGACTTTCTGCATGCTTTATCACCTTTATTAAGCTGCCGCCCATATCCAAGACCGATATGTATACCATACTTAACGTCCGGTTTAGAGATGTTTTACTATATACGTCCTAGTTGTACATTTTGTTCCCTTGCATGCACGTTACTACGTAGTCTATCACTGATGCGAACTAACACTTGTGCTCTGGGTATGTCTTGAGCCCTGTGCGTCCAGGTAGGGATTCGATAGGGGGAGGGCGACCCCCCAGCAGCTACAGAATTTAAAACATGTACAGAAAATCCTCTCTATATCGGCCACTAAATTATGTTAATTATTTGGTATTTAGGACAGGTGGTCGCTTAAAGCAAGATGACAGTAAAACAGAACGCCCCTATAGGAGCGTTCTGGTTTACTTTCACCTTGTTTTAAGCAGTCACCTGCCTTTAACACAAAATACTTGATGTAATTTAGTGGCCGTTATAAAGAGGTTTTACTGTAATTGTGCAATTTTGAGTGGTTAGCCAATATCAATTATATTTATATAGCACTTCTGTTGAGCGTACGGTACAGAAAAGCTTAATATCTCCTCAAATAATAGAGAACGGATGAAAGGATATGCGTTCCTGTCAGGGTAGGTTAGATCTAGATCTAAGTAAAATTATATCTACTTATCACCAGAATGTTATAAAGGAGAATCCATATTTTTCTGAAAGATGTTTGTTTATTTTTACAGTCTATCCAATACCCTTGGATATAATACATTCATTTGAGCTTGGGTCGGGATGAGAGGTCCAGTCATTCCACTTCTCCGATTTTAAACCAACCGTTCTGTTGAATGTCCTGGTCCCGATACTCAAATTAGCGCCAATCTCCGATCTTTCAGCTAAAATTTTGAAGGTATCACATTCTCTATTGAACTCGCAGTCCCGTATTTTATAATAAAAAAACACCAACACTACCGTACATGTACTACATTACTGGACAGATGTAGGGACACTGACAAACGATTAGAAAATGATTGATAATGTCCTGAGCAAAAATACATATGGAATGTATATCTTGATAACTATGGTAACGACAACGTTCGAAGTACATAATATTGTCTAAAACTCATTCATCTACAAGACCATTTTATATCTCTGGGCATGTAAGGCCATATTAACTAGTACGAGTGAATTAACGCCAGTTAATTATAGTTAAAACAAATTCCAAATGAAGAGTTTGCTAATCACATTGTGTATAGCCAATATATCTATATTTTCTGCACATAAATTATTTCCCTTACACAGATCCGAGATGTTGTTATGATTAATAATTCTGTTTGAAATATATCTCGACATTAATGTATCTTCCATGTTGTATATTGTTTTGATTTTCAGTGGGTTCCGTCATTTGGATTATCCTTTACACATTGAAAGACGTGCGGTGTTTAATCATACTTCCATTTTGAAGAAATAAGTATAGTTTAATGTTTTCTTTAAGGGTACATTTGTCAACTCAGGGGTGCTTTTTCTTCGGTTCGGTTAAACTTTCAGTACGCGCGGAACATATCTACAGAGAGACAGACAGAAACAGACAGTCATAGAAAGAGAGACAAAAAAGAGACAGACAGACTGACAAACATACAGACAGAGAATTTCACTTTAAGCATTAACAAAAGAGCCTATTAGCATTTATATTAGATAATGCATATATTGTATTACACTATATGTTATTATGGTTTTGTTGAAAGAAGGACGACAATGCTGTTTGGTTTTAATATGCATTTTATTGCGTTTCTAAGCAACATGGCATTTCATGTTTGAAATACTCGTCGAGAACGGCACATCCCTATCACGAATCATCTGTCTTGATCTTCGATAAAATTCGAGATAGCTGTAAATAGATGCAAACATTACTACATTGTTTCTATAAAGAGAATCCATCAATGCCCTTTGTCCGCTTAACCCATTATCTCATAGGCTATTTTAAGATACAACCGCTTTGAATAGATCTACCGAAAAGGAGCATTGACTAGAGAAAAGGAAAATTTTAGAACTTTGTAGTTTAAAATCATTGTGATAAATAGAGCATTTGCTCATATAGGAGCAAATGCTCTATGTTTCACAATTGTTTTACAAAGTAACTTTTACAGAGCCGTCAAAAGTCGTCAATATGAGGGAATCGGATAAAAGGCAAATATAAACAGTATAGACCCAGATCAGAGGACTCCAGATGGAACCCTCTGATCATGGACTGCACTATTTTTAACCAAATAATGCCAATGGCTTATTCCAGAAAGCATTTGATTAGCTTCGAACCCCACCCACTCCCCCTCCCCGCCCCTTCTTCTGAAGGATGCATGGGTTCCAAACCAAGATCTGGTCGGACGCTCTGTAAATAATATGAGAATAAATGGTTTAACAATGATCTTCTTGTAAAAGATGATTTCGGGTAATTAGAAACATTTTTGCTTTGAATAATTCACGCTAATGTACACTAGTGACAGCGTGAGTCCTAGCGAAGTACTCGGTGCCTCGTCTGTATGCAAGTTGTTAGAAAATGCAAGGTATGTTGCGCACTTCTCGGGTGTTATGCTGAATGCGAATTTAATATCATCTTTGCAAACAGTTTAGATGACGAGGCAGTTCGACGTGTGTTTTAAACTAAATACGTCTTTGACAGGGCATGTGATGTGTGTAATGCATATGCACGCCATGTTTAAGCTGATTACAAAAGAACGTCTTTATGTCTCTAGTAAATGGACCGATATGAGTGTTTTTAACAGCAGGTGACTGCCAAACACTTTACTCCATGACTATTTATGTAACAAAAATGACATCATGCATATTAATTCAATATAATTTTATAATGGCACAATAAAAAGTGTATATGTTGTGATTACAGAGCATGTATAGTCAAATATATATATAACATCATTAGAACAAGCCCTTATCAGACGGCTCCTACAGGGGCTGTCAGATATGAGTCACCCTTCAATGATGTTAAAAGTATCGAGTAAAGGGTTACAGAAAGTTAATTCCTACACTCCTATAAGGAAATATCTTTACATTTGTCGAGCAAACGTCAGATGCACAGTAGAACATGTCTTAGCCCATTTCCTTATAGGCAACTTTTTTAGATCAAGCCACTTTGAATAAATATACCGAAAAGGAACATTAACTAGAGAAAAGGATAATTTTAGAATTTGGTAGTTTGAAACCATTGTGATAAATACAGCATTTGCTTCGATAGGAGCAAATGATCCATTTATCACAATGGTTTCAAGACGTGACTATACAGAGGCGTAGGAAGCCGTATTTATGGAGGAAAGGGTTAAGCAGCCATTCATGTATTGAAAATAGGAGTCTTAACTATCAGGTAGTTACGTGACGCAGAGTAAAAATACTGCAGGTTCTTATACGGCATTTCGTTTGCAGGTACCTGCATTTCGTTTGACCTGCATTTTGTTAAACACAGGGCGAACGTAATACAAACATCTCCTATAGGAGCTTTCTACATTAGTTTTGACCTGCAAGATGCTACCACCTGCCTAAGATAACCGTAATGATACCTCTGATCAATCGCCGAATAATACAGCTTCTACTGTTTCAATGTACTGGATACAGTTAAACGTCCCTACAACGACTCTCATAGTGTGTCTAAGTCGATGTTTGATGCAGAACGACTCTCAAAGTACGTTTTAGTCAGGGTTTGATGCATTTAAAGGTATCTACAACGATCTCATCGTATATATTGGCCAGGGGGTCTGATGCTGTTAAATTACAACGGTCTTATAGTATGCGGTCGAGGTTTTAGACATTCGGAAGTCTAACCCTTTCCTCCATAAATACGCATTGATCTATGTATGATGAAAACATTGTGAAAAATAGGAGCACATGCTCTATTTATCACAATGGTTTCAATACTACTCACTTCTAACATTGTCCTTTTCTCCAGTAAATGCTCCTTTTCGGTAGATTTATTCCTAAAGAGATTGGGTCTAAAAATAGCCTATGAGGGAATTGGTTAATCCATATCTGCTAACCGCGACCTGAGTGGTAGATGAAAGGAAAGGAAACTTGGCGTGTCATCAGGATCCAAGTTGTGTGGGACTTAGCAAAAAATAGTGTGTCATAATATTAGGCCAAAGGCTTGATCAATTAGGAAGAAGTCAAAATTTCTCCAGAACCAAATTTGAGCAGACTTATTTTTTACAGCGGGAGAAAGGATTACTGCAGGAGGACAGTTTAACATTGATAAACATTTCCTGTGATGTGTCAATATAAAATCAATATAAATAATATTCATGATGTCATTATTTATTAATGAACATTCGTGGAGTAAAGGGTTAAAACCATGCATCGTAATTATTGTGTGGCTATGTTGTATGCGACATAGTTGCAACCAACAAAATATTGTTCTCAAGCTTTTGATTGGTCAGATTTGAGCCAAAGGCTCAAATCTGACCAATCATAAACTTGAGAACGAACTCATATAATCACAGAGATGTACATGCAGACAGACTGTCACACCGACCAGCAAATGAACTGATCAATCAGTATGATATAAAGGGGATTACTACAAACATGGATTCATACAGACACAATGGTAGACAGGCGCTCAAACAGACTGACTTAAAGACAAACAGAAACAAGAAGAAAAACGGGAGGCATATCAACAGGGATATAGAGGATCTGTTGCGAGTTGTCGTTTAAGATCACATGTTCCAAAACGAACCTTAGAAAATGTCATTAAGCGAGCGTTGGTGAGCTTAATGACATTTTCTTTGTGAATTTAGGAACATGTGATCTTAAAAGACAACGATCAGATTATTTTTCTCACATTACAAAAATGGTTTTTTCACCTTTTAAATGACATGTAAACATCGGTTTCCATGGTTTGACGTCATATATGTTCTAAAGTGATCTTACACGTGTTACAGATCAGAGATTTTTATCCCGTTGTTCTAACACGGAGATAAGGGAAGGTATGTGAGAAAAAAACAAAACGACATGTAGAAAACATACAGACAAGGAGAAAACAAAACATACATATATGGAGAAAACCCATACAGATAGTGAGAAAAAACACACAGACAGACAGGAAGACAAACAGTCAAGGAGAAAGAACAAACATACAGACGGGGATAAAAACGTACAGGGAGAAAAAACAAACAGACAGGGAGACAAAGAAATATACATTGAGAAAAATACACAGTCAATGTCAGAAAAACGCACGGACAGGAAACAACCAAAAGGCAGGAAGAATAAACTTTGAAAAGGGAGAAACAAAAAGAACAGGGATTAAAACATGCAGGCATACAGGCAGGGAGAAGAAACACATAGACATTGACAAAACACTGACAGGGATATAAAACATACAGACAGGGGAAGAAACGGAGAAAAATACAGAAAGGAAGAATGCACATGCATACATGCTTTACGAAACATTACGTATTCACGCCAATAGCGGACACTTCGGGTTGGCTCAAAGCATTGCTTCCTCAGACCTTACCTGGGCAAATGCCACAGAAGTTTGGACAATACACGGGAGGCATGTTCGATTTTACAACACATTTATCAACCGTCCAACCGGGTTTGCCGCAATCCTCGTTGTCTGTGGCAGTGTCACATTTGACTGCAAAATACATTGAGTCGCGTTAAAGGGACTACTAAGAAAACCAAGTTGTCAATGCTAAACCCATTTGTGTCTAAACCCCGAGTGACTACTGTCACTGACTGTTCTAAAGCGGCACCTCTATATTCCCCATATTATATGTTTGTTTTGTCGTAGTGCGTCTCTTTGTGTTTTGGTATTTATGTACATTTACCGATTTCCCGTTGTGATGCAGTTCGGGCGGCTGTTTGTTTTGTATGTGGTGTTTCCTGCATGACTCATATTTGTACTTCTACATTTCCCCAAACTAATATAGCAAATGCATGATCGCCATTTTCAAAGTGCAGACGTAGTCATTCATGCTGTTTCAGAGTATTTGAAATAATACTTATATCATATCTGCCTTGGCATCATCCAAGCGAGACCGAGAACCTTTTAAAGTTCCCTCGTAAATTATACTACTACAAATAGATGAATAGTTTATTCACATATTATTGTACATACAGTGTTATATATCATCATAAGATTCTCCATTCTTCGACGGTTATTCATGTTTCTGGTTATGAGACAAAAGATTCCCGAAAATATCCTAAATATTCAATCACCCTATTCCTCACCACCTCTCCACGAGTAATACATAGTAAAACTAAATACAGTAAAACTTCGATTATCCGAACACTAAAATACGTACATGTATCATTATCGATCTTTAAGACAGGTCGCAGCTTAAAGCATGGTGAAAGTCATGCAGAAAGCTAGGAGCTTTCTGCATGACTTTCACCATGCATTAAGCAGCCACCTGCCTAAAAGGGTCTAAATTCTTCTATGCCGAAAATTCGAATAATCGAGGTTTTACTGTACGTTTACATAGCACCGCATTGACAACTTTCAATGCAACAAATGGAGAAAAAATCGTGTACACTTTTTCTATCGTCAGGGTCTACATAATTAATGTGCGGTGGTAATACATACACTTTCTTTATTTTTATTCTCTTTATATTTTATTTACTATTGGAGCTAGAAATACAAACATTGCCTCTACATTTCACCTATTGTGGGTGCCACTAATACAGACGTATATTCCCTTTATATGTTAACCTATCATGGGCGCTAGTAATACACACTGCATACCTTTATATTTTCACCTATGATGGGTGCTAGTAATACAGACGCTTCCCTTATATTTACCTATTTAAGGCGCTAGTAACATGTACGTCCCCTTTATATTTTACCTATATAAGGCGCTAGTAATACGTACTTTCGCAGTCGTCTTCCTTGTAAAAGTCCCTTAGTGGACAGGTGCAATTGCAAGATGCCGGGCTAAGAATCCCTGTATTCCGACACACTTTCCCTCCGCAGTCTAAATGCCATAATAAGAAAAACAAATAGGTTGCTGCTCAAACTCTAAGAGGCGGAAAGTCGGACATCTCAATAATTAAGATAAAAAAGTGTTCACAAATTCCGAAAGCAAAAGCAGCAATGCAAAAATAGAAACTTGCAGACACGGTTTAATCGAGTCTGTTCATGAGCATTTTTAAAAGTGAAAAACTACTCACGCTCATTAGCACCGACTTAAGCAGTATTAAAATTGTATAATTAATAACCTCGAAACTAATGATCCCTTAGGATCAGAAAATTTAACAACATTGAGAATGGAGTGCGACAGTACACGGGCACTTAACACCTGCTGTTGTGAAGTTCAAATAATCTGAAAGAAGGAGATCATTCGAAGGCAAAAGCAGCAATGCAAATAAAGAGAAATATTACAAAGTTCAAAGTAGGCAATAATAGTGTGGATAGTAAAATCTAGGATAGCTGCCACCACGGAATGCATATTGTCAGTTCGCATGACAGTGCATAAAAATGCAGGCGTGTTTCTGAGCGCAGACATTGGTTTTATGATTCTAGACATGTCCTTGTCAAAAGCAATATCTGTGTTGATATTTACCCCTATGAAGTTATTGTTTCATTTATAAGAACTCAATTCGTCACCGAGTGAACTCATACTTTTAAGGTGGAAGCAGAAGGTATTAATCCAATACATTTCTACTTCAAACTCAGAGTAAGCATTATTAAGTCTTAGACAACCCGTGCAAACTGAGAGGCAGTCAGTCAGGATTTTATTGGAATAAAAGTTATAGCACGTTGTCTTACCACATAATCTTCCGTTTGTGCCGTAATTGGTTTGACACTCAGAAGCTGAGGTTCCATTTACATATGGTTTGTTGCCATTGTTACCCCTGAATAAATAAATCAGACTAACGTTTTTCTTTAAAACGCTCATTGGGGTGTGACATTTTTGTACACGTGTGAATCTTTAATAAGTAAACGTGTTCGCCTTTAATAAGTGAATGCGTGCCTCTGAAAAAAGAAGTTGCTAGGTGCACAACGAAAGCAACACAAACTCCAGTTGATTCTGCATTTCTTTCATTCTGCATTAACCGTTTCCCCTCATTTAAACTCATTTACCTTTCTTTGCAAACAGAGTCGACCGAGATAAGACGACTATAATTTGCTTATGAAATTATGATAGAACTTGCTCTACCAAAACGAAATTATACATACGCAGTTTTAATTCCGCTAATAAATATTCAAGATGTTATTATTTCTTATATGAATATTTATCAGGTAAAGGGCTTGGCTACTATGTGTTCTTTTGATCACCTCAAAAGAGAGGACTTCTTATGTTATTGACTTACGCTGTATTTGTTACACAGGTTATGTGTCATTGCCTTGTGCTGTACCATAATTGTACGCGTACAGAGGTGCATTGTTACACAGTTTATTTGATTGACTTACGCTCGACAATATGTACGTTATTACACAGTCAGGTTATTACGCTAGGAGGTAGTTGCACAAATGTAGAGGTACATTGCTACACAGTTTATATGATATTCACTGAACCATAGTTGCACACGTACATATTTACGTTGTTACACATCTTATACTCCATTGACTTACGCTGGACCATAGTTGCACACATAATGAGGTACGTTGTTACACAGTTTATATCCACATCCAATCTTGACTGTGGTTGCCCAAATCATCTGAAGGAAGAATTAAGCATAACGTCTTTTGTAATGAGGAAAGGAGACTCGCCATATCAGTTTACCTATTGTACGCCGAATTAATATTAACCATTTACTTCATACGAACGCCTTAGGACCG
Organism: Azorinus chamasolen; assembly: GCA_963576725.1. Classification (NCBI taxonomy): domain Eukaryota; kingdom Metazoa; phylum Mollusca; class Bivalvia; order Cardiida; family Solecurtidae; genus Azorinus; species Azorinus chamasolen. The sequence continues at coordinate 1,786,951 of OY755240.1, forward strand.
TAGGAACCGTCTGGTCAGGGTTTGCTCTATTTACTTATGATAATATATAAATATGATTCTACACGTTAAAATAGTCAAACATTTCTCTACTATTTCATGTACTATTATAACAAATAATCTAATTGATATTCATGACGTATTTATTTTTTACATTACTATTAATGGAGTAAATGAGGTTATGCATCGAAATCTAAATCGATACTTCTTCTTTGTCTATACATTAACCCTTCGCTTGCTATTCACGTCAATATACCTACCTACCTATAAATAGTGCAGACCCAGATGAGACAGCTCCTGCAGGATCTGTCTCATCAGGGTCTGCACTATTTACAAATGATTGTGCAACCAGTTCACTCCACAGCAGTGATTGCACAGCGAAATACTTGTACGCAGTGAAGATATATGTAATTATACAACAGGACATGGATAAAGAAGGAGAAATATATGTCAAAATTCAGCAAGAGAAGGGTTAAATGATGAGTTCCACATCCTTGGTTTCTTCATTCCACGTAGAAGTCTGGTCTGTGATCTAATATGTTTGCAAATGCGTGCAAAGACGTTTATATGAAGAGAATGCTTAACTATCTGCCTTTGCATAGTGCCATTAAAAACGAGGAAACCTTTGTTTATGATAGAAACTGTGAAATCATATTTATATTGTTTCATTGGCTGACCGGGCAGACATCTATAAGAGCTTTCTGATTTGGGTTTACTCTGATTGCAAATGCGTTGAAATGTCAAATGTGTTTCTGTCAGGTAAATGTTAAACCCACTTGTTCCAACGATCCCATATATAGGACGTTGGCAAACAGTGTAGTTTGATCAGACGCCGCGGCGTTTGATCAGAGTCTACACTGTTTGCTGATAGGAAATTCAATATAAATCACAAATGGGTTACATCAGGCTCATCGTGTATACACTGATTGCATCTATGATTCATATATTTCAAGCCTCCTGATACTACATGCAAAAAGACATATTTACCGAAGATCAGTTTTGTCGAACTTATCTGAATATTCTATGAGGTACAAACCTGTGTGTAATGACCAACTGGTTTGCCATTCACAGATCCTTGTTCATAACTCCAATCGTTCTTTTCGTTTTCCCATTCGTTCATTGCATCGTTCCAGGTTTGTACATCTGTCCCACTTGCAACATTCTGTCCTACTGTGTAGTGCCCTTAAAATTGTTTAAAAGGCATTCTATTAATTAGTGTTGTATTACAAATATATATGTTGAGATCGCCAAATACTAGTATACTAGCATCCTTCTTTAAATTCTGAAGGGTGGTGATCCCCCGAAAGCAAACATTGCAACACAAAAAAGAGAAAATTGCAGACTCGGTTTTATTGAGTCTGTTCATGAGCAGTAATTGAAAGTGCAACACTGCTCACGCCCCCTAGCACCGGCTTAAGCGGTATTCAATTTTCAGACCAAGAAGTACTGAAATTCATGATCTCGAAGGATCAGAAGGTATACCAACACTGATAATGAAGTACGGGCGACGTTTTACGGCCGCCACACAAGCACTTAACACCTGCTGTTGTGAAGATTATAAATTCTGAAGGGCGGTGATCCCCCGAAAGCCAAAACTTGCAACATAAAAAGAGAACATCGCAGACTCGGTTTTATTGAGTCTGTTCATGAACAGTATTTGAAAGTGCAACACTGCTCACGCCCCTAGCACCGGTATAAGCGGTATTCAATTTTCAGAACAAGAAGCACTGAAATTCATAATCGCGAAGGATAAAGGTATAACAATAACTTTAATTTAAAATATGAAGTTAAATAATTGAGTGGTTGATTTTTTCTATTGAAGATAGTAAAATGAAGGGCATGCATTCTAGTAGTCAGAGTCTACAACAACCCCTAACGCATTCATGCAGTTAAGACGCATTGACGATACCACGTTAAAAAGTGAGAAACACAGACATGTACATGATTCTGAATCCTATTAAAAGTACATGTATGAGTAATGCGGGAAAATACGCATACAGAATACACAATCGCCCAAACAGCACCACGACGAAATACAGCAAATGTATATGTATTTAAAAGACACAACAATACGCACAAAGAAATAAAACAAAAACAATAGATTGAACGGAAGCACCGCCTTTGAGCGGTCAGCAACAAATGTCACTGGGGGTTTGAACAGGTTATAGGGCGCCCATCCTCACACTTATTCCATCCCCACCCTAACAGAAAATCAGTGTAAATAACCGTACCCACCTCTCCGACTAATCTACAACAACCGCGATGGCAAATACAGTGGTAAAGTGCATGTTAAACGAAAACATATTTAAGCAAAACAAAATGCATTCACCTATCGCTAGTGTACTCAATGATTGAGCTGCTAACAGAGTAACTTTAGAAAAGTAATAAAGTGTACGACAAAAACGATCAACGTCCTCGTTCCGTTTCCGGTTTTAAGAGGTCGCCTTCATAGAGTACTAAACCTTTCTTGTCGGCGTACATGCAAAGAGAGCAGCGTGATTGCCAACTGTTAAAGAGTTGACAACCAGTCATGCAGTATGTTGTAGTACCGTAGGATCATATCCCTTGTTAATGAATTTTTAAAGTATATAGTGAATAAAGTGAGAACATGGGTATGTCCAATAATTTTAGGAAGTTTGTAAATCACATCACCATCAATTCTAGGATGTGTATTACTTATCATATGGGAGCTTTTGCACTTCTTTTGTTCTGCATTAAGCGTTCAACTGTTGGTATTAGTTTAAAACTGGCCATATGGCTCATTTCATATTTTAACTCATTATAACACAACCTCGCTATACCACCAAAATATCTGGAAACACAAACCTCCGTTGTAATGAGGGTTCACTGTATTAGATATAATATGATAGTATATATGTATGTTGTTATTTAGCTTGTTACTTATATAAAACCGGATACCTCACGAGTACCTCAACGAGTTATACTTTATGTGTAGCCTGTTGAATTAGGTATAACCCGATACTTCTCTGTTATTAGACTCATGTATTGCCTTTTCTCTGTTGTGCCCTTAACGGTGTCCCTTCAGCTGCCCTGTCTTCAGAAAAGTTATTGAGTACATATTTGACGGACATTCAAAGTTAATATGCTGTGTCTTACATTTTGTACTGCGCTTACTGTCTTCTATGTGGTGGGGACGTCCGGCGGGGATACCTTTATTTACACTGTTTGTTTAGCTAGGGTGGCTATGAGATAAGTCTGAGCTTAGGACGTCAGTAAACCGGTTTAAACCCCCAGTGGTTGGTTTGTCACTGATCATTCCAAGGCGGTACTCACTTTGCCACCCTTGCTTTTGTTTCTTTGATGTATTTGTACTTGTGTGTTTGTTCAGGTTTATAGTTTTCATTTCGTACGTGTTCACCCTTACATGTGTATTGGTCTGGTGTATTTGAGCTTGTGCGATTGTCGGTGTTTGATATTTCTATTTCGTGTGTATGTGTGTGTGTGTGTTACTTGTTTTGGTGATGGTGGCGTTTTCCTGCTTGCCTTTACTGCTTTTTCATAGCTTAATGCACCGTGTATAGCCTGTAGCATTAGGTATTCTGAGTATTCGTGTGAAGATCGCTGAATTAGTTATAATCTGAAACTTAGTATAACCCGATATTCCCCTGTGACCTCTGGCCAGTTGACTTAGGTATAACCTAATAACTCATGTGTTGCCAGCAGAAATCAGCATAACTAGGTTTTGTAGTGTGCAAACTCTTGAATGAGTCTAGTCTGGTGTTTCATTGTTAGCCAGTTGCATTAGGTATAACCTGATACCCCATGTGCAACATGTTGAAAAAGGTACAACCTCATACTTCGTGGGTAACCTGTTGAATTAATGAATAGTATAACATTTCTTTACTGAGCTCTTATGATTTCTCTACACTCTATACTACTCTACCTCACCATCTTATAAAGGATAGACTTATTAAATTAATAGAAAAAACCTTTGCCAGAGAAAACAAAATGTTCATTGCTTGTAATGTTCAACGTTCATTCTTTTCGAATTCAGAAGTTGAACATTACACAATGTGGACTTGCCTTGATGTTTGTAGATCTCTTACCTTTCTTTTAGATAATATATTTGTGCGTTATGGAGATACCATATATCGTCAAGTTGTTGGTATACCCATGGGTACAAATTGTGCCCCTCTTGTTGCAGATTTGTTTTTGTATTGCTACGAGAGGGATTTTATGCTTAGCTTAAAACCTGATACACAGACCGATATTGTTAATGCTTTTAATAAAACTTCAAGGTATTTAGACGATATTTTGAATTTAGATAATCCTTATTTTGATACTATGGTTTCTTCAATCTACCCAAAAGAACTGTCTTTAAACAAAGCTAATCAATCTGACATTAATGCTTCATTTTTAGATTTGAATCTTTCAATTACAAATGATAAAGTTTCGTCCAAAGTATACGATAAAAGAGAAGATTTTAATTTTAAAATTGTTAATTATCCTTTTCTAGATGGGGATGTGCCACGTTCTACATCTTATGGTGTTTATATTTCTCAACTTATTAGGTTTGCCCGAGCCTGTTCTTTGCTTGAAGATTTTAACAGACGTAATTTAGTTATAACTGATAAACTTCTTAAGCAAGGTTACAGATATCACAAACTTCGGAAAACCTCTTCTAAATTTTATTATCGAAATTTACCTCTCATTAGTAAATATAATTGCAATCTACGGATGTTACTGCGACAAGGCATTTCTCAACCAGAATTTTATGGGGATGTTATCTACAAACTTAGGAAAATTCGGGGTCATATCCATTTTCATGATTTGTTTATAAAACGCATTAAAACATTTAAAAAGAAAGGTTATGATCCTATTATATTGCAACACACTGCATGTTTGGTTATCGACCCTTTTACAGTCGGTAGCTACGCTTCCCTCTTTGTTTGCGCGATGACAGGCCGAGGGTAGTACTCTATGATGGTATACTCTTAAACTTGGATACAGGAGGAGCTTACCAGACTCATGTATTATTTTTTCCCTGTCGTGCCCTTAACGGCTTACCTGCAGGTGCTCTGACTTCAGCAAAGCCATTGAGTACATATTTGACGGATTGTCACAGTTATTATGCTATGTTTTACATGTTGTCCTGTGTTCACCGTCGTCTATGTTGTGGGTAAGTCCAGCGGGGATACCTTTATTTACAATATTTGTAAAGCTAGGGTGACTTTGAGAGAAGTGTGAGGTTAGGACGTCCGTAAACCGGTTTAAACCCCCAGTGGTGTTTTTGCTGCTGACCGTGCCAAGGCGGTACTCTCTTTGTCACCCTTCCTTTTGTTTGCCTTGCGTCTTTGTGCTTGTGGTTTGCTCATGTTGTGGAACGTTTGTCCCTGTTTCTTGTGTGTCTTTTGGTGTTTTCTGTGTTCATTTCATATGTGTGTGTGCGTGTGCGTTTGGGTGTGTGGTTGTGTGTGTGTGTGTGTGTGTGTGTGTGTGTCATGCTGTCTATTGGTGTTTTGGTGGTGGTTGCGTCTTGCATGTGGCTTTGCCTGCTTGACTTTACTACTTTTCCATTGCCTTAAACTTTGTCTTTTGTTTGCTAAACTGGATAAAGCCTGATACGTCTGATTTAAGCGTGACACGCGCATGAAATTACAATACGGTATCAAAACAAAGTATGATAATATGTATAATAAATATACCCCATTTATCAGAGTGAACAGGGGCAAAATCGGATCAACGACATCGACAACAATTTTCATTGAGTTTTATTTGTTTAAGAATCAGTGCGGAAACAATATAGACATTCACCAGCATCAGCAGACACAATGAAACGCGTTTTATTGCTAACTCTAGTTGTTGTACTACTACTAAACTATCTAAACTGGTAACATCGTGTCTTACTACTATCAAAGAACATGTTAAACGTTACTTTGATAAAATATATGCCAATTCTTGTATTAATGGTTTTTGGTCCATAAAAAATTCAAATGATATTTTAACTAAACTTGAAAATGAACAGTACAACGTTTCTTCATTGAGCTCTTACGATTTCTCTACACTCTATACTACTCTACCTCACCATCTTCTAAAGAATCAACTGATTAAATTGATAGAAATAACCTTTTCCAGAGAAAATAAAATGTTCCTTGCTTGTAATGTTCAACGTTCATTCTTTTCGAATTCAGAAGTTGAACATTACACAATGTGGACTTGCCTTGATGTTTGTAGATCTTTAACATTTCTTTTAGGTAACATATTTGTGCTCCATGGGGATACCATATATCGCCAAGTTGTTGGTATACCTATGTGAACAAATTGTGCCCCACTTGTTGCAGATTTGTTTTTATATTGCTATGAGAAGGATTTCATGCTAAGTTTAAAACCTGATACACATAGAGAATAATAGGTTAGTGCCGTAGATGGGACGCTTTATCCGACGAGGGGAGAAAACGTTGAGGCGAGGCTTGCCGAGCCTCAACTGTTTTCTCTCCGAGTCGGATAAAGGCGTCCCATCTACGACACTAACCTATTATTCGATTTATCCAGTCAATATAGTTAAATGTCTTTTTTATAGACTAATAACACTCTTGAAATAATTTACATTGAAAATGCAGTTTTTCGATCAACGGATCCCTCCCTTTTCACTTCCATTTAGACGTAAATAGATCTAATGAGCTACCGCAGAGGAATATAGTTTCGATACTTGTATTACTAGAAGGGAAACGTGGTTGAATTTGAAAAATAAGATGATTTGAATCGAGGGTCGATAAGTTATTTAAAACAGACATGATCTATATTCTTTGGTCAAATTCGAGTTACGTAGTCTCGGTTTCTATTTTTAGATTCTACCTAACGTCACTCAGAAATCGATGGAACTGAACAGGCTATATTTAGGTTTATGACTATCACCGCCCCTGTAAGAGTTTATCAATCAAATAATCATGAGAGTGAAAAGAAAACATTTACTATTTATCTGTCAATCTTTGCTTCCAGGTTTGATTTTATCAAAAACGGGTTTTACCAGCGGTGGATTAAATTAATAAAAGTGATAAATCAACATCATTTTGTATGTGGCCTCAGTGGCGTAATCGGTAAGGGCGACGTCTCTAGAGAGATTAGAATTAGTTTTTGTAGGATCAGGCGCGGGTTCGAATCCAGCTGTAGCCAATTATTTTTATTTTTTCTCATTTGAATAATTCTTCTGGTGACCAAATAGATCTGTTAGATCTATTCCATCAACATGTTTATGAATGTTTACAGAAAACTAAAATAGTTCCATGGTTATAGAATCATTACGCTTATCTACTAACCTAATAAACCTTCCACTACCGGAAGTAACCAAATAAACCTAAGTTTATTTGCACCCCCTTTATTATGTCACTAGAGAAGCCTGGTGACTGGATAAAATCTGATATTGTTAGTGCTATTAATAAAACGTCTAGGTATTAAGACGATATTTTGAATTTGGATAATCCTTATTTTGAAAATATGGTTTCTTCTATTTACCCAAAAGAATTTACTTTAAACAAAGCGAACCTATCTGACATTCAGGCTTCCTTTTTAGATTTGAATATTTCCATCACTAATGATAAAGCTTCGTCTAAAATATACGATAAAAGGGAAGATTTCGATTTCAAAATTGTTGATTATCCTTCTCTAGGTGGAGATGTTCCCCGGTCTACATCTTATGGGGTTTACATTTCTCAAATTATTCGCTTTGCCCGAGCCTGTTCTTTGCTAGTAGATTCTAATAGTCGTAATTTAGTTATAACTCATAAACTTCTTAAGCAAGGATACTGATATCATAAAATTCGGAAAGCCTTTTCAAATTTCTATGATTGAAATTTACCCCTCATTAGTAAATATAACTGCAATTTACGGACGTTACTGCAACAATGTATTTCTCATCCAGATTTCTATGGTGATGTTATGTACAAACTTAGGAAAATTCGTGGTCATATCCATTTTTACGAGTTGTTTATTGAACGCATTAAAACGTTTAGGAAGAAAGGTTATGACCCTATTATATTGCAGCACACTGCATGTTTGGTTATTGACCCCTTTACAGTCGGTCACTACGCTTTCGTCTTTGCTTGCACGATGACAGGCCGAGGGTAGTACTCTATGGTGGTATACTCTTAAACCCAGAAATGGGATGAGCTTACCAGACGCATGTTTTACATTTTCTCTGTCGTGCCTTTAACGGCTTCCATGCAGTTGCTATGTCTTCAGCAAAGTCATTGAGTACATATTTGACGGACTTTTAAAGTTGTTATGCTATGTTTTATATTTACTGTCTTCTATGATGTGGGGAAGTCCGGTGGAGATACCTTTATTTACAATGTTTGTTTAGCTAGGGTGACTTTGAGATAAGTGTGAGGTTAGGACGTCCGTAAACCGGTTTAAACCCCCAAGTGATGATTTTGCTACTGACCGTGCCAAGGCGGTTCTCTCTGTAACTCTTACTTTTGTTTGTGTTGTGTCTTTGATCTTGTGTTTTGTTCATGTTTGTCTATGGTGCTTGTGTTTTTGTTGGTGTTTTTCTGTGTTCTTCTCGTGTGTTTGCATATGTTTGTTTGTGTGTGTAACATGCTGTCTATCGATGTGTTGGTGATGATTGCGTCTTGTATGTGACTTTCTACTGTATGTGTGTGTATGTATGAGTATAAATTGCCATATCAAATGATTTCTGTAGGTGTTTTGGTGAGGGTGGCGTTATGTGTGAGGCTTTTCCTGCTTGAATTTACTACTTTTTCACTTAAAACTCTTTTGGGTATCAAACAACGTTGACCCGGACTAGATTCGACATCCTATAAATGCTTGTGACATCACTTTGAAAACCCCATTAGTTTAGGACTCACCATAAAGATATCTGTCCTTGTCAGCGTCATGACCACCCGTACAGCTATCTGCCAATCTTTGAGCGATGTCTGCCAGTTTTTCATCCCACGTCTGAAATAGATACATCATAGGTAGGGCATGTGATTATTTGTTATAACATGTAGTGTACTGTACACCGCCTTCTCATGGATCAGGGTGTGTGTAATTTGATATCACAGGTTAAAGGGGAAATGAAACTAAGTGACCATTAGCTATCTCTATCTAGCTATATATCTATCTATCTCCGTGCCTCCCCAAAGGAACAAAAGAAAAAGAAAAAATACATGTATATTGCTTATGATTATTTTGGTAAAAGTCATCAATACTATTCGAGGGATGTATAGGGGATCCCATTGCTATTGCACCCCTGTCCAGAGGTCAATACCGCGAGAGCACTGTTGTCAAACAGAGCATCACTGTACATATTGGTGCCTCGGGTATCTCGAATACAACAACGTGACTCTAGTTACAACATAATATTAGACGAGTTTCGGTCTACATTAGAATTAATATTCACACTATACACTCTACCATTTACAAGAGAGTTGATGATTGATCCAGTCGATATAAAATTACAACACATACAACTCTTACTTTTGCACTTTGTAGTTATTGGGTATATATGGCAAAATAGTCACACAGGGAGAGCCACACACGAAATGACACCGCACCAAACACCATCAAACAAGAAACGGTAAAGCCACAAGACAAAACATAACAGGACGCATATCAAGACGAAAAACATATGCTGTGAATTTTGAGAAACATTACTACAACGAATGATAAATTGCTTTCAATTAACCAGGGAATAGTTAATGGAACAAGAAGGAGCGGAAACCGAAAGAAGAGATGGGAAGATAACATCAAGGCGTGGACAGGTTCCATTTTCCAATACATATGAGAGCATGGGAATACAGGACAAAGTGGAAGAATGAATTTTTCATGAAATCAGTTAATATGCCCCTACGACCGACTAGGTTACGTGAACGTGAAGTGACGTGAACTATAGAACCAAGTGAAAGGATCATGACGATTTATCCACAAATGAGGGGATAGCAAAATATTCATGGACAAAGCCTCTAATTTTAATTTTCTTACTCGTCCATACTGTCACATGGTATTTTAACGGTAGGTACCTTGAGGCATGTCCACTACGCTGAAAAAACATCCATTAGGCTACTCCAATTATTTAAGACGTTACGGTTTCAATGGTAACGTCATGTTGGGCTAACCGCCGCAGGTGCGAAGAAAGATTTTCCTTTCCCCTATTTGGCCAAAATTACTGACTCAGACGACTTAAAATGGTGGAAAAAATGTGAAAATGACATTAAGTCATTTCTATGTCGTGTCGTGACGTTGTTTACCGAAACTGTTCTCAACAAAGCACCGGCGGATAAAGGTAAGCTTAACGAAAATACGCCAGAGGTTAGGATGAACAACGGGCAATGATTCGGGTTTGTGTTAATCTTGGGAAAACAGGTTCTTGGGAAATTCTTCTTTACACAAAACTTGCCGTGTATCAGGAGCTGTGTTCTATGCGTAAACACCAATACTAGATTCTGAAGGGAGGTGATCCCCCGAAAGCAAAAATGCAACACAAAAAGAGAAAGTTGCAGACTCGGTTTTATTGAGTCTGTTCATGGGCAGTAATTGAAAGTGCAACACTGCTCACGTTCCCTAGCACCGGCTTAAGCGGTATTCAATTTTCAGAAGTACTGAAATTCATGATCTCGAAGGATCAGAAGGTATAACAACACTGAGAATGATGTACGGGGCGACGTTTTACGGCCGCAAGCTTTGTTTGAATAATAATTACTTACCAGAATGCTTTAATTTCAATGCCAAGATCAACGAAGTTTAAATATTTTACTTTTCTCTGTCAAGCTAGCTCTATGGGTACTAAGTTCGTAATTACATTGTAATACCAAGCTTTATGTGTACCGAGCTCTAGCCGTTGAAGCAATAACCAACATCCATTCACCTCTGTGGGTACTGAGCTTCATAGTGCTTGTAAAGCATCAACTTTTACAACACACGTTAAATTAATGTGAAGCAGTTCGTTTGAGCAAAATGTTTCTTTCGCCATTTTCATGGCATAACAGTTATAAGAATGAGCAACATTTACATAACTCGCCGATTTGAATGTTTCCTTGGCATCACCATTCACCATATCCGTGACATCACCGTTGTTAAATAAAACAATACTTATATAATTTGCCGATTTCACCTGGTCCAATACATACATCGCTATCATTATTATTGTTCATGTAAAAGTAAGATATGCACCATGTTCATGGTATCGTTATAAATAAAATAAGCAATGAACTCACCAACTTCATCATGTTCGTGGCATCGGTGATGTCATGGCGGACTCTGTTGTGGTTATCAATAATAGTCGCTTGGTCAGCCTCCGGCAGAGCTTAAATTTAAACAAAACGACAACATACGGGATTCGACGGTATATTTACAATACATATATGCGATATGTATTACCCTTTGAACAAGGCAAACAGTCACATCAATCACCGTATTAGACATATAGGGTTGATCTATGTCATACGTGTTTCGCCAAAACGTACCGGTACTCATCCTTTACTGTCACATGCAGTGTAGAACCCAACCAATCGCTACATTATCGTTGCTCGTGACAGAACCTGTTCCATTTCTATATAGTAATACAAACTGACTGTATGGATTTCGGTGAGACGCTGAAGGCTACATGGATCCATAACTGAGTCTTAGCAGAGTCAAGTTATAACAAGACATAAATCCGAATGTTAGTTCTGTCCTTTCTCGATCTTTACCTTTGTATTCTTTCACAGTAATACTTTTTCAACGATTCTACGCTAGTTCGACCATTTCTACTATTTCGTATTCAGCTACTATTACTACTACTATTGCTACTATTACAACTGCTAAACAGATGTATAAGAGCTGTACATCTAAAAGAACCAGAGAAACTCTTAGTAGGGCACCGCGTCAGTCTCTCTCTGTATCTACCCCTCTCTCTCTGTGAAGAATATGCTGGCACATTATCTTTGCTTTTCATCTATTAATGTTGTATTCTGTTGCTGTAGTTCATTATTTGATATCTGGTCAAGGGATTTATTTTGCTCATTGAGTCAGTGTTGTAGATAAGCGTGCCTTGTGTCCATCATACAACAGCATGGTGGCAGGTATATTTCCCCCATCTGTATTTGTAACATGCGTGGCAAAATGGTTTTTATGTATTCCTCAAACACGTTGGACTGGACCAACCATTCTTTGATCATCCTTCCAACGTTTTCCCTGAAAACATAATATGGAGGTACATGATTCCCAGACCGGAATCTGAGACATATTAGATCTTGCTGAGGTAACTGCTTGTGGATTTATAGCTTTCCCACAAACGGTCTTTGGAGAATTGTGTTCTGTACTCATGCCTGTCTCTTCAATGTTATACATTCTCTCTGGTGCATTGAGCAAATCATGTGCAGTCACAACTTCCTGTAATGCAATGAAAATATATCTTCATTGAATCTTCAGATACACTTTGTGTTCTGGCCATCGCCTCATTGTTACTCATTCGTTGACCCTCCTCTAACATTGAAATCAGTGTGTCCGACCCTTGAAATCCATATAGGATACAGTTCCATAAGTCTTGTCACGAGTTTTATGTGTTTATTATTTTTCTTTATTCCTGTATTTATTCATTTTTTTCATTACTTATCAAAAAAGAAATTTGTAAATATATTTTGTTTCGTTTTATTATCATTATTTTACAATTGCTTATTTAAATGATATCAATAAACTGTAGTGTGAGGTTAGGACGTCCGTTAACCGGTTTAAACCCCCAGTGGTGTTTTTGCTACTGACCGTGCCAAGGCGGTACTCTCTTTGTCACCCTTCCTTTTGTTTGCCTTGCGTCTTTGTGCTTGTGATTATTTTCGTATGTGGAGTGTTTGTCTCTGGTTCTTGTTTGTCTGTTGGTGTTTTCTGTGTTCAGCTCGTGTGTGAGTGTGCGTTTGGGTGTGTGGTTGTGTGTGTATGCGTGCCATGCTGTCTATCGGTGTTTTGGCGGTGATTGCGTCTTGTATGTGGCTTTACCTGTTTGTGTTTGACTTTACTACTTTTCCATTGGTATAAACTGTGAAACGGCATGACTTAGTGAAAAGGTGGCTAATATCTAAAAAAAATCATTTCAATAGAAATTCATTGGGACAAATACCTTTAATATCAGTGGGACGTTACATCCGTAGATAAACATATTGTCGACCACCTAGATATGTCAATGATACAAATGTATTCTAAAACAGTTTTTATGAGCATTTGTGAATGGTATGTTATTGCATATTATATTTATTGACGGAGTTCATTCATTCTGACCTTGACACAAACAAACATACCCTGATTAGGAACATATTCCGATTAAATCATCGAACAGCGACAGATCCCTGTATAAGTGAAAGTAGTAATACCATGGGGTCAGTAGGAGACGCAGCGGATTATTTGTGGTGTGTCCAGCATATCCCGTGACTACTTCCACTTCTAAATCTATAATATACGTGCAACATATCCAGTGACTACTTTCACTTCTAAATCTATAAACTACGTGCAGCATATCCAGGAACTACTTTCACTTCTAAATCAATAAACTACGTATAGCATATCCAGAACTAACTCCACTTCTACTCAGTATACAGAATATTCAATGACTACTTCCGCTGCTGAATCTATAAACTAACTTTTATAAATACGTTGTGACAAAAACAAACTCACCAGCAGATGTTTTTGATAAGCATGAAGTGTGCGATGTCGTTATATTCGGCATATTTGAGTATATCGAACACAAGTCCTGTGAAAGAGACCGGACATATATTTAGTTAGCATCAATGTGCCTGAAAGAGGCAAGACTTGTTTGGCTAGAGCTTGTTCATCTATTGACGAATATTACAGTCGAAATCTCATTTTAACTGAAAAACTGCTTAAGCAAGGATATAGATACCATAAACTAAGAAAAACTTTTTTCTAAATTTTACTATTGAAATCTCTCGCTTATTGGCAAGTACCAATTTAATCTCAAGGAGCTTCTGCGACACAGTGTTTCACATCCTGAATTTATGGTGATGTGATTTACAAACTTCGTAAAATTATTGGACATACCCATTTTCTCACTTTGTTCATCAAATATGTTAAAAAATTCATTAAAAAGGGATATGATCCTGTAGTACTACAACATACTGCATGTTTGGTTGTCAACCCTTTTACAGTTGGCAATCACGCTGGCCTCTTTGCATGTACGTCGACAAGAAAGGTTTGGTACCCTTAAACCAGGTTTAAGTCCCCCAGTAGCCCCCTTTTTTGGCTGCTGGCCGTTCCAAGGCGGCACTCCTGCTTTCAGCCTACGGTCAATTTTGTTGTTTAATATGGTTAATGTTTAATGTGTTTCGTCTTGATATGCGTCCTGTTATGTTTGTCTTCTGGCTTTACCGTTTCTTGTTAGATGGTGTTTGGTGCGGTGTCATTTCGTGTGTGGCTCTCCCTGTTTGACTATTTTTCCATATTTAGTACTCTATGGAGGCGACCTCTTAAATCCAGAAATGGAAGGAGAACGTCGGATATCTGTACTATTTCGTTTTTGTCGTACCCTGTATTACTTTTCTACAGTTACTCTGTTTGCAGCTCAATCATTGAGTACACTAGCGATGGGTGGATACAGTTTGTTCACTTAAATGTTTTCGTCATACATGCACTTTACCACTGTATTTGCCGCCGCGGTTGTTGTAGATTAGTTGGAGAGGGGATACGTTTATTTACACTGTTTGTCTTTTAGGGTGGGGATGGAATAAGTGTGAGGTTGGGCGCCCATAAACCGGTTTAACCCCCCCGTGACTTTTGTCACTGACCGTTTCAAGGCGGTGCTTCCATCTTCCCCCTATTGTGTGTTTGTTTTGTCTTTGTGCGTCTCTTGTTGTTTTTTATAGTTATGTACATTTGCTGTTTCCTTGTGTTGCTGTTCGGGCGACTATTTCTTCTGTATGTGGTGTTTCCTGCATGACTCATTTTTGTACTTGTAGTTAACATGAATGTGGTTGATTTTTAATAGTATTGTTTTTTTGTATTTTATTGTGTTACCTGCAGTCATGTTTTAGCTTTATACGTGAACAACAATGTATTTTCTCTTTGTTTTATTGTATGATGGCCACATTCAACATTGCGGCATCAAAATTCGGAAAAAGTGATTTAAACTCTAAAATCTAATTAAATGAATGAAACGTTAGAAATTATTTCTTCTTGTTTGACAGCTTATTATGACCATTTGTACAACAGACGAAGTGAAATTTGACAGGAAAATCACGAAGGTAAAATTCTGTATTATTAAACTAATGTACTTTTATATGCGCACAAGAATTACGATTGGTACATGTGAATTTCATAGCAACAAGAAACAAAGAGTGTAACCTTTAATAGTGCTGGTGTGTGCTATGTATAATCTATATGCGGTGTATGTGTGATCAATGTGATGCGGACCATGTGAAGCAGTCTATCTTTTGCGGTATATGCGTGATCTATGTGGTGTGAGCTATATGCGCTCTCTGTGGGGTCCATGCAGTTCTTATATGCGTGGCATCCGGAAGCAATCGACGTAAACTATTTATGAGATGAAACATTTCACGCAACTTTAGCTTTGTTTTAGTTTGTGCAAAATGTCCACAAAATATTGTATATGGAGAACGCACAAATACATACACATATCAGTCACATAACATAATATAGAGTAAACCTCCGAGTGTCATTTACTCAAAAAATAAAAAAGAGCGCACCGTATTACCTTATGCAAATGATTAGGCAATGATACTCATAGATGAAACGGAAGCAACTCCGAATGGTCAATATGATACGAAGCATAACATTGCTAAATGGACGCCACTGGTTCACTTATTTTGAAGGGAGTAATAGGACTTATTGGGAGAAAGCAAATGGCCTGACCACGGGCAAAGATATCGCCCAACCGCCATAGAAGATCACGCAAAGAATACCGCATCTTCTGCAATGCCTTGATTTACTTTGGAATGTCTTTAATTGTTTTGGACAACAAATATTCGAAGAGTCATAAACCTTGACTTTATGTATTCTAGGTTGTGGGAAAGTCCGGCGGGGTTACCTTCATTTACACTATTTGTTAAGCTAGGGTGACTTTGAGATTAGTGTGAGGTTAGGATATTCGTAAACAGGTTTAAACCCCCAGTGGTGATTTTGCCACTGACCGTTCCAATGCGGTACTCTCTTTGTCATGCTAACTTGTATGTGTCTTTCAGTCTTTGTACTTGTGCTTGTGTTCATGCTTGGAATGTTTATCGCTAGTATTTGTGTGTTTATTAATGACTTCTGTGTTCATCTCGTGTATGTGCGTGTGTTTGGGTGTGTAGTTTAACCATATCCCTCATAAATATTTATGAAAGAAATACTTACATTATGAATGATTATTGGCTTATTTTTATAATTGTATAACAAGATGCTTTGGCCAAGCCAAAAACTAGAATCGAATCTATATAATTCTATAAGCGATCAAAGTAATTTATCATCCGACGGCTCTTACAGATGGTTTCACACTGTTTGTAGAGGGGTAGAGGGAGGAAAAGACGTTTGTATAATATATATGATAGAAGGACAGGGCAACATATGCTAAAATCGCCATTTCTCCACCAAACCCTGTGTTGGGACCACCCTTTATATAAGTATGTTGGACATGGACAACATTTCACGAGAAGCTACAGCTGTAATTTAATCTCCATTCCAGGTAGTTTTGTCATTCAGTCTGAGGGAAGAATGGGACGAATCAGACACAAATGGGGTAATAAAATGATTGCTTACCGTAAGGCAACAAGCATATGCTGAGCATATCATCGAAAGAATCTGAAACTGAAGAATCAAAAGATCAAGCAATAATGTAAAACCGAACGTGTTTCAACTTGCAGTATATTTTTGTGTAAATTAATGTACGTTCGTTCCCGTTTAGCTGACAAGTGGCTATACATGACTTTTTGTGTAACGTTTTGTTTGCTCAAATATCACGGAACGAGCAGAAATAATATAAACCTTCCAAAAAGGCACTCTATAACATCCGTTTGCGATTATCGATACACCGGAAGTGTAGTTCGTAGGTGTAGGAATACCGGTATCGTATTTAGTTACCGTTCCACTGGTATATACTAACATACTAAGTGGTACCCACCTTAACCTCTTCGAGTCCATGACGACGGGTCTGTGATGACATATGATACAAATTTGGACCAAGAAGATGCGTCGAGTAACTCGGTGCCCAACTGTTTGACAATCCGTTTATTGTTTTATGAAGAAATAAAACAAGCACCCACGCTAACAATTGAATTATGCGGAAATGTGTCCAGCTCTGAAAGGGTTAAATTACTTACGTGTAATACGATGTAAGTCAGTTATGTGTATGAGTATAAATTATTAAATTGCTATATAAATTGCTTTCTGTAGGTGTTTTGGTGATGGTGACGGTTTGGTTTTTCCTACTTGAATTTACTACTTTGTCATTAATAGAGAATCGTGCGTTTCTCTTTTGTTCCTTAAAATATCAATTACATTAGCGAAACATTTTTTGCAAACTTTCCCTCTTGTAAATCATTCCTTCATTCAATACTATAAGGGTGTGAATTTATAGAACTTTCGGAAACCGCGAGTACGTGAAATGTGTAGAAATCATAACAAATAATAGATCATTGAATACGAATATATTTGAATCATATAATGGCAACACATTCAAGATGTTACATGAGGGAAATTATATGGTTTTGTAAAATGTTTATATCCATTTTGGTGCTTGTTTGAAAGCTCAATTTTTAAGGCGCTTTCTTGCCAGACAAAGCTTGAATTCACCAACACGATTGCAAGGCTTAGCCAAAAGTATTATCTTAGATATATTGTTCTTGGCGTTGGGCTTCTACCAGAGAATGGTAATGCTGTTTGAAGCATGTGTGTTTTAGAATATAAAGGTTAACAAACAACAACCTTTACATAAACAAGACCAAGTAGAAGCCATGAAAAGAAAACGAAAGATACATCCCAACCCCCCAT
Source organism: Azorinus chamasolen (assembly GCA_963576725.1). Taxonomy (NCBI): domain Eukaryota; kingdom Metazoa; phylum Mollusca; class Bivalvia; order Cardiida; family Solecurtidae; genus Azorinus; species Azorinus chamasolen. The sequence continues at coordinate 1,804,879 of OY755240.1, forward strand.
CGGAGATGCTGCTGTTGAATAATAAACGTTATGTACGCTACGTCGTTTACGCAAAGACTTGCTGGAGTCTACATTACCAGCAAAATACAGTGATTACAATACCGTGACTGTTTTCAAAACACTAGAATGTAATATCGTGGTCGGTTTCAAAAGATAATAACGTAAGTGTTTGTAAAACACCGTGACAATAATAAAATTCATAACAATTTGCAAAACACAAAACTATTTGTACAACACCGTGACTAAAATACGTAACAGTTTGCAAAACACAGAAACTATTTGTAAACCGTCGTGCCTACAAATGACTATTTGCAAAACATAGAGACTACATGCCAACAAGGTAACTAAAAATTCCGTGATGGCTCGGAAAATACTGTATGCAACACCACCAACACAGTGACAGTATTACTGTGACGGATTGTAAAACACCGCGATAGTTTGCAACACACGTTGGCGCGGCTCTAGTATAATATTTTAATAATATGTACTTACTACGATCGCCAAGGCATGCGCCATCTTCAAATCTTTGGGTTTAGTTTTCAGATGTTTCGAGGTGTCAACAAGGTGTTTATCCCAGGTTTGAAGAATATTGAGAAAATCTGGCAACATTTATAAGGAAAGTCAGAGATATGCAAATTTTATACCCAGCTGAAGATACTAATTAAGTCTCCCATTCCCGGAAGGGAGACGTTATTGTTTTATTAGTTAACTGTTTTGACGCATTCTCCACGAATGGTGAATATTTGATCACATTTGCAAAGATTTTGGATACAGATGAGTAACACATAAGGACCTAACATGCTTCATCATATGGGTGTGTTTTAACCAGATGTGGAGCAGAGTCAAAAATAAAAATTGAAACTGACGACAAATGTTGCACACGAAAGTTGGCAGTAGCGAAAGAGTTAGTCTTTGAAAGTTCTGCATCATGTCACGCCATTTTGCCGCATTGCAGAATGTTACTTAGATAAAGCTGTTTGATCTCCCGTTGACGGACTGTTTTGTAGCTGATTATCGGAATGATTTCGTCCTTTTTTCATTTAGACAATTGTTTTTATAACATCTGAATTGTTTTAGTACATATATTTCGTTTATCGGGATATCACACCCAAAGTGCTCAGGTACTATCATAAAGGCGTGCGTCATAGTCGTGCTACACTGTAAATTTGCCACGCTAAACATGTTTCGGTAACCGTTATCCTTTAAAATATTCATGTCATGTAAGAAACAAGCGATGTTATTTATAATTATTTAGCAATTTAGATTATGCAAGGACATTCAAAGTTCTGACCAAAAACAATCAACTGACGTCAGAAATATAAGCAAGTGTTCCTCTAAACACGCATGGATTGTTTTCCAGCTGCCTTTGCTTTGGTTCGTAGCATTTATACTAACAATTGCAAACATTCTGGATCCAGATGGGACGCCGAGTAACTTGGAACCTCATCAGGGTCCAACTGTTTATCACTCTAGCCTTTAATTTTGAATAGATATGGGAGGGGAAATGCAGCAGACGACAATATTTGTAGACATTTATTCCGTCAGTACCATGAACGTAATATCATATGCAAAACACTTTGGATCCAGATGAGACAGCGAGTAACACGGCCTCCCTGTTTATCTTTTTATGAATACATTTAATAAATGTCCATTCTAAAACTTGAAGCAGACGGAAATTTGTCTAGCAGACGGCAATTCTGGCATTGAAAGAGTTAATTGCTAAGAGTGCAGAAGGTAGTTGGAACACATAGTGATAGACAGAAAATAACCTGAAAATCACCTGAATAATGTTAACAATACAATCATTAAACAGTTCTGTGGCATTAGTGGGGCTAAGTGAGGACAGTGAAAAATATTGCAGCTGCATTTTTCTTGTTTCTTGTGTGTAAATCCAGAGTGTTGTCTGCTGTAAATTGAATCATGACCATTTTGAATTTCTATCCAATATATGTGCGACCGTTGGGGAAAATATATTACAATGCAGTAAATGACATAAAATCAAATACTAGTTGGAATTTTCTCTATCACACATTTAAATAAAACCTGATCTCCCAGTTAATCATGGGATCTTTCAACTCCTATATAACGACTTCATAGATATTTATTAGCTTGAAAGTTATAATGGCATACGTAAACAGGATGTTTTAGTATTGGTAAAATCAGAACTACTATAAGTTCATAAGAAAACAGAGCAGGCCCTGATCAGACGGCTCGTGTAGGAGCCGTCTAATCTTTGTCTATTCTGGTTGCAAAGGCGTAAAAGCGTTTATACGAGGGAAAGGGTTGTTAGACTGTGTATAGTCGCGTCAACTTTAGTTATCGTTCTAACCGACAATAAAGATAACAGTTACTGTTGTTTACTCCTTTACTTACTGAATATTTATGTACCGGGTAATATATAATAACTGTATGAATATTAAATGACTGCATTCTTAAGATATATGATATTCGTATACTATAGGGTTAATGGCACAAGGTACCAAATGACATGTTTGCCATAGAGATACATTGTTTTCTTCTCCATAAATGTCAAAGACATATCTCGATACTTAAACAATATGATAAAGTGATGATTTGTGTGAACTATACCAACAATTTGATGTAAATGTACAAAATGTGGAAAATCTATGTGTCTGCAACATGAACTCTTCAGCATGTAAAGCAAGTAAGACGCATAACTGTGCTAAATGTAAATTTTATTACGTCCAGAAGTTCTCCGAAACAGAGCAACAGAACATCTTATTACCATGAACGAGAGCGTAAATAACTTAGAGCATCAAATGCAGTTCCTTTGTGACATCTTTGTGACATAAATGCGTGTGGGGCTGGGCGCTTCTAAACCGGTTTCACCCCCAAATGACAATTGTGAATAACCGTTTCGAGGCGGTATTTCCATCTCCCCCATATTGTTTGTTCGTTATGTTTTTTCATGTACATGATGGGAAAACGGAGCGTGTGTGCAGAATCGTTTTTCGTGAAACCATTTGACATCAAACGGGAAAAAAATTGATTACATTCTATCAAATGTGTGGCGGAAAATATTTAAAAGAGACACAAAATTCCAAGCAAACCTGAAATGAAATATTGAACTTCGTACAGTCCAACATAACCCTGTTTCCTAGACTTGAATCTCATTATGTTTGTACATCGACCGGAAACAATACAATATACAAGAAGTACAAAAATGAGTCATGCAGGAAACACCACATACAGAACAAACAGTCGCCCGAACAGCAACACAAGGAAACAGCAAATGTACATAACCATAAAAACATCAAGAGACACACAAAGACAAAACAAACATACAATAGGGGGAAGCTGGAAGTACCGCCTTGGAACGGTCAGTGACAAAAGTCACTGGGGGGTTAAACCGGTTTATGGGCACCCAACCTCACACTTATTCCATCCCGACCCTGAAAGACAAACAGTGTAAATAAACGTATCCCCTCTCCGACTAATCTACAACAACCGCGATGGCAAATACAGTGGTAAAGTGCATGTATAACGAAAACATTCAAGTGAACAAACTGCATCCACCTATCGCTAGTGTACTCAATGATTGAGCTGCAAACAGAGTAACTGTAGAGAAGTAATAAAGGGTACGACAAAAACGGAATAGTACAGATATCAGACGTTCTCCTTCCGTTTTGGATTTAAGAGGTCGCCTTCATAGAGTACTAAACCTTTCTTGTCGGCGTACATGCAAAGAGACCAGCATGATTGCCAACTGTAAAGGGTTGACCTCCAATTATGCAGTATGTTGTAGTACTACAGGTTCATATCCCTTTTTCATGTTTTTGTTTAACACATTTGATGAACAAAGTGAGAAAATGGGTATGTCCAATAATTTTAAGAAGTTTGTAAATCACATAGCCATAAAATTCAGGATGTTAAATACCGTGTCGAGGAAGTGCCTTGAGATTACATTGGTACTTGCCAATAAAAGTACAAAAATGAGTCATGCAGGAAACACCACATGCAGAACAAACACTCGCCCGAACAGCAACACAAGGAAACAGCAAATGTACATAGGTAGAAAAAACAACAAGAGACGCACAAAGACAAAACAAACATACAATAGGAGGAAGATGGAAGTACCGCCTTGGAACGGTCAGTGACAAAGGTCACCGGAGGTTAGTTATTTAGAGATTAGTTAGAGATTTCGATAGTAAAATTTAGAGTAAGATTTTCTTAGTTTATGGTATCTATATCCTTGCTTAAGCAGTTTTTCAGTTAAAATGAGATTTCGACTGTTAAAATCGTCAATAGATGAACACGCTCTAGCAAAAAGAATAAGTTGAGATATATAAACCCCGTAAGATGGAGCACGGGGAACATCCCCGTCAAGATGAGGAAAATTACAATATTAAACCAAAATCATCTCTTTTGTCATATATTTTAGAAGAAATCATTCCATAATCAATTTTAAGGTCCAGATCAAGAAACGCTGCATAAGTGTCGGACGGGTTAGCTTTATTCAATTTGAGTTTAGGATAAATTGTAGGAATCAGAGCATCAAAGAAAGGGATATCTAAGTTAAAAATATCATCCAAATATCGACAAGTTTCATTGAAGGCTTTTATAACATTTTCTTGTGTTTGAGGATTCAAACGCAACATGAAATCTCTCTCATAGCAGCGCAAAAACAAATCTCCGACAAGTGGTGCACAATTCGTACCCATAGGAATACCAATTACCGGACGGTATATAGCATTCCCATAACGTACACATATGTTATCCAAAAGAAAGGTTAGTGATTCGCAAACTTCTGAGCACGCCCAATTAATGTAATATTTCATTTGCTCGTGAGTTAAGAAAGCTTTTTCAGCATTACATGCCAGGAATGACTTTTTTCCCGGGAAAATACTTTTTGGATTAAGTTCGTAAGCTTATCCTTAATTAAAATATGAGGAAGAGTTGTGTACAGAGTAGAACAATCGTACGTGCTTACAGTGGATGCAAGATACCTTTTATTCTTAATTCTGAAAGGGGGTGATCCCCGAGAGCAAAAATTGCAACACAAAAAGAGAAAATTGCAGACTCGATTTTATTGAGTCTGTTCATGAACAGTAATTGAAAGTGCAACACTGCTCACGCCCCCTAGCACCGGCTTAAGCGGTATTCAATTTTCAGAACAAGAAGTACTGAAATTCATGATCTCGAAGGATCAGAAGGTATAACAACACTGAGAATGAAGTACGGGGCGACGTTTTACGGCCGCCACACAAGCACTTAACACCTGCTGTTGTGAAGATTATAAATTCTGAAAGGGGGTGATCCCCGAGAGCAAAAATTGCAACACAAAAAGAGAAAATTGCAGACTCGGTTTTATTGAGTCTGTTCATGAACAGTAATTGAAAGTGCAACACTGCTCACGCCCCCTAGCACCGGCTTAAATGGTATTCAATTTTCTTTAAGACTTCTGAAGCTTTATCTAGAGTCGGTTATGTAACAATACAAATATAATCAGCTTTATACATATTTTCGAACTAACCGACCAATTAACTGCTAACCAGTAAATAAAAGAACAACATGTATTTCACATGCTAAACATTTGACGAAATGAAAATTGACAGTTTAATTTCAAGATATGAAGTAGAATTTTGTTTAGTGAAAAAAAAATTAAAGGAAAAAGATAAACAGTATTTTCATCTTTCAGATGGTTTCCCAAATATTCAATAGTAGCGAAACACTTTACAAACAGTGGGATCACAGCATGCAGGATACAAACAAATGGTGTATATAACTAAAAAGAATGCATTATCAAAGATCGTGATAACATATTATTTGTTGTCAGTGTATTTTTTATTCTTATGCAGGACATTTACAGATTGGGCCGCACCAAGTCCGCCCCAACCTGACAAACTCACTATAATTGTCAACTTGTCTTTGTAGTTTGGAGGCTGTTCCAGACTTTGGCGACCTGGAACCTGAGAGTACAAATATGAGTCATGCAGGAAACACTACAAACAGAACAAACAGCCACCAGAACAGCAACACAAGAAAACAGCAAATGTACATAACTTTCGAAAACATAAAGCGACACACAAAGACAAAACAAACATACAATAGGGGGAGATGGAAGTACCGCATTGGACCGGTCAGTGACAAAAGTAACTGGGGGTTAAACCGGTTTAGGGGCGCCCAACCTCACACTTATTCCATCAAACGCGATGGCAAATTAATACAGTGGTAAAATGCAAGTACAACGGTAACATTTAAGTGAAACAAACTGTGTCTATCTATCGCTAGACGTCCTCATTCGGTTTCCGGATTTAACGCTGTTGCTAGGCAAAAATCGAAGTTTATCCAATTATTATCATATTTGGTCCAGGTATTCAGAAAGTTACCGTCGACACGACTGCAACGTTCATTTTAAATTTGACGTCGGTTGCTTAGCAATATATGACGTCAAAATCGCCCTCTGGTGTCATCTTAGCAATTCACATGTGTTTGCGTATTTCTTTATTTATTTACAAATGCCGTTGTGTATTTCAATGATTCGAAATTTATTTTGAAGAAGAAGGATAGTTCTTCAACATGATATGCGATATATGTTTTACAAGCGTAACACTTTTGTTAAGTCGGGAGTTGAAAGTTGGGAAACCCATTTTACCGCATTCTAATATTTAATTTTTTTCGCCATTTTCATGGAATTCCAAGACGAAATTATATGTCATACTCTGTTCATTTCTTAACAGGAACAAGTAAATAAAATCAATACCTATTCGAGTTCATGTTTTCGCTACGAGTGATTTTGCTAGGTCATCTCGTCATACTCGACACCAAGGATACGTTAAAATATATATAAAACTGTTCCAGATCTTATTTATATTATATATGCTCATTGTTCTTCTTATTACACTATTTATTCATGGAAATATCAGTATGACTTGAAATTGTAGTTTTAATATTCCTGAAAACTATTTGTCTTTCATTAGAAAAAAACTTCTTCTATTTACTCTTTGCACGCTGAGTTTTTTGTCTGCAACAATTGTCGTCTGCTTCAATTCTTAAAATAAACTTTCTCTCATTTTTTTTTGCAAAAATATGGTCAAGATGACAAACAGTTTGGATCCTGATGTGACGCCGCATTATGCGGCGTCTCATCTGGATCCAAACTGTTTGCATATGTAATAACTGTTTCACCGCTAGCGTGCAAAGAGTTAATAACAAATAGAGCAAGCCCATATCAGACACTTCATGCAAGAGTTTCTAATTAGGGACTTCTCATTTTGTGTAAAATATATTTTAGAAAAGAGAACTGTACACATATAATTAATAACTATTATTTAATATACCTTTTTAATATGCTCTTTTAAATTATTTGTTAAGAGTTGTCATATTGTATGAAATGTACTTATTTTGAGGGACTCGGGGGTAGATTAGTCTTTTGACTAATCGAGCTACCCTCGTAAAACAAAGTGTTTCATTCATTCATTGACACAGGGCGCAAATGGAACGGGTCCGTGTTGGAAACTTTCCACAGAAGTTTCTTGCTTGGTTCAGTTATATTTGAAACTTTGTTTATGTAGTTTGTATAATTATGCTGATTTCATTCTGTGTTATTGAAACAGTTTAGCGTAATATCTGCATTGGGCACATTGTTTATTATGATCTGTGATTGTTATTCTTGCATATAAATGTATGAAATGTACTGGTTAACAAGGCCTCGGAGTACCTAATGAGCTACCCTCATTAAATAAAGTATTTTAACATGCATGCATTAATTTAGATTAATTGGGTTACACTCAAGCCTTTCATTCATTCATTCATTCAATTCGTTATAAACAGTGTGCATATATTTTGGATCCAGATGAGACATTGAGTAACTCAACGTCTCATCAGGTTCAATTAGTTGACACTCTAACTGCATTTTTCTGATTTTGAAGCAGATAACATTTTATTTTAACTAAAACTAAGCAAAAACATGTTTTCGTATTATAGTATTGACAGCGTGGGTAAATGACGTCACAAATAAAAATATTTGTGGGTTTTAATAGCGCGTGCATTTATCCACCTGAATCGGGGTCAAATGGCATTTATGCACTTCATTTGTGCAACAGTTTATAAGCTAAATCCAGCTTTATATTAACTATTTGGATGCTAGTGGCAAATCAAAACTCTGATAATAGAATTGATCTAGATAAGACGCCAAGTTACTCGACGTTTTATAAGGATCCAAATGCGTGTCTTTGAAGAATAGATCTACAAATTGAAGCAGACAACAATTTTCAATTATACAGAAACATAATTACTTAGCGAGCAATGAGTTTATATCTGAACATTGATTTCTTGTGCGTATATATATATATATATATATATATATATATATATATATATATATATATATATATATATATATATATATGTGTGTGTGTGTGTGTGTGTGTGATTTACTGTTTTGTATTTTGTATTAAATGCTTTTGTTTCAGGGCCTCAATGTAGATTAGTCATTATGACTAATTGAGCTACCTCATTAGATAAAGTATTGCATTCATTCATTCATTTATTCATTCATGCATGCATGCATTCATTCACTCATTCATTCTTCCGTGAGAAGATATGACTGGATTTAAAAGAATAAGAAGTAGATCTAAAACAATAAATAAAAACAATCTGCTGTGAAAATACATAAGAAAATAAATACAATCAATTGATACGGTGTCAAATGTTTTACTGCCAAATATTTACATTGCAACGCAAAATGTAAAAACGACGCTACATATAATTTTAATACATTTAATTATTACTAAATGCGTTGATTCATTACATTATCCTGGAAAAACTGTTAAAGCAAAATGTAATAACGACGCAAAATGTAATAAATATTGAAACGGGTCTGATTCCATTCACGACTATATTCGCGACTTTCGAAGAGAAATGCATATACATGTACAAGTAAAATAAACCTCTTCTGGCAACAAGAGACTGGGTAAGCGGAGAGTAGTAGAGAGCGATGGGTCAAAAGTCGAAACTTTCATTTTATCGACATGAAACTTATCAAAGTGCACTGGATGAGGTGTAGATGTTAACCAACGCAAAATGCAAAACAAAATGAGACGGGTCTGATCCATACCATACAACTCTATATCTGTGACTTTCGAAGAGACACAGATAGATATACGAGTATAATATAACCCGCCGTGGCACTAGAATAACAGAAATGGGTAGTGGGTGGAAGGGGTGGGGCAGTGCAAAAAAAAGAAACTATCGTTTTATCGACAAGAAACAATTTGAAGTGCATCGGATGGAGTGTAGATGTTGCTAGAGTCTATATTTTACGTATTCTACAGATTTGTAAAACTTTTTTTCATTCTGCTACAATGATAGATATGGACAGGCGCACTTAACGCATTGTTGAAAGAGCGTGTCAAAACTTATCAGAAGTTATGCAAGTCCTTACCCCTCTTCTATGAAATGAGATAAACAGTGACGTAGCTGCGTTATCATGTTCACACTATGTAGACAGCTTTCTACATTAAGTTATATTTATGATCCCTTGCATAGTGTCCGACAGTTGCCTATCATGCAACATACATTATGACCAGATCTGTCGATCATGGAAAGATAATCAATTAGTAGATGTACGTATATAGCAGTACAGAAGAAATTAAATGTAATTAAAACATTTTGTTTGTTTTCTGACGCTAACGCTAGATACATCGTTTATGCATTTTCAAAGTATATGCCAATTACAATATTAGTAAATGTTCTCAAAATGCTGTTGCTTTTTAAATGCATATTAAGTGCAAATGTAAGTTTATGAAACGGTTTAACCCATTACAGCATAGACCTTTACGTCGGTTAAGACAAACAGCATACAAGTGAAATGGTTTGCGAGTATAATGTTTGCTACTCGGTATCTTTGGCAAGTAAAGAAAGTATTAATACATTAATAAAACAGAGCATCAATTGTATATGATTTTCAATGGAACTATCATGCGTTAAAGGCGTTTATATACTGTAAAAGGTTTTACCCAAAACTTAGTTTCTGCACTATAATAAATTGTATTTTTAACTGAAATTGTACAAAAGTATATTTCAATGCATGTCTTCGATGAGACAAAATCAATAAATAATCAGAATAATAACATCGCATTAACGTCGCGTTGACGTCGAATATGATGATGAGTTGACCTAGCAAAATTACTCATAGCGAAAAAATGAACTCGAATAGATATTGATTTTTTTACTTGTTTCTGTTAAGAAGTGAACGGAGTATGACATATAATTTTTGTAAACTTTCACCGTCTAGTATTTTTGGAATTCCGCGAAAATGTCGAAAATAATCCAATACCAGAAAGCGGTAAAATAGGTTTTCCAACTTTCAACTCTTGACGGAACAAAAGTGTTACGCTCGTAAATCATATATCGCATATCATATTGAAGAACTATTCTTCTTCTTCAAACCAGTTTTCGAATCATTGAAATACGCATTAGGTATTTGTAAATAAATAAAGAAATACGCAAGCACATGTGAATTGCTTAGATGAGACCAGAGGGCGCTTTTGAATTCATATATTGCTAAGCAACCGACGTCAAATTTAAGATAAACGTCGTAGTCGTGTCGGCGGTAACTTTCTGAATACTTGGACCAAATATGATGTTAATTGGATAAATTAGTCGGAGAGGGGATACGTTTATTTACACTGTTTGTCTTTTAGGATGGGGATGGAATAAGGGTGAGGTTGGGCGCCCATAAACCGGTTTAAACCCCCGGTGACTTTTGTCACTGACCGTTCCAAGGCGGTACTTCCATCTTCCTCCTATTGTATGTTTGTTTTGTCTTTGTGCGTCTCTTGTTGTTTTTTCTACCTATGTACATTTGCTGTTTCCTTGTCTTGCTGTTCGGGCGAGTGTTTGTTCTGTATGTGGTGTTTCCTGCATGACTCATTTTTGTACTTCGATTTTTGCCGAGCAACAGCGCGAACTACCTTAAGATGTCGCTTTCATAGAGTACTAAACCTTTATTGTCGGGGTACATGCAAATAGGACATCGGGATTGCCAACTGTAAAAGGGTCGACAACCAAACATGCAGTATGTTTTAGTACTATAGGATATTTTCCCTATTTAACCTTTAGCCTGCTATGGGCGGATGAGTGAATACCTATGCAAACAGTTTGGATCCAGATGAAACGCCGAGTAACTCGGTGTCTCATCAGGATCCAAACTGTTGGACACCCTGATTACATTTGGTAGACAAATTGATTGCAGCTTGAAATTTTAAAATGTAGTAGGAGAAATATTCTGTAAAACTAATTTGCTGAAGGTTAATGAATGTTTTAATGTATTTAGCGAACAAATTGAGAAAATGCAGGATGTGAAATACCGTGTCGCAGGAGCGTCTTGAGACTGAGTCTGTATTCCGTAGGTACTTGTTCTGACAGTCTGTTATGACAGCTCAGTGTTAATATCAGTATTTGAGCAGAAATGCAAAATAAGTGCATGAAAGTCAAAAGCTGATCTCATAAATGACTTGTAGATGAGGAATTTGCAATCCAATGGTAAAAACTGAATAATTCTAACTAGAAAATTCATTTGATCCGCAGCCTTTTTGCATATTTAGTAACCTGGGTAAATCTCCACACCTAAAAATTTCACATTGTCTTATACTACAACATACTGCATGTTTGGTTGTCAACCCTTTTACAGTTGGCAATCACGCTGGCCTCTTTGCATGTACGCCCACAAGAAAGGTTTAGTACTCTATGAAGGCGACCTCTTAAATCCAGAAACGGAAGGAGAACGTCGGATATCTGTACTATTTCGTTTTTGTCGTACCCTTTATTACTTTTCTACAGTTACTCTGTTTGCAGCTCAATCATTCAGTACACTAGCGATAGGTGGATGCAGTTTGTTCACTTGAATGTTTTCGTTTTACATCGTTCGCCATCGCGGTTGTTGTAGATTAGTCGGAGAGGGGATACGTTTATTTACACTATTTGTTTTAGGGTGGGGGTGGAATAAGTGTGAGGTTGGGCGCACATAAATCGGTTCAATCCCCCTGTTACTTTTGTCACTAACCGTTCCAATGCGGTACTTCCATCTTCCCCCTATTGTATGTTTTTTTTTGTCTTTGTGCGTCTCTTGATGTTTTTATAGTACTGTACATTTGCTGTTTCATTGTGTTGCTGTTCGGGGAGTTGTTTGTTCTGTATGTGGTGTTTCCTGCATGACTCATTTTTGTACTTTTACATTCAGTAGGTGAATTATGTAATTTTTTTCAATTGACCTTTTGTTTTCTTTCCAACACATATAGCTTGGAATTTGTCTTGGTTTGCTTGCATCTAATTGTCTCTTAACCAGTGTATCAAATATTTACTTTCGATTACAAGGGTAGTTTTGAGGTCGTTAATTTCTGGACTGCTATATGAGATTATTATTATTATTGAAAAAGTAGTTTAATGGCATGCGTTTTCAGACAAACCATACGCATGGCACAAACAGTCAAATGCCTTTGATAAGCCCACGGTAGTGGCTGCCACGCGCTCATTTGTGTGAACTAACAACATGATGTAAATGTACAATATGTGGAAATTCTACTGTAGCGAATATCAGGGGGAATGAGCACAGCAATGCATCGGAAAGTATGAGATAAGTTACTTGATTAATCAATCAGTGTTAGCAAAGCAAGTACTGCTGCTACCACTAATACTAATATTACTTATACTACTACTTATCCTGCTTCTATGACTAATGCTAATACTTATAGTACTAATAATATGATTTTTTCATAAATTTATTTCATCGATCATTCATTTTCTGCTACATGATCTTTCCAAAATAGACAATTTGTAATCAATAGATGATAATGTTCATAGTTTAAAGGGGGAGAAAAGTAAAGGAGAGATAGGGAGAGATTAAGAGCAAGTGAGAAAAATAGGCGAAAGGTGAGTGGATATAAGAAGGGTAGACAAAAGAGAGAAAGATACACACAGCAATACTATATTTATATCATTTTGAGTTAGGTTCTATGTTACGGATTCAAAATGTTGTAGAAAATGTCTCCATTTCATATCATGGATATTTGCATCGTATTTTTGCGCTATTTGATGTTCAAAGCTTATTCTTTGTAGTAGGCACTGCTTAAATCCTGAAAATTTTGGGATCTCCTTCAAATTCTTTTTCCGAAATATAAAATATTTTGCTAAAAAAATTATGAAATTCATTACCTTTGTTTTTATGGTTTTTGTGTTGTCAGTACTACACAGAGGATCTTACATGAGTGTTCTTGATTATTGGATTTATTAAATGAGTTTTTTCAAAACGATAAAAAACGAGCTTTAGTGAGTTTTTTTATCGTTTTAAAAAGACGACTTTAATAATTCCAATAATCATGAACACGAATGCAAGATTCTATTTATAACATAACACGCACAAATGTTTTTGCAGCCAATATTTCAGCAGTAACGTGGATTGTTATAAATTCTCCTTACATATAGAAATGATGAATGAAATTTGTTATTAGGTTCGCTAAGTAACCGGGACAAAGTAGGTCCAAAATTTCCAAATGTTTTTTGACTTACTGTCATAACAACCAGGGTCTAATTTAGACCTCTCTGATATTCAATTTAACTGTGATAATGTATGATAACAGAAACACGTCAAAATAATTTTTGAGTTACAGTTTCGACATACAAACACGTCACATTATGACGTCACTGTACACAACATGTGTCTGTGTAAAGTGCGTCATTTGCTAATCGTTTACATGAAGACGGCTATACGTCTAACACTCACTGTCATTGGGATTCAAAATGCGCCTTCGTTTTGGTATATTAAGCCCTTCACCAGTGTTGTTCCACCGTGAAAAAGTTTAACGGACAAAAGATTCAGTACGAACTGCTACATGAAATGTGTTGGAATAGGAGGAGGATTTTCGCAATCAGCTGATTTGGAGTATAACATATTTGAAATATGTTTGTCCTGTGCTGGATTCAGATGACTATAGTTGCTGATTGACGAGATAGTTTTATGAGTAGAAATCTGCATACACAAAAGGACATGGAGTTGTGGAAGCAGTTTTTTAGTAGAATTGATGGTTTGGGTCAGAGTAGCTGGTATGTCTTTATTTTGGCATACATTTTGTAGATATCTGCTGACAGCGATTACAATTTGTATTATTTTATCGAAATTAAGGCGCAAGTGTCAACAGTTCTTTGTAATCTATCGTGACTCAATCGTTGACAGGTAGGTCACCGTCCGCCAGTTTGTTTTGACAGCGCGTATGAATACAGTTCGGTCGTTCGAATGTTATTCACTAGTAAATATATGCCCGTGAATATCTAAATATATATGATTGTGTTACGTCACGCTGAAGCCACAAGGTATGTTAAAACAAGAGACATTAACTCGAAGTTTATCTTTACGCCCATCAGAGTAATGTTTAAGAGGTTTGATATATTGTTCCAGAAAGGTTGTACATGTGGGCATTCCCAGAATAGATGGTGCATTATTTAAATATTCATATTGCAAAAATCACATAAATAATGTGACGATGAAACACCAACGAGTTCAAATAATTGTTTCTCCAGGTGCTGAGACGCGAGTTGATGCACGCTATCCAGAAGTAGGTCCGGACAATCTTGATTACACATCTACTTTGTGGTGTGCGGTGGTCTAGTGGTAACGCGTTTGACTACCAGTCCGGAGGTCCGTGGTTCAAATCCCAGTCCCTCCCGGAAATTTCAGAGACGCAATTTTGTGTTTCCAACCCGCACCTCTTCTCCACCCAGGGTCAAAATGGGTACCTGTGAGGGTCACTAGCCGGTACTGCATGAGTGTGCCACATGTTAGCAGTGCTCAATATTGTAGGCGAAAGACTCAATGACCAGGGGAGTAAATGTACAGTCAGTTGACCGTTTTTCGGACTGAAGTAGACTATAACTAGGTACTTAAATTTTTTACTTTCATCAGGATAATGAACCACCCAAAAATAGCCACTACTAGCTTTCAGGAATGGATAGTGATTGGTTTGAATAGATTATATAATCAAGAGTATTCCCCCGATAATGTGATTTAATGTATTCCCTACCGTTAATGAAAAGTTAAGCAGGAAAGACACATACAAAACGCAACCAACACCATAACACCAACAGAAAGCAAGCAACACATCCACACAACCAAACACACACGCGCACACACGAGACAAAAAAACATCAAACACGAACAAAAGCACAAAAACAAAGGCACAAATTTAAAAGTAGTAAAGTCAAGCAGGAAAAGCCACACACGAAACGCCACCATCACCAAAACACATACAAAAAGCAATTGATGTAGCAATTTATACTCATACACACATTCAGAAGAAAGTCACATACAAAACGCAATCACCACCAACACATCGATAGACAGCATGTCACACACACAACCAAACACACGAGAAGAACACAGAAAACACCCACATAAATATACAAGCACCAGAGACAAACATCAACAAAACACAAGCACAAAGACACAAGACAAACAAAAATAAGGGTGACAAAGAGAGAACCGCCTTGGCACGGTCAGTAGCAAAATCACCATTTGGGGTTTAAACCGGTTTACGGACGTCCTAACCTCACACTTATCTCAAAGTCACTATAGCTTTACAAATAATTTAAATAAAGGTATCCCCGCCAGACTTCCGAGTTTAGAGGTATAAGTTTTGGAAGCCTACATAATCTTCGGATGAAAGTTATGGCCATAATGTCTGCTCTAAAACCAGACTGGTATAAAAATATGCTTGCAAAGTGAAAATATAGCGGCAGATACGTTGAAAACTTGCGTTGTTAACGTTGTTTCCATGATGAAGTAAGGTCGCACGGTTGTGACGCATGCCTTTAGGTGGACAGTGTATGATTTCTTGCGTGTTGGTTGCACTTTTAATATGTCATAAATTGTTATGATATTACACAGTTATAGGAAATATATGATATTTGTAACTAGTAAAAGTACAAAATTGATGCATGAAGGAAACACCACATACAGAACAAACAGTCGCCCGAACAGCAACACAAGGAAGCAGCAAATGTACATAACTATAAAAACATCAAGAGACGCACAAAGACAAAACAAACATACAATAGGGGGAAGATGGAAGTACCGCATTGGAACGGTCAGTGACAAAAGTCACTGGGGGGGTTAAACCGGTTTATTGGCGCCCAACCTCACACTTATTCCATCCCCACCCTAAAAGACAAACAGTGTAAATAAACATATACCTTCTCCGACTAATCTACAACAACGACGGAAAAAATCGAGTTCTACATGATCCCTGTAACAAAAAAAGCAAACCGGTTGGAGCAATAGGCATATGCATGGGATATGTTTATGCATAGCCAAAATTAAAAAGAAAAAGCTCGTCAAGAAAAGACAAATGACAAGAAAAAGACAATGCCAGGCAAGAGTTATCATGCAACAACCTTTGATCTACTTTCATTTTGTACATGAATTATATTACCTATGCTCTTTAAGCTAACCCGTCCGACAATTATGCAGCGTTTCTTGACCTAGACCTTAAAATTAATAATGGAACGATTTCTTCTAACATATATGACAAAAGAGATGATTTTGATTTTAATATTGTACATTTTCCTCATCTTGACGGGGATGTTCCCCGTGCTCCATCTTACGGGGTTTATATATCTCAACTTATTCGTTTTGCTAGAGCTTGTTCATCTTTTGACGATTTTAACAGTCGAAATCTCATTTTAACTGAAAAACTGCTTAAACAAGGATATAGATACCATAAACTAAGAAAAACTTTCTCTAAATTTTACTATCGAAATCTCTCGCTTATTGGCAAGTACAAATGTAATCTCAAGGTACTTTTGCGACACGGTATTTCACATCCTGAATTTTATGGTGATGTGATTTACAAATTTCGTAACATCATTGGACATACCCATTTTCTCACTTTGTTCATCAAATATATAAAACAATTCATTAAAAAGGGATATGATCCTGTATTACTACAACATACTGCATGTTTGGTTGTGAATCTTTTTACAGTTGGCAATCACGCTGGCCTCTTTGCATGTACGCCCACAAGAAAGGTTTAGTACTCTATGAAGGCGACCTCTTAAATCCAGAAATGGAAGGAGAACGTTTGATATCTGTACTATTTCATTTTTGTCGTACCCTTTATTACTTTTCTACAGTTACTCTGTTTGCAGCTCAATCATTGAGTACACTAGCGATAGGTGGATACAGTATGTTCAATTAAATGTTTTTTTTGTTATACATGCACTTTACCACTGTATTTGCTGTCGCGGTTGTTGTAGATAAGTCGGAGAGGGGATACGTTTATTTACACTGTTTGTCTTTTAGGATGGGGATGGAATAAGTGTAAGGTTGGGCGCCCATAAACCGGTTTAAATCCCCGGTGACTTTTGTCACTGACCGTTCCAAGGCGGTACTTCCATCTTCCTCCTATTGTATGTTTGTTTTGTCTTTGTGCGTCTCTTGTTGTTTTTTCTACCTATGTACATTTGCTGTTTCCTTGTGTTGCTGTTCGGGCGAGTGTTTGTTCTGTATGTGGTCTTTCCTGCATGACTCATTTTTTTTTACTTTTATACATGCTCCATGCCAAAAATAATAGTATCATGAATATGTATTAGGTGATTTTTCATATTGGTACATGAATATTGGATGTTTTTAAAGTGTCAGAAATCGTAGAATCCCATCTATACAATTCCAAAGGCAAACAGAGCAGGTCCAGATCAGACGGCTCCTATATGAGCCTTATGATCTGCCTCTGCTCTGTTTGCAAATGCGTGAAATTGCGTTATTATGAAGGAAAGCGTTTTAAAGCTGATATTAATACCATTACATTGAACATTCATAACTAACATAATTATCAACAAAATATTTTTAAAGCACGAATGTCATTGTAATATAAAGTATACAACATAATAATATTAACGTCTTCCCTTACATTTTACACCCTAAACATTTATGCAGGAATTAGTGAATTCGCGAATGTTAAATGAAATATGTTTTATTCTTGCGTATGAACTCACGACCTTTTGATTATGGAATAAACTGTAGAGTCAGATCAGTTATTCCAGAAGCAAACAGAGTAGACCCTGAGTCTATTCCGATTGCAAAGTCATTGCGTATCTATGGAGGGAGAAATGTTTGTTTCGCTTCCAAATATTATAATCTGCAACAGCTGTTTGTTTATTGTTGCACTGTGTTCCCTCATTGAGTTTAAAACATATTCGATGTATACATATTCATATTATCAATCACTTTGGATCATGGTGAGGGACCGAGTCGCGTCTGGATTATGGTGATAGACCGAGTCGTATCTGAATCCTGACTATGTGCAAGAGTGATCGTAGATTTGATTCGCCATTGGCAGAAAAATAGTTAAGTATTCCTTTTGACGAGGTTGGAAACGAACCCGACATATTTCCGACCCTCTTGATGGACGCTTGACTACAGGTCCACCCAGTTAATCATGGATGATAGTGGCACACACATTGGAAAGCTTTATGCACGTAGTTAACAGTTTGCACTTCACAACCGACACAGACATAAAACATCATACTATAGACATGTCTAGTATATTCATCTGCAGGTGTTGTATATGTTGTTAAACAATAACGGTTAAAGTGCTACTTATCCCTGACGAACATCAGCTTAAATGAAAGGCAAACATTTATCTCCACGTTCGGATCTCTTCCGTAATTGGACTGTACCATGCAATAGAGGGTATTAATGATAGATCGAACGTTGTATCTAAATTAGCCTTTTTATGTACATGTTAGTCACACATCTAGGTGAGGTCGTCCAACTGGTATTTGCAACAAATAGTTTCACTCTTCGGATAACATTTACAAACGATACAAATTCAGGTTAAATGATTCATTCTTTAGCAATGATCCAGATCTATTGCGTTTGCTATACTCATAGGGGTTTACGTCTGATTCACAGGACAATTGCATTCAATTATCCACTTTTCATGGTTATGTGACCATACCTTCTGTTGTGACGTTTGAGCAGTAGTGTGTGTTCAGTCTTTGATGCTCTGATTACTACAATTTATCCTAAAGAACTCAAATTGAATAAAGCTAACCCGTCCGACAATTATGCAGCTTTTCTTGATCTAGACCTTAAAATTGATAATGGAATTATTTTTTCTAAAATATACAACAAAAGAGATGATTTTGATTTTAATATTGTAAATTTCCCTCATCTTGGCGGAGATGTTCCCCGTGCCCAATCTTACGGGGTTTATATATCTCAACTTATTCGTTTTACTAGAGAGTGTTCATCTATTGACGATTTTAACAGTCGAAATCTCATTTTAACTGAAAAGCTGCTTAAGCAAGGATATATATATACCATAAACTAAACACTTTCTGTAAATTTTACTATCGAAATATCTCACTTATTGGCAAGTACCAATGTAATCTCAAGGCACTTCTGCGACACGGTATTTCACATTCTGAATTTTATGGTGATGTGATTTACAAACTTCGTAAAATCATTGGACATACCCATTTGCTCACTTTGTTCATCAAATATATTAAAAAGTTAATTAAAAAGGGATATGATCCTATAGTACTACAACATATTGCATATTTGGTTGTCAACCCTTTTACAGTTCGCAATCACACTGGCCTCTTTGCATGTACGCCGAAAGGTTTAGTACTCTATGAAGGCGACCTCTTAAATCCAGAAAGGGAAGGAGAACGTCGGATATCTATACTATTTCGTTTTTGTCGTACCCTTTATTACTTTTCTACAGTTACTCTGTTTGCAGCTCAGTCACTGAGTACACTAGCGATAGGTGGATACAGTTTGTTCACTTAAATGTTTTCGTTATACATGCACTTTACCACTATATTTGCCGTCACGGTTGTTGTTGTTGTAGATTAGTCGGAGAGGGGATACGTTTATTTACACTGTTTGTCTTTGAGGGTGGGGATGGAATAAGTGTGAGGTTGGGCGCCCATAAACCGGTTTAACCCCCAGTGACCTTTGGTCACTGTCCGTTCTGCAGATGTTCGGGCGACTGTTTGTTCTGTATGTGGTGTTTCCTGCATGACTTATTTTTGTACTTTTCATGCATTTAGCATATATTTTATTTTAGTAACGTGTAACTTATTGTTTCTAAAAATCTAGCTATCCATCTACAGCATGCACTGACAACGGTTTGTACATGTGCTGATTTAAAGACAATGATGTAATTGTTTGTAAATGCATGCATGTGTTAAAAGCATTAGCTTCGATATGTCTAATGTCACTTGTATGTAACGAAATACACTCGTTAAAAAGCCTTTTTTATTTCTACTTTACACACCATGTTATATTACTTTTCGATGTTCTCATCAATACTGGTAATTTACACGTCATTACAATGGCGTCTTCTCAAAACATAATATTAGAAATGATTGCTGTGGGTACTGATACGGATAACAACAACGAAAATACTCGCATATATACAACTATGTAAATGAGCCGAGATATCAGCCTACACATACTCCATTTAGTTTGCTTAATAAGTTTAAGCTATTGAGTCATTATCTTAATCTTTGCTTAAGTTAGACACTGGGTAAATCATTTCACGTTGTTTGTGATACCCTACTCATTGTTTTGAATATAAAAGTAAGCATACTTTAAAGTTTCATATCACACTTGGAAATTAAAACGCTATTTGTACCTTAACTGTTCATTCTTTTCATACCAGAAAGGTGCACAAGCATGCCCGTATAAAGAAAATAACGGATACAGACACCACCGTGTGATATAAAACCAGCTAAATCATAATTAATTTGAAAGCGATTAGACTACAATTCGTTCTATCGTTTTTAAATAATGTCCCTTCTTTGTGTTTGATGTAAGCATTAATATTGATGAATATGCTAATGAACTGATTAACAACATTATATTCTAAATCAAAGACCATTGTATTTCTTATGATTATATTTGGTAACATGTTGATAATGTTAGCTCCCACCTGCCCAAAGCTCTGTGATATCACGTTTTTATCTTCTCTATGCGTTGACGCTGCCCGGACGTACATTTGCTATGAGAACTCTAAAACTTATTAAAATGCAGATGACCCATAGAAACACGTTTAAATTACATAGTATCTGCTAGATTACGCTCAATGAGGTGATTTTATGTATAAGAACATATATCTCTATGCATTTGGAGCATCACAGGTGATTTCAGATCTAGTATTCACCATTTCTCTGTCTTTTTCTCTAATTTTAGGAGGGTTCTCATTAATATTCATGAATATGCTAATGAACTTATTATTAATATTACATTCTATATCAAAGACCAGTGTATCTATTTTATGCTTGGTAGCAAGTTGATACGGTTAGCTACCAGCTCTCGAAGGCCTTGAGATATAATGTTATCTACTTTTGCGCTGACGCTGCCCGGACGTACCTCTGCTATGGATATTCAGAAACGCAATAAAATATAAATTATCCATAGAGACACAATTTTGTTTTATATAATACTCTCCTTGGTGATGTTTTATGTATAAAAACATCTTTGGGTGTATTTGGGGCATCACAGGTGATTTCAGATCAGTTTTCACAATCTTCTAGTCATGTTTTCATCATTTTTCGGTGTTCTTATTAATATGCATGATTATGAAAATGAGGTAATTAACAAACACATATTCTTGATAAAGGACCAACGTCTTACCTTTAATTTGACACCGGTTTCAAACTCATAGTTCCCCAAATAGCATAGATATACTACATTATAGCCTTTACCCACCGTTGTTGTCCAGACTACTGGTTGTCATGGCAACGGTAGAAAAACCCATAGCAGGAATGAGTTTTTTCATGGGTATAATTTTGATTTGCATTCAGCAGACCCTACCAAACACCCTGGTACCCATGAAAAAAAGTCAAACGGGGGTACACGGTAATCCTTTCTGGCCCCCGGGGTATAATGGTAGCTTGTTTCAGATGCTGTTGACAGCAGAGTGGAACAAATATTGTCTCAGGAACTTGGTCCTGCTAAGCCATGGAACGAATCTTAAGGAGTGGCCTTTTATATGTGCACCGCGAGGGCATCAACAAAATCATTTACGAACCTACAGAACATCGCGGCTTTTACTTGTTTCTGCCTTTGTTTGGGCAAATCGCGTTGAGAATGGCACCACCCCTGCTTCTTTTGCAATAATCCAAAATTGAAAAATATGGCAGCTCTACGTTGGACCATCTCGACACGGGGTTTGTAACATGCCTCCTTTGTGGACCTTTTGCAGGATCCAAGGTTCCTGCTAAGAAAGGCTGTGGTTCAATTTGCCTTCCTTATGACCATATTGACTCGGGATTTCCATGACAATTTAGAAGACAGTAGTGTCACAAGTTAGTTTGCCTTTGTAACTGGTCTCAATGTGTGTCTTGTTGGTGACAGCAGAGCCTAGCACCTTTCTGCATTGAACCCAGTCTCTTCCATTTCTACAGACTGTCGATGTCATTCTGGAAGACGTCTGCATCTGCAATTGACTCGGAACAAAAGTGAAGCATTAGCAAAGAGTCGACAGGAAGAGCTTGGAATTATGTGTGGTCATCATTGCATGCGAGGGAATGAGAACAGCGCATTGATGAACACCGGATGTTATTGTTACTGACTCAGGGGAAACACCTTGTTACTTGTTAGCTGTTTGATACAATCAAACATTTTGCAATACACATCATAGTGTTAGAGCTTAAGAAGCATGTGTCTGTAAGACAGTTTGTCAAATGTTTTGGAAAAGTCCAGCAAGATTGTGTCAATCTGATTGGACTGGTTCAGACCTGTAACAATGTCATTAACCATGTTGATCAAGTGTATGTCACTGCTTTCTGGGTACATGCTGGCATGGGCTGATGATGTAATGGTACTAAGAAAAACCAGATTACTGTGTATGGTGTATTTCAAGATATTTCATGTGACAGAAGTTAGGGGCACATGCCAGTAATTTGAAGGGGGTATTCTTGACCATTTTCTTGTAAATAGGATTAATGTAAAAGTCTTCTAATCACTGGGGACTTTCTCCTGGTCCTAAGGCCGGGACGATCAGAGCAAGAGCAGGAGCCAGTTAATGTGCCATCTCTTTCAATAACCTTGGTAAGATGGTGTCTGAACAGATAGATTTGTGGAGATTACCCCTTCGCTTGCTAAATTTTGAAATATATTTCTCCGTCTTTACCCATGCCCTTTTGTATAATTACATATATCTTTACTGTGTACAAGTAGTTCGCTGTGAAATCACTGCTGTGGAGTGCACTGGTTGCACAATCAACTTGTAAATAGTGAAGACCCTGATGAGACAGCTCCTGCAGGAGCTGTCTCATCTGGGTCTTCACTATTTACAGGTAGATATATTGACGTGGATAGCAAGCGAAGGGTTAAGGCCCTTAAGAAGTTTGCAGTCACCATTTATCATGATATGAATAGGAAGGGAATCCGATCAAGGATACTCTCAAACGGCACAAAGGAGAGATAGGTCCTCATGGGTAAGACAGAGAACTGATTTGTGTATCATCACATTGTTAATGTCATTATTCTGCAGTGGGGCTACTCCCGAGCTGTCACATTTCTTTTCTTGCTCCTATCAAAATTGTAGAGCTTCTTACAGCTGGTGTCTGTCACTTTGTCAATTACATACCACTATGAGCTTGAGCTTCCTTGCACTTCTTCTTTGCATGTTTGCACTAGTCCTTCTGTACCTTGGTCCTCTGCACCTTTTGTACTCACATTTCTTCTTTCGTGAGAAACAGCGGGTTGTGGAGTTGCACCATGGCTGGCTGAACCTGGTGGATGTCAACTTAGAAGGGACCACTAATTTGAGGGCATATGTGCACACGTTTCTGAACATATGCCATAGAGTACGGATTAGTTAAGGGATTGATTCGCCAAGTGTGCTGCAAACTCAGCCATTTTGATGGTCATAGAGCATGTGTGGACAAGATGTGGGGTAGACTTCCTTCGTGAAGGAAAGATATGTTAGTCAGTACTATGACATGCTCACTTATTCCAGGTATTGAGGTATATCTGATAACTAGTGATCGTTTGTGGCAATAACATATAGATTGTTGTCATCACGGATAGGGAAGGTTACTCATATCCAGCTTCACTGAATATGTATATAAGTTCATTCTTGAGTGAGAGTGGATACCTATTGCCAGTAACTGTTAAAATGGCCAATCAATATCCGGAAGATCCATGTCCCCGCAAATGTAGAAAGGATTTTGTCATGGGTGTTGCTGGTGTAAGTAAAATATTTCAAAAACATCTCCCTAATCGCGAGGGGCTATGGTGTTTCAATCACTAATGATACAGACAGCTAATATTGAACACAGTGTACAATCAAACAGACCAATAGTACACTGAGACTATGGCAATAAGAAACTAATCTTCTGGCGTTTTATTATCATCTCTAAATTATACATCTGCGTGAAGAGGTGCTATAACTTGCACAGATTTGCATCAGAATTATAACTTTTCTTTATGATAATGTATCGTAAATGTATTTAGAACAATGTTTTCCGAACTTGTAATCATTACAGGTCACTCAAATATTCCTGAAATGTGCCGTACGCCGACAAGAAAGGTTTAGTACTCTATGAAGGCGACCTCTTAAATCTAGAAATGGAAGGAGAACGTCGGATATCTCTACTATTTCGTTTTTGTCGTACCCTTTATTACTTTTCTACAGTTACTTTGTTTGCAGCTCAATCATTGAGTACACTAGCAATAGGTGAATACAGTTTTTTCAATTAAATGTGTTCGTTATACATGCACTTTACCACTGTATTTGCCGTCGCGGTTGTTGTAGATTAGTCGGAGATGGGATACGTTTATTTACACTGTTTGTCTTTTAGGGTGGGGATGGAATAAGTGTGAGGTTGGTCGCCCATAAACCGGTTTAACCCCCAAGTGACTTTTGTCACTGACCGTTCCAATGCGGTTCTTCCATCTTCCCCCTATTGCGTGTTTGTTTTGTCTTTGTGCGTCTCTTGTTGTTTTTATGGTTTTGTACATTTGCTGTTTCCTTGTGTTGCTGTTCGGACGACTATTTGTTCTGTATGTGGTGTTTCCTGCGTGACTCATTTTTGTACTTTTACTGTGTAGACATTGCTAAGATATTAAATGTAAAAAAGTATTGAAATTGTCAGTAAAAAGTAGTTATTGTATACTATATAGAGATTTTATTACAATTTTGCACTCATTTGACCTAGTTTCTGACCTTCAAAGAGGGTGTTGGTAGTGGCGTGGGCCAGAACCATAAATGATAAGTATCTGGCAACACAATTATGGTATTCAAACATTTCTACTAAAAAATGCCATGGACCTAAAAAAAAAATAAGCGACCTTTTACACTTGGGATTCCCAACTAAACTTCCAGTGTTCGCATTTTATTATGAAAATGCCGCTAATTGATATTCATAATGTCACTTACATGACAACTCACGAAGTAAACGGTAAACGAGATATACTGTTACTTGATATCAGTCAATTTGGATCTTGAAGAGATGGCCAATAGATCTTGTCAAACTATTTGTAATGAAATCACAAATAGACAGTGTCAAGCCTACCGTTCCATGTCATACTCCTTGGCATTTCATTTAGACAAACGGTTGAACTTTGATATCTCGTACAATTTTGTACGCGGATAACTTGAACTTCAGGACAATTCAATGTAAAAGGTCGGCCCTTACAAACTTTACAATACAGATTGCTTATAAAATGTATCACTGCTTAAGTCTACAAACACGTGCCAGCGTCGAAAGTAATGTTGAAAGCTCCTAGAGAAGTTTTATCAGCATTAGTTTAGCCCTGCATTAAGCTGATTTTGAGAAATTGTTCAGGTTAGAAATTTAGAAATTCACTAAGAATCGTTCGGCTGTAATTATCGTTAGTTCTGACATAATACGATCATCACTAGAAGTTGCGAACATGTACAGCTATCCAAATTAATTGTGTGTTTGAATTTATGGAATAAGACCTGGTGATTATGCTACTGACCGCTTCAAGGCGGTGCGCACTTTGTCACCCTTACTTCTGTTTGCCTTGTGCCTTTGTACTTCTGCTTTTGTTCATGTTTGGAATGTTTGTATCCGGTGTGTGTATGTTTGTTGGTGTTTTCTGTGTTCATCTCATGTGTGTGTATGTGTGTTTGTTGTTGTTTTCTGTGTTCATCTCGTGTGTGTGTGTGTGCGTGCGTGCGTGCGTGTGTGTGTGTGTGTGTGTTCATGTAACCACATGACAATGAGGACAGTTGTCAGGATGAACAGCAACGAATGAGGTCACCTTGGACGATTGCGGCCGTCCTCATTTTGCAAAATTATAAATATGCTTCAAATTCTATCAAAACGTGTAATAAACTTCTAAACTCAAAGGGTCCCATTTTCCGTCCTATTCCTAGCATTTTTTTCGAGTGTGTATAGCTCATTTTAAAACTGCATCTTTTTTAACTATTCGATTTCACACTCGATGCCTTTTGCGCATGCGCAAGTCAGCTAGTTTTGCCCGGTTGAGAAATTCAATTGGCCACAATTTTCAGCAATTCAGTTTTATAAAACCTGCACAAAACTTTACCCAAAGAGAAGAACGTGAGTACAATACGAAAAAGTTTTATGTCTTTTAGTTAAATTATAGGAAGCATTATCTGTCCGCCATGCATTTACTCCATCTATATAAGTTTATTAGGAAAGCGAGTCGGTGAAAATTCAATTTAGGGCGCTGAAGCGGCCATTCATGATTTTTCAGATTTGAGCTATGAAAGTACATAATTTAGATATCTCAATACAGTTTAATTTTAAGTATAGAGCTGTACTTATTCATTGATAATACAAGTAGACTACTGGAATGAGGCGTATGGTAGTATAAATAGAGTT
The DNA here is from genome assembly GCA_963576725.1 of Azorinus chamasolen. Lineage (NCBI taxonomy): Eukaryota > Metazoa > Mollusca > Bivalvia > Cardiida > Solecurtidae > Azorinus > Azorinus chamasolen. The sequence goes on from OY755240.1 coordinate 1,831,729, forward strand.
GTGCCTCGAAGAGGTATTCCCTCGCGGAAGATGGTTGAGGTGAGAGATTCTCTTTAGATTTTACTAAAAAAATCAAATGTATTTGAAAAAGGAATTGCTTTACTGGGAAGTGCTTATAAAGGTATAGTCCTCGAGGATAGGAGATTATTTGTGGATTCCGACATCCATGGTCGACGATCAACTTTGTTCAAACATGTTTACCAAATCGGCGCCATCTTGGATTTCAGGACCGGCGATAGTTTAACAGAACCTTGCTGGAACTTTTACTGGATAGTATTTTTAATAAACAGTTGAAAATCTAGTGATCAGTTGTCCCTTTCCGTTACTTTCATTGCTGTTTTACTGGCCGTTGTGTCTATTATTGCTACTCTTTAGTTTTCACGTGATTTTACCCCCGTATCGATTGAACACTTCTAACTTCTAAGTCACTTTCGAACGGGCAGCCTCGTTATTGTTTAATGTCAAATGAAGTTGAAGCTATTGTCGAACTTATAGACTATTTTTGAGTGGTATGTATCAATTAGTTCACTCTGTATTGTCTCTCGTTTTAATTAAGCTCGCCGTTGTGTAATGTGTTTTCGTGAAAACGAGACGGGAGCTTCAATTCTTCATTTATAACAGTGGGGTTGTACTTTTCACCACATCATACTTTGATTAATCACATCAAATTATTACAGCATTTCATATAACAGCAGCACTGTGGAAGTGGACTGGATGAGAGCGTGCTATAACATTAAAAAAATATGATGCCACTTTGAAATAGTAAGACTACTGCAGTTTGAAGAATGAATTAATTTTAGGTCCTGAAATTATTTAAATTTTGTTGTTGTTGTTTACCACTCCTCTGAAGTGTTTTCATTTTGACAGACTGTGTTACCACTATTGGCACAAATTTGACTTTGTTGTTTCTCAAATTAAAGTTGTGTAGTTAGACAGATTTCGAGACGACACGGTACCAAACCAATTCTAGACGACTCGGTACATAGACGATTCGGTACCTGGACGATTCGGCACCATATTAAAATTCGACTTAACAGGCATTAAATAATTAGTTAAAAGAAAAAATATATATAATTTATACGTCCTTAAATGAAATATTTTAAATATTAATTAACAATTAAGTTAATAGCAAATTTGCCTCAAACGAAAGTTCAGGATAAAATAAACTATATTTCAGCACTAGGATTGGTGTTAATCGGGTGCGAAAGGCAATTACCCGACGTGCAATACCTGTACTTGTTGTAAAGTGTTAAAACAACAAACAATTTAATGCAATTATCATCGGCATACCTACGATGGAATATCATGATATCTGATCTGACATCGGATATCGTAAGCGGTATAGACACAGATCAATACAGGATGAAGTTACAGGCTTGCTGCTTAAATTCCGCGAAAACTAGGAATCGACTGCACTTTGTTATGAAATATGTTATATCAGGTAATGTTAGTTATAGTACTGATAGCTGTTATCACGATGACATCGGGTATCGTAAGCGGTGTAGACCTAGATCGAACGGTCCAATAATATAGGTCCGGTTTGGGTGCACACGGACTACTCATTAATAGATACGCGTAACTGTTTGACACGGCGTCTAACCTGGATACTAACAGTGTTGATAACTTCTGAAAGAAAGAAAATGATTTGCCTCTTAGTAAAAACAAATTGCCTACTTTATAACCGCATTTTATATAGCGTGGATCCAGATTAGACATTGCGTTTACCCCTATTATTTTATTCTTATTTGAGCTGGATCCACTATGATGTGTTTAAACTTTTACTATTATGTCGTGTTGTACCCGAATAAAATATTAATTTTACAACAACAAATTTGGATTTTATTTTACTTTGGATTTTATTCTATGTTTGCCAAATAACTATGTGCTTAAATGTCTTATAGCACTCGCAAAACCCGCTATAGATCTGTCAGTATTGAAATACATGTATATTTTTTAGAATACCGAACTCTCGGTACTTTGGATTTTATTTCTATTCAAACATTATATATGGTGCATTGGTTCTTGTAGCACTCTCAAAGTTGTTGCCCATGAACTGTATGTCCGAATTTAAAATAATGATCGTGTCTTGTATACTGGATGTATAAATAAACTGTATATATAAGATCATATTTGTATGTGCAGACGGTTTTTAACAATTTACCCCATATATAACTACGCATTTCTATGCCTTTGAAAACTGAGAAGACCCAGATAAGACAGCTCTTATAGGAGCCTTCTGATCAGGATCTGCTATATTTGCTTATGATATAATATAGATGTGACTCTTCTGTTTCTAGCAAACAATTCAGATGTCCATGTGATATTCTAATTTAATATTTATGACGTCAATGTTTCTTGAAATTTCATGGAAGAACGTGTGTATAAAGAAAAAGAACGATATGAGCTATGATACGATTGATCCAATTGATCAATAATGAACCTCTTCAACCCTTTCCCTCATATATAAACGTGTTTTCATGCATCTGCAAGCAAAGTAGACGGCTCCTTTATCCAAACTAAAAACCAAATCTCGACTATGATTAGCATAATCATTAGATCTAGTGCAATAAATGATCTACGATAGATCTAGGTTAACATAGCAGATTCTGTTCGAGCATCTCACACCGACCTGCTGAATCTGGGTCTCCTCAGTGTGCAAAGGCATTAAAATCTGTATATGTGAGAAAGGGTTAACAACCACTCGTATGATTTATTGCATACAATCACATCAGTTCTCTTTTTAAATGTTAAATTTTTACAAATCGTCAGTTCGATTGGGTCCCCGTATATCATTATGAACCGTAAGTAAATTACACGATACGTTAATTCTCACTATTTATCGGTAGCGCGGACTTAGGCTTAGCATCGTACTAAACAAATGCAAGGGATTTACTCCATAAATGGTAGGGAAAAGGTATACTGACTGGTATAAAACCGTATAAAACTTTGTAATAACAAAAATCTAGGTATTAACCCCATTGTTTTTACTGTAAATGATAATAAAATAGGTTTTAAAGTACTATACCATACTTTTAACACATAAATACCCCTCTTTAAACCCATTTTTCTGGACGACTTTTACACCCAAAAATTCGGCTTCCATCAAAGTAACAAAGTATTGTTGACCGGTAAAAGCCCTAATTATTAACACCTGCATAATATATACCATTAAGTGTGTCGGTAGTTCAACGCACCAATTTACTCAATTAACTAATGTAGGTGGTGGCATCAAAGTCGGCTTCGAATGAATTTCGTCTTTATTAAAACATGTAAAATATAACTACTATTACTAATTTTACTTCTACTACTAATTAAGAAATATATAGATAATAAATAAATAATAGTTTAATGGTGGTGCCGAATCGACCAGGGTAAAAATTATATGGTACCGAATTGTCCGAGGTACCGAATCGTCTAGGTACCGAGTCGTCTAGGTACCGAATTGGTTTGGTACCGAGTCGACCAGAATTTGTTAGACACAGATCATAGATTGCATTTTTGGTAGCATTTGTGCGGCATATATTTAGCTTGTGTAGATTTAGTATTGGAATTCTTGGAACCAATTCCTTTTGTAATTATCAGGTAGAGAAAGAGACCCTAAATATTATTTTTTACTTAGTCTACTGTGAAGACCCAGAAATAGTCTACTGTGAAGACCCAGAAATAGGAAGTCGTTTGTTCAAAATAAATTTTGACTACACTTGGAAATACGTTGTCGATCAAGACATTGCAGTGCCATATTATTAAGTACAGAGGAACAGATAAGCTTTTGATTGATTGAGTGCATACACCTTACTTTTCGTAGTATTTAGAAAAAACAATTGAGTAATCAAATATCCATTACCCCACCAGTTTGATTTTAATTGAGTATCACCCCCTCGATCTTAATTTAAGTGAGTAACAACACTTACTCGTCCTCATAAATGCAAAGATATAAGGGCCTTATTCTGATCAACAATAAAAAAAACTGAGTAAGTGTAAGTCTTTGTTTTTTTGTGTCATGGTACATATTACTTGCTTTGAACACCATTTATAAGGCCGTAATATTCTAGTAAATTTTGAATGGATCTTTAGCTATTTAACTCGGGCATAAGTAACTTTTTAAATCATTACCTACTTTCTATTCTGAACATCTGATAATAAATGCACACATGATACTGAACATCACTTTAAACCCTTTCCTTCATATTTATAAACGCTTTTTCACACATTTGAAAACAGAGAAGAGTCAGTAGACACAGATCAGATGGCTCCTTTAGGAGCCTTCTGATCAGGGTCTACTCTGTTTGCTTATGAAATTGCAATTTATCTGACTACAGTTTCTTCATGTGAAACATACATACTATTTTACCCATTCCCTTTCCTTCATATAAATGCCTTTTCAAACAGAATAGAGCCAGATCAGGCAGCTCCTACTGGAGCTGTCTGATCAGGGTCTGCTCTATTTGCTTATGAAATTATAATTGATAATGATGATCTGACTCTACAGTTTCTACAAATATAAGAGGTCCTGTATATATACCATTATAAAAAAATCAGCATATTAATATTCATCGTGATGATGATGTCATTATTTTTTGAATTGAATACTGAACTGGGAAAGGGTTTACAACAAAGACAGGTGGCGGACTCCAACCGGCACTCCCTCACTTACAGGGCAAATGCATTACCAACCGAGCTACCCAGGCATGAAATGTACGTATATGAATAAGCAATTTTCTATGAGAATTGTATTTAGTATTATTTTGAGTATACCGTAAAATCTCGATTATTCGAATTTTCTTTATAAAGCATTAAGACCCTTTTAGGCAGGTGACTTCTTAATGCATGGTGAAAGTCATGCAGAAAGCTGCACTAGGAGTTTTCTGCATGACTTTCACCATGCATTAAGCTGTCACCTGTCTTAAATATCGATAATAATACGTACGTCAATGATAATACGTCATTGTTTGAAGCGAATCCCAACTGTTGGATGCAACTGCCGGTACTAAAGAAGTGAATGAGAGAGACACACACACAGAGAGACAGAGAGAGACAGAGACAAAGAGAGAGAGACTGAGACAGAGAGGGGGGGTAATGCCCGCCCCTGGGGCTGTCGGAAACAAGTGAGGGGATCTGATAAAAAATCCCAGGTCGATTTTCATTTGAAACCGGAGGCCTAAGAGATACCCAGGGAACCCTTGTCCGTAAGAGTTTAGCGGACATGATCCACCCAGTTGCCGGGCTGGCACAAGAATCTTCGTCCAAGTCAGGCAAACGGGAAAGAAGTCCCGTGGAAGGAGAAAGAGACTCCCTAGACTTAATTAGGTTAGGGAGGTCCACTTTTTCGACTGACACTAGCACGGAAGAGGATAGAGGACCCCTGTGAATAGGAATCGGGGGTCTAGGGCAGACAGAGGGTGGGATAATTCTAAAATAATCTTCACACGCATTCTCAATAGAAAATATTGATGTTCAGAATCATCTAAAGAAAAAGAGGACTAAGTCCCGTCTAAATCTGAGTGAGAGGCTTCCACAAAGCCTGATTACCTTAAAAAATAGGACCATCCCTAGGAGCCATAATGGACAAAGTGTCTTCCTGCTCTCCCTCAGAATCCGCCCTGGTGAACGCCATGGATGGCAGCACCCGGGAAGAGTGGGACCCGCCACAGACATAGAAGTGTGGACTGTTGGTTCACGTGAGAGCTATTCTCCCTCTAGGTGAAGCTTGCAGGTTCCCAGAATGAGTGTCGGCTATCGAGAGCGACCAGCCGGCGAATCTGAGGAGGCAGAGCGATGTCTTCGCATAGAAGAGTAATGGTAAGACCTCGAACTGCGATGAGAGCGGTGCGAGTGCCGGTTCCCATTAGAAGAATAAGAAGGTTTTTACGCCTCCTACGGGGTGGGTAGGATGGGGGCTGGGGAGTCCGAGGTGTACTCAGAAGATGAAGAGCAATTGCAGGGTCTAGACGACCAAGAACGTCTAGACTTAGCCAGAGCAGCTTCCTGTTGACTTTCACCACTGTAATGCGGTGTAGAGACAGAATGCCCTGTAGAAAAGATTGGACTGGTAGATTTACCAATCCACTTCGATATCCTGGTCCAAAGGACCAGACCGAGCCGCTGGAGGACCGTTGGAGAGCAAACTTAGGACACCGGGCCAAAGAATACACAGTGACATATTTAGGCGGGGGCTCGGTAGACCGGTCTGCTGGTGATGTCATGAAACGGAAGTACTAACGCCAGGACACCGGGGACCGGTGACGGATAACTGGGCCTAGATTCAGCGGGACCAGGCAAAACTCTTCACACAACAAGCGGTCCGGGAGACCTGGCAACAATAGTACCTGTGACCAGAACAAAGGGTACCATTCAAGTGGTAAACGGGGAACCCGCGCCCGGGCCAGCAGTTGGGTGCCGATCTGCAACTAACAACTGGGGAATCGACTGCACCACAGGGGCTGTTGACGAAAGAGATTTTAAAGAAGAAGCAGGCTTCTTCCGAGCTTTAGAGGACATTGATGTGTCTGTTGCGAGAGAGTCGCTGACCAAAGAGAAGAATGCTTCTTCCGTCGGGCAGTAAGCTCCTACGTCCAAGGGATGAAACTGGACAGGGAGCTGACGCGGAGCATCCGCAACAGGCCAGACACACTTAATGAGTTGTCCAGCCTGTCGCGAAATGCTCGCAAGAAGCCTTGCGTTGCTCTGGCATGCTGTGGTAAATAATCAAGCAAATGCATAAGACATCGCGAGTAAGTTAGAAGTCACGCAAGGCTAATATGGGTAAACATAAGCTGATGATTACAGTCGAGATGCTATATATTTTCTATTGCATTGCAAAACACCCAAAACAGTAATATTCTTCATAAAACATGCATGAGGCTCAATTCCTCTGCTGTAATTTCGTACAAGAAATGTGTTGTTCACATACATGTATATTGCAATATAATAGAAAAACTTACTTTCCTACAACAGTTTACATTCTCATTAATATTCATGATTTTGAAATAATATGCATTATCTACATATTTATATACATGAATATCAATATCGCTGTTTCAGTCAGTATCAAGCTCTATACTGTTTAACTAAACTAATCTCAGATAAAAAGAACAGCTCATTCAAGTGTGTTTATTTTACATCTCATTAATATTAATAAATATGCATTAATATTCAAGAACCCAAAGTAATGACCCTCTGCTCTTGTCAATGTTTGCTTTTCTGGTATTTTACGTAAAATAAATAATAGAAAAGATAATACACTCGAAACAATGCTAAATATAGGGCGTATGCTAAATTGCTTATTCATTTACGCACGTTATATGCAAATTAGCTTAGATATACATGTTTTAGAAATATTACATGAACCAAAGATGTTTTCCTTTATTTGTATGTTGACATTAAAACATTTAAATCTGAATTTAATAACTATTTGTATATCATAAGGCCTCTCAGACTAAAAACAAACTAGTCAAACTAAAAACGCATTTTTTACTTCCCTATTAATATTCATAAAAATGCATTATAAGTATGCATTATATGTATTAATAGAATTACGTATCGTATTCAAGCTATATGTCTCTACTTTACGTTGGTTCTTGTTTTGTCCTTCTATTGTCTCTAAAAGCAAAGTTATGAAGCATTTTCTTAATCAAGATAGTTTCGAAATTTACCTCGGGTTACCTTGGAAACCGTTTAATAAAACATAGCTTGGGCACAATTATTTTGGGAGAATGCTCAAAAAGTGTTCTGATGACCCCAACGAACAATTTAAACCTGAATTCAATAATTTTTGTGCATTAATATGCCTCTAAGACTAAAAAAACACTCATTTTTCTAAAAAAGCGGATTTTTATACTTCCTCATTAATATTCATAAGCAATCATATATGAATATTATTAAAAATATATATCATAATCAAGATATATGTCTCTGCTTTACTTTAGTTTTTGTTTTGTCCTTCTATTGCCTCTAAAAGCAAAGTTATTATGCATTTTCTGAACCAATGATGTTTCGAAATTTACCTCCTCGCGTTACCATGGAAACCGTTCAATAAAACATAGATGGGACAAAAATTACTTTGGGGGAATGCTCAAAATGTGTTTTGATGACCCAAACAAACAATTTAAACCTGAATTCAATAATTTGTGTGCATTAATAAGCCTATCAGACTAAACAACAAGCTCCTTTTTCTAAAAAATGCATTTTTTTACATTCTCATGAATATTCATAAGAATGCATTTATGAATATTAATTCAATTATATACCATATTCAAGCTATATGTCTCTGCTTTACTTTGGTACTTGTTTTGTCCTTCTATTACCTCTAAAAGCAAAGTTATTACGCATTTTCTGAACCAAGGATGTTTCGGAATTTACTTCGGGTTACCATGGAAACCGTTTAATAAAACATAGATGGGACAAAATTATTTAGGGAAATGCTCATAATGTGTTCTGAAGACTCTAACAAACAACTGAAACCTAAATTCAATAATTTCTGTGCATTAATAAGCCTCTCAGACTAAACAACACACTCCATTTTTCTAAAAAAATCACATTTTTTACTTCCTCATTAATATTCATAAGAATGCATTTATGAATATTAATAAAATCATATATCATATTCAAGCTATATGTCTCTGCTTTACTTTGGTACTTGTTTTGTCCTTCTATTGCTTCTAAAAACAAAGTTATGGCGCATTTTCTGAACCAAGGTAGTTTCGAAAATTACCTCGGGTTACCATGGAAACCGTAAAATAAAACATAGCTGGGACAAACTTATTTTTGGGGGCATGCTGAAAATGTGTTCTAAGGACCCAAACGAAAAATTTGGTACCCATGAAAAAAAGTCTAGGGGGAATGCTACGGTAACCACTACTAGGACCCAGCCTATAAGGGAGGGCATTAACACTCTATCCAGTTGATGATACAGTTGCAGCTGACACTTCAGCCGTTTCCCACTATGCTTATTATCACACTGACCACTTGCAGCTGTTGGCGTGATTACTTAATCGCTTGCATAAGGTCATCCGACTCGAGCTTCTTTATTCATTGAGTATTTTCGTTCATTTATGATCACGTGATTTCTTCATGTAACTGATATTTGTATATCCGTGCGTCCTTATTACACATTGCTATATTTTGTTGGTTTTTATTGATTTTTGCACATACTAAGCCGAAGATTATGTTACGAAGCTTTTTCATTTCAGATATAGTATACCACGATTAGTTCCGGATGCCATGTTGTTAAACACCCTTTGTATCCATCGAATGCAGGTCAGTAATTTGCACTATTTTGTCAGGCCGGCGAGGGTACCATGGTTTGGCTGTGGAACGCCACCTTTGTATTCTATTGCTTCGCAAAGAATACAAAAAGTAGGGGGTCCTGGGACCCTCAATTCCAAATTCAGACGGAAATCCCTAAATATTCAGCAATTCCCAGTGATCCCCAATGAACAGACCAAGGGAGATTACTATGCAACTTTGTACGTGCAGTTTACCGAAAACAATTTGCTACATACAACAACTGTATGCAATCCGTGGGGGACAACTATCTTAACTTTCACTGTCAAATCAAAGTTCTCAAAACAAAAACTAGAACCCATTAATGAGGACGCCTATACTATACGGAAGCCGTAGGGTATCTACGGAACACTTGGGCCACATTCATTATTACTATGTATATTGTTATTTGTTTATGATTTATCATAATTTATGAAAAACATAGATTCCCTAGCAGGAATCGACTGCTTAATGCGGAATGAAATCACGACATCACACTTTTGCACTATTTTATCTTACCGCCAGTATTAATCCGCTTGTCTAATTGGACATGCGATTTCTGTTGAAGTAGCGTAATGTGCATGGTTCTTGTTAGATGGGTTCTACGTGGACTATGTGGTCTGGGTTGTCACTGTTTGCATGTGTCCCTATTAAGAGCTATTATACACATTTGGGTTTAGCATTGAAAACTGGATAATCTTAGTAGTATCTTTAAAAGGACTCATTGTATTTCGCAGTAAACTGTGACGATGCCACAGACTACGGGGACTGCAGCGGTCTGGCGGCTGATCTGATGAAGCATACATTGACACCATCCGCCCTTTTCGCTTTTGGCGTGAATTCGTAATTTTTGTATGTACTTTTCTTCTTGTCTGTGGTTTTCTCCCAGTCGATATGTTTTCTCCCTGTCTGTATGTTTCTTTCTCCCTGTTGTTGTGGATGCTTTCTCTGTCTGTATGTTTTCTTCAATGCCTTTATATATTTTCACCTTACCCATTTGTTTTCTTCTCACTTTATAAATGTTTATGCTCCCTGCAAACAGAGTAGACCCAGACCAGACGGCTCTGTTTGCTAATGACAACATGTAGATTTGATTCTACAGTTTCTATCGCAACAAAATATATCCCGTTATGTTTTGTATTGTGGCTGTGCCGTTTCTTGTTTGGTGGTGTTTGATGCGGCGTCTTTTCGTACATGGCTCTCACTGTTTGACTATTTTTCCATATTTAGAGAGGTTTTACTGTATAATAAAGTATTATCCAATAGAAATACTAATGTGTCCTTCATGCGAGTTGTACGCCCTTTCATTAATGGTAAAGTAAAACTCTCTCTCTCTCTCTCTCTCTCTCTCTCTCACACACACACACACACACATACACATACACACACTTTGTCTCTCTGTCTGTATCTCTGTCGCTATGTCTCACTGTCCGTCTCTTTCCCTCTCTCTCTTGTAATATTGTTTCGTAAATATGGGGATTAGCAGCAGGTTAAGGGTACGCGGAAGCGACCAGCCATAAGCATACTGACTGTAAGCAATTAAAGGTCGAATATGCATTTTGGTGGGCTTTCCTGGTTCACTAACTGTGTATGGATATAGAACTAAATGCTAGGTAAAGCAGACTGATTTTAGTCTGGCTTGGGTCTGGGTTTAGAATGGAAAAGTAGTAAAGTCAAGCAGGCAAAGCCACATACAAGACGCAACCACCACCAAAACACCGATAGACAGCATGACACATACACACACACAACCACACACCCAAACGCACAATCACACACGAGATGAACACAGAAAACGCCAAAATACACACAAGAACCAAAGACAAACGTTCCACACATGAACAAAATCACAATCACAAAGACGCAAGGCAAACAAAAGGAAGGGTGACAAAGAGAGTACCGCCTTGGCACGGTCAGTAGCAAAAACACCACTGGGGTTTAAACCGGTTTAAGGATGTCCTAACCTCACACTTCTCTCAAAGTAACCCTAGCTTTACAAACAGTGTAAATAAAGGTATCCCCGCTGGACTTACCCACAACATAGACGACGGTGAACACAGGACAACATGTAAAACATAGCATAATAACTGTGACAATCCGTCAAATATGTACTCAATGACTTTGCTGAAGTCAGAGCACCTGCAGGTAAGCCGTTAAGGGCACGACTGGGAAAAAGTAAAACATGAATCTGGTAAGCTCCTCCTGTATCCAAGTTTAAGAGTATACCATCATAGAGTACTACCATCGGCCTCTCATCGCGCAAGCAAAGAGGGAAGCGTAGCTACCGACTGTAAAAGGGTCGATAACCAAACATGCAGTGCATTGCAATATAATAGGATCATAACCTTTCTTTTTAAATGTTTTAATGCGTTTAATAAACAAACCATGAAAATGGATATGACCCCGAATTTTCCTATGTTTGTAGATATCATCCCCGTAAAAGTCTGGTTGCGAAATGCCTTGTTAACAGTAACGTCCGTAGATTGCAATTATATTTACTAATGAGTGGTAAATTTCGATAATAAAATTTAGAAAAAGTTTTCCGAAGTTTGTGATATCTGTAACCTTGCTTAAGAAGTTTATCAGTTATAACTAAATTACATCTGTTAAAATCTTCAAGCAAAGAACAGGCTCGGGCAAACCGAATAAGTTGAGAAATATAAACCCCATAAGATGTAGAACGTGGCACATCTCCATCTAGAAAAGGATACTTAACAATTTTAAAATTAAAATCTTCTCTTTTATCGTATATATTGGACGAAACTTTATCATTTGCAATTGAAAGATTCAAATCTAAAAATGAAACTATAATGTCAGATTAGAAGTCGGGGAGAATGCTGCTAGTTCTCATATAGCTAGGACTCTGAATTAAAGTGGTCAACTGGAGAATCGAGTTGTTATTGTACCCCACTATATCACACTTTCTCTGTCTCTCGTCTGTCTCCTTTTCCCTCTCATATCCTACCCCTCCCTCCTTTCCCCCTCTCTGCATCTCTGCCTCTGTATCTCCGTATCTCTTCCATCTGTCTCTGTCTGTCTCTGTATCTCCCTCCCTCCTTCTGTCTCTCATTTTCTCTATCTGTCTCTCTGCGTATCTCTATGTCTCTGTTGCTAACTGTCTGCCCCTCTTTCTCTTTCTGTTACTCTCTGCGTCTGTGTGTGTGTGTCTGTCGTTGTCTGTCTGTCTGCCTCTCTCTCTCTCTCTCTCTCTCTCTCTCTCTCTCTCTCTATTGCTGTCTCACATTTATGCAAAACTAGACACCAACATCAATTATCCATGCAATATGAAGAAATTCCACTGAGTAATAGAGGAGGATTTAGCCAGACGAAAATCGGCTAATGGACAGACAGACGGAGAAAAGATAAGACAATCCAAGTTATCTCACCTTCATGCACAACTTGACATTCCTATCAATCAACCCTACACATGAAAACATTTCACTGAATAATACAGGGTGTCCCATAAAAAACGGAACCCGGGATTATGACCTGCAAGTTATCCCATTTCTGTCAATATTGCTAACTTAAATTGAAAGTATCACATGTAGCTTAGTAGAGACAACATTTTGCAATATGTTGTCTGAATTTTGTCTAAACATATTCATTGGTTTTTAAGATATCAGCATTTAAATGAAAGCACACAAAACTCCATTTTAAACATGATATAGGCATGGACTATGCAATGTACGAATATCATGTTAAAACAGATTTTAGATGCATTCATTAAAACACTCATATCTTTTAAAATAATGCATATTTTTATGAGAAATTATGCAGACATATGCACAAATGACTTGTCTACAACAGTATATATTTATATTTTAATAAGTCAGGTTACATTGGTAAAAATACACGTTTGATCCAGGGTTCCGTTTTTCCAGGGAAACCCTGTAATTGACAGCCAATGGAGGGGCAAATCAGTGGCATTGAAGCGATATTACCTGAATAAAATCCTCTAAGATACTTTTCCAACATCAATCTAACATTGTGTTTCCAACGTTTTGTATTTAAGCTTCCATATATAAAATATCTTGACGCTTTATCAGAAATACGGTAAAATCTCTCTCAACCGGAATTCTAGTAGAGAAGAATTGGAATACGTTTAGGCAGGTAGCTGCTTAATACAGGGTTAAAGCCATGCAGAAAGCTCCTAGACTTTCTGCATGCTTTATCCCCTTTATTAAGCTGCCGCCCGTATCCAAGACCGATATGTATACCATATTTAACGTCCGGTTTAGAGAGGTTTTACTATATACGTTCCAGCTGTATATTTAATTCCCTTGCATGCACGTAACTACGTAGTCTATCACTGATGCGAACTAACACTTGTGCTCTGGGTATGTCTTGAGCCCTGTGCGTCCAGGTTGGGGTTCAATAGGGGGAGGGCGAACCCCCAGCAGCTACAGAATTTAAGGCATGTACAGTAAAACCTCTCTATAACGGTCACTAAATTGTGTTAATTATTTGGTATTTAAGACAGGTGGTCGCTTAAAGAAAGATGAAAGTAAAACAGAACGCTCCTATAGGAGCGTTCTGTTTTACGTTCACCTTGCTTTAAGCAGTCACCTGCCTTTAACACAAAATACTCGATGTAAATTAGTGGCCGTTATAGAGAGGTTTTACTGTAATTGTGCAATTTTGAGTGAGTGGGTAGCCAATATAGATTATATTTATATAGCACTTCTATTGAGCGTACGGTACAGAAACGCTTAATATCCCCTCAAATAATAGAGAACGGATGAAAGGATATGTGTTCCTGTTAGGGTAGGTTAGATCTAGATCTAAGTAAGAATCATATCTACTTTTCACCGGAACGTTATAAAGGAGAATCAATGTTTTTCTGAAATATGTTTGTTCATTTTACAGTCTATCTAATACCCTTGGATGGAATACATTCATTTGAGCTTGGGTCGGGATGAGAGGTCCAATCATTCCCCTTCTCCGATTTTAAACCTACCGTTCTATTTAATGTCCTGGTCCCGATACTCAAATTAGCGCCAACCTCCGATGTTTTAGCCAAAACGTTGAAGGTATCACATTCTCTATTGAACTCGCAGTCCCGTATTTTGTAATAAAAACAAACAACACTACCGTACATGTACTACATTACTGGACAGATGTAGGGCCACTGACAAACGATGAGAAAATAATTGATAATGTCTTGAGCAAAAATACCTGTGGCATGAATATCTTGATAACTATGATAACGACAACGTTCGAAGTACATGATATTGTCTAAAATGAATTCACGCCAGTTAATTATAGTTACATTGTAAAACAAATTCCAAATGAAGAGTTTGCTAATCACATTGTGTATAGCTAATATATCTATATTTTCTGCACATAAATTATTTCCCTTACACAGATCCGAGATGTTGTTTTGATTAATAATTCTGTTTGAATATATCTGGATATTACTGTATCTTCCATGTTGTATATTGTTTTGAATTTCAGTGGGTTCCGTCATTTGGATTATCCTTTACACATTGAAAGACGTACTTCCATTTTGAAGAAATAAGTATAGTTTAATGTTCTCTTTAAGGGTACATTTGTCATCTCAGTGGTGCTTTTTCTTCGGTTCGGTTAAACTTTCAGTACAGGCGGAACATATCAGAGAGACAGACAGACAGAAACAGACAGACATAGAAAGAGAGACAAAAAGAGACAGACAGACTGACATACATACAGACAGAGAGCTTTACTTTTAGCATTAATCAAAGAGCCTATTAGCATTTATATTAGATAATGCATGTATTGTATTACATTATATGTTATTATGGTATTGTTGAAAGAAGGAGGACAAATGCTGTTTGGTTTTAATATACATTTTATTGCGTTTCCAGGCAACATGGCATTTCATGTTTGAAATACTCGTCGAGAACAGCACATTCCAATCACGAATCATATGTCTTGATCTTCGATAAAATTCGAGATAGCTGTAAATAGATGCAAACATTACTACATAGTTTCTATAAAGAGAACCATAAAGGTTAACCCATCAGTGCTCTTTGTCCCATTAGCCCATTACCTCATAGGCTATTTTTAGATACAACCGCTTTGAATAGATCTACCGAAAAGGAGCATTAACTAGAGAAAAGGAACGTTTTAGTATTTTGTAGTTTGAAACCATTGTGATAAATAGAGCATTTGCTCCTATAGGAGCAAATGCTATATGTCTCACAATGGTTTCACAAAGTAACTTTTACAGAGTCGTCAAAATTAGGGAATCGGATAAAAGGCATATATAAAAAGTATAGACCCAGATCAGAGGACTCCAGATGGAACCCTCTGATCATGGACTGCACTATTTTTAACCCATTAATGCCAATGGCTTATTCCAGAAAGCATTTTATTTGCTTCAAACCCCACCCCCTCCCCCGCCCCCGCCCCTTCTTGTGAAGGATGCATGGGTTCCAAACCAAGATCTGGTCGGACGCTCTGTAAATAATATGAGAATAAATGGTTTAACAATGATCTTCTTGTAAAAGATGATTTCGGGTAATTAGAAACATTTTTGCTTTGATTAATTCATGCTTATGTACACTATTGACAGCGTGAGTCCTAGTGAAGTACTCGGTATCTCGTCCGTATGCAAGTTGTTAGAAAATGCAAGGTATGTTGCGCACTTCTCGGGTGTTATGCTGAATGCGAATTTAATAGCATCTTTGCAAACAGTTCAGATGACGAGGCAGTTCGACGTGTGTTTTAAACTAAATACGTCTTTGACAGGAGCATGTGATGTGTGCAATGCATATGCACGCCATGTTTATGCTGATTACAAGAGAACGTCTTTATTATATGTCTCTAGTAAATGGACCGATATGCGTGTTTTTAACAGCAGGTGACTGCATAACACTTCACTCCATGACTATTTATGTAACAAAAATGACATCATGAATATTAATTCAATATTTTTTATAATGGCACAATAAACAAGTGTATATGTTGTCATTACAGAACCTGTATAGTCAAATATATATTACATCATTAGAACAAGCCCTTATCAGACGGCTCCTACAGGGGGTGTCAGATATGAGTCACTCTGCATTGATGTAAAAAGGCGTCTTTAACGAGTAAAGGGTTACCGAAAATTATTTCCTACACTCCTATAAGAAAGTCTCTTCACATTTGTCAAGCAGACATTGAGAAAAATACACAGCCAATGTCAGAAAAACGCACGGACATGGAAAAACAACGCACGGGCAGGAAACAACCAAAAGGCAGGAAGAATAAACTTTGAAAAGGGGGAAACAAAAAGAACAGGGAGTAAAACATGCAGGCATACAGACAGGGAGAACACACAGACATTGATAAAACACAGACAGGGATATAAAACATACGGACAGGGGAAGAAACGGATAAAAATACAGAAAGGCAGAAAACACATGCATACATGCTTTACGAAACATTACGTATTCACGCCAATAGCGGGCACTTCGGGTTGGCTCAAAGCATTGTTTCCTCAGATCTTACCTGGGCAAATGCCACAGAAGTTTGGACAATACACGGGAGGCATGTTCGATTTTACAACACATTTATCAACCGTCCAACCGGGTTTGCCGCAATCCTCGTTGTCTGTGGCAGTGTCACATTTGACTGCGAAATATAGTGAATCGCGTTAAAGGGACTACTAAGAAAACAAAGGTGTCAATGCTAAACCCATTTGTGTCTAAACCCCAAGTGACTACTGTCACTGGCCGTTCTAAGGCGGTACCTCCACATTCCCCCTATTATATGTTTGTTTTGTCGTTGTGCGTCTCTTTGTGGTTTGGTATTTATGTACATTTACTGATTTCCCGTTGTGATGCAGTTCGGGCGGCTGTTTGTTTTGTATGTGGTGTTTCCTGCATGACTCATATCTGTACTTCTACATTTCCCCAAACTAATATAGCACATGCATCGTCGCCATTTTCAAAGTGAAGACGTAGTCATTCATGCTGTTTCAGAGTATTTGAAATAATACTTATATCATATCTGCCTTGGCATCATCAAAGCGAGACCGAGAACCTTTTAAAATTCCCTCGTAAAATATAGTACTACAAATTGATGAATAGTTTATTCACATATTATTGTACATACAGTGTTATATATCATAAGACTCTCCATTCTTCGACGCTCATAAGATTCTCCATTCTTCGACGCTTATTCATGTTTCTGATTATGAGACAAAATATTCCCGAAAATATCCTAAATATTCAATCACCCTATTCCTCACCACCTCTCCACGAGTAATACATAGTAAAACTAAATACGTTAACATAGCACCGCATTGACAACATTCAATGCAACAATTGGAGAAAAAATCGCGTACACAGGTCAAACTTTTTCTATCGTCAGGGTCTACATAATTCATGTGCGGTAGTAATACATACACTTTCTTTATTTTTATTCTCTTTATAATTTATCTACTATTGGAGCTAGAAATACAAACATTGCCTCTACATTTCACCTATTGTGGGTGGCACTAATACAGACGTACATTCCCTTTATATGTTAACCTATAATGGGCGCTAGTAATACACACTGCATACCTTTATATTTTCACCTATGATGGGTGCTAGTAATACAAACGTTTCCCTTATATTTACCTATTTAAGGCGCTAGTAACATGTACGTCCCCTTTATATTTTACCTATTTAAGGCACCAGTAATTTAAGGCGCCAGTAATATATACGTACATTCCCTTTGTATGTTTACCTATTATGGGCAATAGCAATACATCCGTCCCCGTGTTATTTTACCTATATAAGGTGCTGGTAATACGTACTTTCGCAGTCGTCTTCCTTGTAAAAGTCCCTTAGTGGACAGGTGCAATTGCAAGATCCCGGGCTAAGGATCCCTGTATTCCGACACACCTTCCCTCCGCAGTCTAAATGCATTAATAAGAAAAACAATTAGGTTGCTGCTCAAACTCTAAGAGGTGGAAAGTCGGACTATATCATCTCAATAATTAAGATCAAAAGTGTTCACAAATTCCGAAAGCAAAAGCAGCAATGCAAAAATAGTAATTTGCAGACACGGTTTTATCGAGTCTGTTCATGAGCATTTTTAAAAGTGAAAAACTACTCACGCCCATTAGCACCGACCTAAGCAGTATTAAAATTGCATAACTAATAACCTCGAAATAACCTTAGGATCAGAAAATATAACAACATTGAGAATGGAGTGCGACAGTACACGGGCACTTAACACCTGCTGTTGTGAAGTTCAAATAATCTGAAAGAAGGAGATCATTCGAAGGCAAAAGTAGCAATGCAAAAAAAGAAAAATATTACAAAGTTCAAAACAGGCAATAACAGTGTGGATAGTAAAACCTAGGATAGCTGCCACCACGGAATGCATATTGTCAGTTCGCATGACAGTACATAAAAATGCAGGCGTGTTTCTGAGCGCAGGCATTGGTTTTATGATTCTAGACATGTCCTTGTCAAAAGCAATATCTATGTTGATATTTTCCCCTATGAAGTTATTGTTTCATTTATAAGGACTCAATTCGTCACCGAGTGAACTCATACTTTTAAGGTGGAAGCAGGAAGTATTAATCCAAATACATTTCTACTTCAAACTCAGAGTAAGCATTATTAAGTCTTAGACAACCCGTGCAAACTGAGAGGCAGTCAGTCAGGATTTTATTGGAATAAAAGTGATAGCACGTTGTCTTACCACATAATCTTCCGTTTGTGCCGTAATTGGTTTGACACTCAGAAGCTGAGGTTCCATTTACGTATGGTTTGTTGTCATTGTTACCCCTGAATAAATAAATCAGACTAACGTTTTTTCTTTAAAACGCTTATTTGGGTGTGACATTTTTGTTAAAGAACTTCGTGCATTATGTACACGTGTGGTTGCTTAATGCAAAATGAAAGTAATGCAAAACAGTTCCTCATTGCTTTCAGTCTGCATTTACCCACAGACTGTATTTGAAAAAAAATGTAATTCTTTATTTTATGGTTATTATTTAGGGTTTTAGTTGTGCTGATCGTTAATATCCCACAAGAAGTACAGCGCGTTTATCAGACTGAATACGGTATTAACACTAGATGCTATTCCTACTTCGGGATAAAGAATTATTTATCTACTCGTTGTTTCAATACTTTCGGCTATAATTCAGAAAACTCCTTCTAGGCCACACGTTCAATTTAGTAGCAATATCGGTCTTTTAGATGAAAGCTTAACGCAGGGCAAAAGTCATGTAGAAAGCCACATTGGGAACTTTCTGCATAACTTTTGGACTGTACAAAGTAGTCACCTGCCTAAAAGTATTTAAATTCTTTTCTACAAGCATTCCGATTTAGAAGAGGTTTACTATATCAATAGACAATTATAGGGAATTATTTCACCATTACTTCAGATTATATACCGCACCATAAGCATAATTCTATATGCTAACAGAATCTATTCGACCAGTGCATATCGGTTCTGATTTGAAGGTGTCCATCCACGTCACTATCAATCCATTTCAGATAAGATGCGAAAATTAAAACATTTAACTAACTCCTTTATTTCTTCAACATTCCCTTTGCTGTTAGTGACCACTTTTTAGGATCGTTTCTTCAAAGTGATTCTAACGAGTGATCACAATAAACGGTCTTGTGGAGAAATGGCGATTTTAGTATTTGCGTACACACCCTTAGCTGTTGCCCTGGGATCCATAATGTAGTTGCACGCCTCTTTAATTAGTAAACATATACGTCTTTAATAAGTACACGTGCGAATCTTTAATTAAATGCGTGCCTCTTTAAAAAGAAGTTGCTAGCTGCACAACGAAAGCAACACACAAACTCCAGTTGTTTCTGCATTTCTTTCATTCTGCATTAACCGTTTCCCCTCATTTAAACTCATTTACCTGTCTTTGCAAACAGAGTCGACCGTGATCAGACGACTATAATTTGCTTATGAAATTATGATAGAACTTGCTCTACCAAAACCAAATTATACATACGCAATTATAATTCCGCTAATAAATATTCAAGATGTTATTATTTCTTATATGAATATTCATCAGGAAAAGGGCTTGGCTACTATGTGTTCTTTTGATCACCTCAAAAGAGAGGACTTCTTATGTTATTGACTTACGCTGTATTTGTTACACAGGTTATGTGTCATTGCCTTGTGCTGTACCATAATTGTACGCGTACAGAGGTGCATTGTTACACAGTTTATTTGATTGACTTACGCTCGACAATATGTACGTTATTACACAGTCAGGTTATTACGCTAGGAGGTAGTTGCACAAATGTAGAGCCTACACAGTTTATATGATATTCACTGAACCATAGTTGCACACGTACATATTTACGTTGTTACACAGCTTATATGTCATTGACTTACGCTGGACCATAGTTGCACACATAATGAGGTACGTTGTTACACAGTTTATATCCACATCCAATCTTGACTGTGGTTGCCCAAATCATCTGAAGGAAGAAGTAAGCATCACGTCTTTTGTAATGAGGAAAGGAGACTCGCCATAGCAGTTTATTCATTGTACGCCGAATTAATATTAACCAATTACTTCATACGAACGCCTTTCTGCGCATTTTGAAAAGGAGTTGACCGTAGGAACCGTCTGGTCAGGGTTTGCTCTATTTACTTATGATAATATATAAATATGATTCTACACGTTAAAATAGTCAAACATTTATCTACTATTTCATGTAGTATTATAACAAATAATCTAATTGATATTCATGACGTATTTATTTTTTACATTACTATTAATGGAGTAAATGAGGTTATGCATCGAAAACTAAATCGATACTTCTTCTTTGTCTATACATTAACCCTTCGCTTGCTATTCACGTCAATATACCTACCTACCTATAAATAGTGCAGACCCAGATGAGACTGCTCCTGCAGGAGCTGTCTCATCAGGGTCTGCACTATTTACAAGTTGATTGTGCAACCAGTGCAATCCACAGCAGTGATTGCACAGCGAAATACTTGTACACAGTGAAGATATATGTAATTATACTACAGGACATGGGTAAAGAAGGCGAAATGTATTTTAAAATTCAGCAAGAGAAGGGTTAAATGATGAGTTGCACATACTTGGTATCTTCATTCCACGTAGAAGTCTGGTCTGTGGTCTAATATGTTTGCAAATGCGTGAAAAGACGTTTATATGAAGAGAATGCTTAACTAGCTGCCGTTGCATAGTGCCATTAAAAACGAGGAAACCTTTGTTTATGATAGAAACTGTAAAACCAGATTTATATTGTTTCATTGGCTGACCGGGCATACACTTAAAAGAGCTTTCTGATTTGGGTTTACACTGATTATAAATGCGTTCATGAAATGTCAAATGTGTTTCTGTCAGGTAAATGTTTAACCCATTTGTTACAACGATCCCATATATGGGACGTTGGCAAACAGTGTAGAGTCTGATCAGACGCCGCCGCGTCTGATCAGAGTCTACACTGTTTGCTGATATGAAATTCAATATAAAACAAAATGAAATTTTAGACCAGACATCCCTTAGATAGTAAATAGACTAATCCAATAATAAGCATGGAAGAATCCAGCGAGAGCAAATGGGTTACATCAGGCTCATCGTGTATACACTGTTTGCATCTATGTTTTATATATTTTAAGCCTCCTGATACTACATGCAAAAAGACATATTTACCGAAGATCAGTTTTGTCGAACTTATCTGAGTATACTATGAGGTACAAACCTGTGTGTAATGACCAACTGGTTTGCCATTAACAGATCCTTGTTCATAACTCCAATCGTTCTTTTCGTTTTCCCATTCGTTCATTGCATCGTTCCAGGTGTGTACATCTGTCCCACTTGCAACATTCTGTCCTACTGTGTAGTGCCCTTAACATTATTTAAAAGGCATTTTATTATTAGTTTGTATTACAATTATCTATTTTGAGATCGCCAAATACTAGTATACTAGCATCGGTCTTTGATTTTAATTTCACAAATATGAAGTTAAATAATTGATTGGGTGATTTTTTTTCTACTGAAGATAGTAAAATGAAGGGCATGCATTCTCTCTACAAGAATCCCTAACGCATTCATGCAGTTAAGACGCATTGAAGATACCACGTTTAAAAGTGAGAAACACAGACGTGTACATGATTCTGAATATCCTGTTAAAAGTACATGTACGAGTCATGCAGGAGCATACGCATACAAAACACACAATCGCCCAAACAGAACCACGACGAAATACAGCAAATGTACATGTATATAAAAAGACACAACGAGACGCACAAAGACATAACAAATAAATAATAGGGGGAATGGAAGCACCGCCTTGGAGCGGTCAGTAACAAATGTCACTGGGGATTTAAACAGGTTTTGGGCGCCCATCCTCACACTTACGAAAACATATTTAAATAACACAAAATGTATCCACCTATCGCTAGTGTATTCAAGTATTGAGCTGCTAACAGAGTAACTTTAGAAAAGTAATAAAGGGTACGACAAAAACGATCGACGTCCTCCTTCCGTTTCCGAATTTAAGAGGTCGCCTTCATAGAGTACAAATGGAAAAGTAGTAAAGTCAAGCAGGCAAAGCCACATGCAAGACGCAACCACCACCAAAACACCGATAGACAGCATGGCACACACACACACACAACCACACACCCAAACGCACACACACACACACACACACACACACACGAAATGAACATCAGAAAACACCAAAAGACACACAAGAACCAGGGACAAACGTTCCACACAATAACAAATCACAAGCACAAAGACGCAAGGCAAATAAAAGGAAGGGGGACAAAGAGTATACCGCCTTGGCACCTTTTTGGTCGGCGTACATGTAAAGAGGGCAGCGTGATTACCAACTGTGAAAGTGTTGACAACCAGTTATGCAGTATGTTGTAGTACCGTAGGGTCATATCCCTTTTTAATGAAATTTTAATGTATTTAGTGAATAAAGTGAGAAAATAGGTATGTCCAATACATTTATGAAGTTTGTTAATCACATCACCATAACATCTAGGATGTGTATTACTTATCCAATGGGAGCTTTTTGCACTTCTTTTGTTCTGCAATAAGCGTGCACCTGTTGGTACTAGTAAAAAACTGGCCATATAGCTCATATCATATCTTAACTCATTATAAGGCAACCTCGCTATACCAGCAAAATGTCTGGAAACAAACACATCCGTTGTAATGAGGGTCCACTGTATTAGATATAATATGATAGTACATGTGTAGCTTGTTATGTAGCTTGATACTTATATATAACCGGATACCTCATGAGTACCGTAACGAGTTATACTTTATGTGTTGCCTGTTGAATAAGGTATAACCCGATATTTCTCTGTTATTAGACTCGTGTATTGCCTTTTCTCTGTTGTGCCCTTAATGGCTTCCCTGCAGCTGCTCTGTCTTCAGCAATGTCATTGAGTACATATTTGACGGACTTTCACAGTTGTTATGCTGTTTTACATTTTGTACTGTGCTTACTGTCTTCTATGTGTCGGAGACGTCCGGTGGGGATACCTTTATTTACAATGTTTGTTTAGCTAGGGTGACTTTGAGATAAGTGTGAGGTTAGGACATCAGTAAACCGGTTTAAACCCCCAGTGGTCACTGACCGTTCCAAGGCGGTACTCTCTTTGTCACCCTTGCTTTTGTTTGTTTGGTGTCTTTGTACTTATGTGTTTGTTCAGGTTTATAGTTTTCATCTCGTGCGTGTTCACCCTTTCATGTGTGTTGGTATTGTGTATGTGTGCTTGTGCGTTTGTTCGTGTTTGAATTTTCCATTTCGTGTGTATTTGTGTTATTTGCCATGGCGGTTGTTGTAGTTTAGTCGGAGAGGGGATACGTTTATTTACAAAGTTAATTTTTTAGGGGTGGGATGGAATAAGTGTGAATTTGGACGCCCATAAACCGGTTTAAACCCCGGTGACTTTTGTCACTGACCGTCCAAATGCGGTACTTCCATCTTCCCCTATTGTATGTTTGTTTTGTCTTTGTGCGTCTCTTGATGTTTTTATAGTTATGTACATTTGCTGTTTCCTTGTGTTGCTGCTTGGGCGACTGTTCGTTCTGTATGTGGTGTTTCCTGCACGACTCATTTTTGTACTTTTGTTTTCCATCGATGTTTTGGTGATTGTGGCGTTTTCCGGCTTGCCTTTACTACTTTTCATAGCTTAATGCACCGTGTATAGCCTGTAGAGTTAGGTATACTGAGTCTTAGTGTGAGGACCGTTGAATTAGTTATAATCTGAAACTTAGTATGTAGTATGTTGACTTTGATATAACCTCTGTGACCTCTAGCCAGTTAACTTAGGTATAACATAATGACTCATATGTAGCCAGCAGAAATCAGTATAACTAGGTGTTGTAGTGTGTAACCTCTTGAACCAGTCTAGCCTGATGTTTCATGGTTAGCCAGTTGCATTAGGTATAACTTGATACCCCATGTGCAACATGTTGACTAAGGTACAACCTCATACTTCGCGGGTAGCTTGTTGAATTAG
This sequence comes from Azorinus chamasolen, assembly GCA_963576725.1. Classification (NCBI taxonomy): domain Eukaryota; kingdom Metazoa; phylum Mollusca; class Bivalvia; order Cardiida; family Solecurtidae; genus Azorinus; species Azorinus chamasolen. The sequence continues at coordinate 1,856,452 of OY755240.1, forward strand.
ATATTGCCTTAAACTTTGCCTTTTGTTTGATAAAACCTGATTCGTCTGATTTGAACAGTATGCCACGAGCATGAAATTACAATACGGTATTAAAACAAATTTTGATAATATGTGTAATAAATATACCCCCTTGATCAGAGTAAACAGAGGCAATATTGGATCAACGACATCGACAACTTTCATTGAGTTTTATTTGTTTCAGCATCAGCACAATGAAACACTTAACACTCTTTTGGAGAACAAACAACGTGGACCCGGACTAGATTCGACATCCTATAAATGATTGTGACATTACTTTGCAAACCCCAGTATTGAATATCATTAGTTTGGGACTCACCGTAAAGATATCTGTCCTTGTCAGCGTCATGACCAACCGTACAGCTATCTGCCAATCTCTGAGCGATGTCTGCCAGTTTTTCATCCCACGTCTAAAAATGATACATCATAGGTAGGGCATGTGATTATTTGTCATTACACGTAGTGTTATGTACACCGCCTTCTCGTGGATCAGGACGTGAGTAATTTCCCCTTTCTATCTATATATCTATCTATCTCAGTGCCTCCCTAAGCGAACAAAAGAGAGAAAAACATACACGTATGTTGCTTATGATTATTATGGTAAAGGCCATTAATAATATTCCAGGGATTTATAGGGGACCTCCCTGCTGTTGCACGTGTTGTGTAAGCAAGGTTTCCCTGTCCAGAAGTCAATACCGCGAGAGCACTGTTGTCAAACAGAGCACCACTGTACATATTGGTACCTGGAGTATCTTGAATACAACAACGTGGCTCAAATTAGAACATAACATTAGACGAGTTTCAGTCTACATTAGAATTAGTATTCACACTATACACTCTACCATTTACAAGAGACTTAAGGGTTGATCCAGTAGATATAAAATTACAACACATACAACTCATACTTTTGCACTTTGTATCTATGTCTTGTGTTCATAGAGAAACATTACTCAAACGGATGATACATTGCTTTCAAAGAGAAAGCACGATTTTAGGACCGACAATTCACCAGGGAATAGTTAATGGAACAAGAAGGAGCGGAAACCGAAAGAAGAGATGGGAAGATAATATCAAGGAGTGGACAGGTTCCATTTTCTAACATCTCTGAGAGCATTGGAAGACAGGACAAAGTGGAAGAATGAATTTTTCATGAAATCAGTTAATATGCCCCTACGACCGTCTATGTTACATGAACGTGAAGTGAACTATAGAACCAGGTGACACAGATCATGATGATGCATCTACATACGAGGGAATAGCCAAATGTTCATGGATAAAGGCTCTAATTTTCTTACTCGTCCATACTGTCACATGATATTTTAACTGTAGGTACAGTGGTAAATATGCTATTCCTACCACTTAACGCGTTTCTAAGCCGTTTCTAAGCCGTTTCTTTAAACGGGTTTCTTACCGTTTATTTACGCGTTTCTGAACGTGTTTCCTAAACGTTTAAGAGCCCGTGCGAAAGGGGAGTAATCATCGACGAAAGGGGGTAATCCTAGATATGGCCTTTCTTTGAAATGGGAGTCATTCTCGTTTACCTGTTGGACACGCCTGATATGTTAAATTAAGATCAACAGTATTTAAAATTTTAATTCTCGTTTCATTTCCATAAGATCTATCTAGATCTAGATCTATATTAAAATATAGATATACAGTCTCATGGCGTTCATCTATGTGCTGTAAAATGTCTTTTATGCTACTTTATGTACAGTACCATAGCAGATAAAGTAGAAGTATTTTAGAATAGATCTAGACCATATCAATCTAAACTATCTTTAAAACTAGAATTTATTATAATCTAAATTTTACATTTGTCTAAAACGTTTCGATTTAACTTTGTGCTGAGCCATAGATCTATTATTAGTCAAAACATAGTTTTCTTCTATTTTTGGAGAAGCTAACAAATCATAATTTCAGATAACCGGACACATTATTTGTTTTTTCTGTCTAACCAAAAAGTACACATGTTGCGTATTAATTCGTAAATTTGTTGATAAGAAAGACGGTAGTGGTGTGATCACTGTCAGATGTAAAAACTGGGGACCGTTGTCCCCTACTGAGAAACTAGCTAGGGAATTTATTGACGATCTGGCACATTTAATCGTATATTAAGGTTGGGTAAATAATAAAGTATTCAACTAAGACAATTTATTTTTATGCATTCAAAACAGTTAAATGGTTAGTACTTTTTAAATATTTGAATGCGGGGAACAAAAGTACTGACATTTAAAAGCAGTGTAAACACAGACAATATAGCTCCAAAATCATGGTTTTGACCAGGGTCTTCACTAGTATATTTATAGGCCTAATTAAAAATCATCTATCAAATTTAATCCTGATAATAATGAATTGAATATACAGTTAACAATAATGGGCCCTTCCACTTTTAAATTTCGGCATACAAAAGTTTAAACTTCACAAAGTAACAAAATAACAAGAACGTTTTCATAGTTATATGAGTACATAAAATATGCTTATTTGTTTAAAACGCTTTGGATCTACCTCACAATCATGACAACACCTTTGCAAACAGAATAGACTCAGATCAGATTGCTCACGTGGAAGCCGTTTGATCTTGGGGTCTGCACTGTTTGCTTATCCCATTACATAGACATGGATATATAAACATTTAAACGCCTTTGCAAACAGAGTAAACCTAGATTTGGAGAGTCTTGTAGGAGCCATCGGATCAGGGCCCACTCTGCTTATGAAATTAAAATTTAATACACTATATTTACTACCAATAACAAAAAGTCGTGTGCACTTATACCATTGTTATAATAGATATTCATGATGTCATTTTTTTCTGACAGAAATATTCAAATGGGAAAGGGTTAAGAAATAGATCTGAATTCTTTAATAGGTTTCTTCATTCCATATCTAATATTTGGTGGTTTACCTCGTGACAGTTTTTTATCTGAAATGCAGAAACCTATTTAAAAAGAACTCTTCAATCCATGTTTTTTCCGGCTGATATGCAGTTGATATCTGATATTATAGTTTTGTACAAAATAGTTTTAAGAACATGTCGTTCCCTAAATGAGCAAATCGTCGACACTAGCCGGGATTGAACCGCTAAGCTTTCGTTGAGTGACGAATCGATAGTTAGCCCGTTTCATTCGGACTTTTTTGAAAACAGCCATCATCGATAAGATCCGAAATCTCCGCTTGAAATGGAAAACTGACGCACCAACCGCATCTACTCTGGTATAATCGTTTCTTTACGCGTTTAACGCGTTTAAACCATTTATCATGTAACCGTTCGTTAACCGTTCGTTAACCGTTCACTACCCGTTTCTTACGCGTAGAAAAACGCGTAAATGGGTAGGAATAGCGTATTTACCACTTTACATTGAAGCAAAAGCATTATGCTGAAAATATCCGTTAGGCTACTCAAAATATCTAAGACGTGACGGTTACTATGGTAACGCCATGTTGGGCAAACCACCGCAGGTGCGAAATAAGATTTTTCCTTTCCCCTATTTGGCCAACATTACAGACTCAAACGACTTAAAATGGTGGGGAAAATGTGACAATGACGTAAATATATTCTTAAAATGGATGATCACTCGAAAGCAAAAGTAGAAATGCAAAAAGAGAAAATTGCAGACTTGGTTTTATTGAGTCTGTTCATGAGTAGTAATTAAAAGTGCAACACTACTCTCTCCCCCTAGCACCGGCTTAAGCAGTAATCAATTTTCAAAACTAATAACATCAAAACTAATGATCCCGAAGGGCCAGAAAATATAACAACACTGAGAATAAAGTACGGGGCGACTTTTTACGGCCGCCACACAAGCACCTGCTGTTGTGAAGTACATGTGCTCTGAAAATGGGTGATCCTTCGAAAGCAAAAGTAGAAATGCAAAAAGAGAAAATTGCAGACTCGGTTTTATTGAATCTGTACATGAGTAGTAATTTAAAGTGCAATACTACTCACACCCCCTAGCACCCGCCTAAGCAGTATTCCATTTTCAAAACTAATAACAATGTTCTAAAACCTAATGTTCCCGAAGGACCAGAAAATATAACAACACTGAGAATGAAGAACGGGCGTCTTTTTACGCCCGCCACTTTTTACGGTTCATAATTACATTGTACTATCAAGTTTTATGTGTACCGAGCTCTAGCTGTTGAAATAAGAACCTGCATATATCTAGCACTGTAAGTACTGAGTTTTATGGTGTTTGTAAAACATCATCTTTTACAACGATCTTTACAATAATGTGAAGCAGTTCCTTTTAGCAATACTTTACCTTCGCCACGTTCATGACATCACCGTTATAACAGTGAGCAATATTTACATAGTTCGACAATTTGACATTGTCCTTGACATCACCATTCACCATATTCGTGGCATCACCGTTGTTAAATAAAGCATTACTTACATAATTTGCCGATTTCACCTGACCCAATACGTACATCGCTATCATTATATATTATGCAAACACGTATTTGTATAGATCACCAACTTGTTCATGTTCATGGAATCTCCATAATTAAAGTAAGCATTTCACCATGTTCATTGTATCGTTGTAAATAAAATAGGCAATGAACTCACCAACTTCATCATGTTCGTGGCATCGGTGATGTCATGGCGGACTCTGTTGTGGTTATCAATAATGGTCGTTTGGTCGGTCTGCGACAGAGCTTAAATTTAAACAATAAGACAGCATACGGGATTCGACGGTATATATACAATACACATGCGATAAGTATATATATAATTAACCCTTTGAACATGGCAAACAGTGTCGATTCAAATCAGTCACCGTATTAGAAGCATGGGGCTGATCTATGACATAAGTGTTTCGCCAAAACGTACCGGTACTCATCCTTTACTGCCACCTAATACAGTGTAGAACCGAAACAGACTGTACATTATCGTTGCTCGTGACAGAACGTGTTTCATTTCTATATAGTAATACAAACTGACTGTATGGATTTCGGTGAGACGCTGTAGGCTACATGGATCCATAACTGGGTCTTAGCAAGGTCCAGTTATAACAAGACACATATCCGAATGTTAATTTTCTGAATGTTGTTCTGTCCTCTCTCTATCTTTACCTTTGTATTCTTCAACAGTAATACTTCTTCAACGATTACTACTTTCACGCTGGTTCGACCATTTCTACTTTGTCGTATACAGCTACTATTACTACTACTATTGCTACTGTTACAACTGCTAAACAGATGTATAAGTGTTGTACAGTGGGCATCTAAAGGAACCAGAGAAACTCTGAGTAGGGCATCGAGCCTGTGTTTCTCTGTATCCCCATCTCTCTCAAGAATGACATATTATCTTTGCTTTTCATCTATTAATGTTGTATTCTTTTGCTGTAGTTCATTGTTTGATATCTGGTCAATGGGGTATATTTTGCCCATTCAGTCAGTGTTATAGATAAGTATGACATGTGTCCATCATACAACAACATGATGGCAGGTCTATTTACCCCATCTGTAATTTAGAAATAGTTGAACTAGACAAACCATTCTCAGATCATCATCCCAACATTTTCCCTGAAAACATAATATGGAAGTAAATGATTCCCAGACCGGAATCAAAGTCATATTAGATTAATTTGCTGAGGTAACTGTTTGTGGACTTTGGAGAATTGTGTTATGTACTGATGGCTGTCTCATCAATGCTATAAATTATCTCTGTTGCATTGAGCAAGTCATGAGCAGTCACAACTTCCTGTAATGCAATGAAATATATCTTCATGGTATCTTGAGATGCACGTTTTGTTCTGGCCATCGCCTCATTGCGACTTATTCTTTGACTATCCTCTGACATTGAAATCAGTGTGTCCGGCCCTTGAGATCTATATATGATACAACTCCACGAGTCATGTCACGAAGAGTTGACTCTGGTACACCGTATAAATGTGATGCATCTTCTTGTTGTGATAAAACGTGAGAAGCTGTGTTTTTAATTTAAATTACTTTTATCATACACGAATTCTCAAATCTTGATAATTTGTTAATATTTTATCTATTTATTATTTTGCTTTAATTCTGAATATATTGATTTATGTTTCTTTACTTATCAAATAGAAATTTGTGAATATATTTTATTTCGTTTTAATATTATTGTTTTACAATTGCTTATTAAAATAGTATCAATAAAATGTTTGGTATAAACTGCGGTACGGCACGCTACTCAGTTTGCAGCCCAATCATTGAGTAAACTATCGATATGTGGATACTGTTGTTTCACTGAAATATGTTTAAGTACTTTTATATACACTTTACCACTGTATTTGCCATCGCGTTGTGATAGATTAGTCGGTGAGGGGACCCGTTTATTTATACTGTTTATTATTTAGGGTGGGGACGGAATAAGAGTGAGGTTTGGCGCCCCTAAACCGTGTTTAACCCCCAAGTGATATTTGGCACTGACCGTTCCAAAGCGGTACTTCCATCTCCCCCTCTTGTTTGTTTGTTATGTCTGTGCGTCTCTTTGTGCTTTTTATATAAATGTACATTTGCTGTTTGTCGTATCGGTGCTGTTTGGACGGTTGTGTGTTTTGTATGCGGTGTTTCCTGCATGACTCATACATGTACTTTTAGTGAAAAAGTGGCTAATATCTCAACCATAAATATAATTTCATTAGAAATGCACTATGACAACTACCTTAAATGAAAAATATCAGTGGAACTTTACTTCCGTAGATAAACATATTGCCGACCACCTATTATGTCAATGATACACATTTATTCAAAAAGAAATATTGTGAATGGTAGTTAATTGCATATTATACTTTTTGATGGAGTTCATTCATTCTTAACCTAAGACGAACAAACCTACCCTGATTTGGAACATAGTACGACATATCACCGAAAAGCGACAGTTCCCTGTTAAAGTGAAAGTATTATTATTATTATTATTATTATTATCATTATTATACCACATTTATATAGCGCTCTTTTCACACAGGATATGTGCGTTCATAACCGCTTCACATGGATGAAATCACAAACCGGAACGAACCGCATGATTATCTATCCACACAATAAAAGATATACAATAGATATACCATATAAATGAAAACACTAGCCGGGGGGAACCACATGATTCTCTCTATGGCAATGGGCGGCCAAATGAGCCAACCCAAATACCACTCGAGCCATTATATACACGAAACAGGAAAAATATAGTTACGGAATCTGGTGCATACAGTAATCCAAGTGAATGAACACCCTCCAGTGACCATGGGAGTTCAGTGCAAACGATGGCAATACCTTAAAACGATACAGCCTTCCGAAGTCACAATCCAAAGTTGGTCGGAAAGACCACTCACAACCAGAGACTTGGGATCAGTATCCCACTCTAACATGAAAACATGTTGCTCTCAACAGTCGAGAATAGGGAATGAAATTCTCCCTCACCAACATGAGAGATGTTACTCTCACGAATTGCAAGCCCCAACCCTGGATTGGATTGAATCGGTTACAATTATCACAGCAATAATCATCAATACAGAGTGCTGTCACCCGCGCCTTGTACTGAAGACGTGGCTTAGATATACAGTTTATATGAAATCACTAACCGGGATTAATCCCGTGATTGTCTATCTGGTCCATGAAAGATATGCAACGTATCATTTCCTAAAAGTACAAAAATGAGTCCTGCAGGAAACACCACATACAGGACAAACACTCGCCCGAACAGCAACACAAGGAAACAGCAAATGTACATAGGTAGAAAAAACAACAACAGACGCACAAAGACAAAACAAACATACAACAGGAGGAAGATGGAAGTACCGCCTTGGAACGGTCAGTGACAAAAGTCACCGGGGGTTTAAACCGGTTTATGGGCGCCCAACTTCACCCTTATTCCATCCAGATCCTAAAAGACAAACAGTGTAAATAAACATATCCCCTCTCCGACTAATCTACAACAACCGCGACAGTGGTAAAGTGCATGTATAACAAAGAAACATTTAATTGGACATACTGTATCCACCTATCGCTAGTGTACTCAATGATTGAGCTACAAACAGAGTAACTGTAGAAAAGTAATAAAGGGTACGACAAAAATGAAACAGTACAGATATCCGACGTTCTCCTTCCATTTCTTGATTTAAGAGGTCGCCTTCATAGAGTACTAAACCTTTCTTGTCGGCGTACATGCAAAGAGGCCAGCGTGATTGCCAACTGTAAAAGGATTCACACCCAAACATGCAGTATGTTGTAGTAATAAAGGATCATATCCCTTTTTAATGAATTGTTTTATATATTTGATGAACAAAGTGAGAAAATGGGTATGTCCAATAATTTTACGAAGTTTGTAAATCACATCACCATAAAATTCAGGATGTGAAATACCGTGTCGCAAAAGTACCTTGAGATTACATTTGTACTTGCCAATAAGCGAGAGATTTCGATAGTAAAATTTAGAGAAAGTTTTTCTTAGTTTATGGTATCTATATCATTGTTTAAGCAGTTTTTCAGTTAAAATGAGATTTCGACTGTTAAAATCGTCAATAGATGAACAATCTCTAGCAAAACGAATAAGTTGAGATATATAAACCCCGTAAGATGGAGCACGGGGAACATCCCCGTCAAGATCAGGAAAATTTATAATATTAAAATCAAAATCATCTCTTTTGTCATATATTTTAGAAGAAATCATTCCATTATTAATTTTAAGGTCTAGGTCAAGAAACGCTGCTAAACTGTCCTAGTAAAATATGTTGAAAAATGCGTTTTCAGACACCTTTTAAAACATATATTCTGAACAAGAGAGTCGTCACGGGTGACAAATGCCCCCAAAGTGTTTGACACCGAAATGCATTTTGGCGGAAAAACAATACAATGTAATGCAGGTGTAACATGAAATTTTGATGCTGTTAAAAATGACACAGGAGTCAGTTCTTAACATTAGAAACAGAACCTTTGACGATTATGATAGCTAAGAAAAGAGCCAAGCGTCAAAACTTAGTTAAAAAGGACCCTAAGTCATTCTCAACGTTAAAAAGGACCCTGGGTTGATTGTCAACGTTTAAGGTATAGGAGATATGCTCTGGACAAGCTTTTTGTATCTGGTAAGATATAGGAGATATGCTCCGGACTGTAAAATTGAGGTCAAAGGTCAAGGTCAAGGTCAGTACCTGGGTTGATTGTCAACGTTTAAGGTATAGGAGATATTCTCTGGACAAGCTTTTTGTATCTGGTAAGATATAGGAGATATGCTCCGGACTGTAAAATTGAGGTCAAAGGTCAAGGTCAAGGTCAGTGATCTGAAAATGGTACACGACTCTCCGCCATCCCAAGATGAACTCACAAACCAAATTTGGAATCTGTAGCTGGTAAGGTATAGGAAAAATGCTCCGGACAATCTTTGTGTAAAATCTAGGTCAAAGGTCAAGGCCACAGTGACCTGAAAATGGTACGCGACACACCGCCATCCCAAGATAAACTCACACATTAAATTTGGAATCCGTAGCTGGTAAGGTATAGGAGATATTCTCTGGACAACCTTTTTTGTAAAATCGAGGTCAAAGGTCAAGGTCAAGGTCAGTGATCTGAAAATGGTACACGACTCTCCGCCATCCCAAGATGAACTCACAAACCAAATTTGGAATCTGTAGCTGGTAAGGTATAGGAAAAATGCTCCGGACAAGCTTTGTGTAAAATCTAGGTCAAAGGTCAAGGCCACAGTGACCTGAAAATGGTACGCGACACACCGCCATCCCAAGATAAACTCACACATTAAATTTGGAATCCGTAGCTGGTAAGGTATAGGAGATATTCTCTGGACAACCTTTTTTGTAAAATCGAGGTCGAAGGTCAAGGTCAAGGTCACAGTGACCTGAAAATGGTACGCGACACTCCGCCATCTGAAGGTGATCTCACACACCAAATTTGGAATCCGTATCTGGTAAGTTATAGGAGATATGCTCTGGACAAGCTTTTTGTAAAATCAGTCAAGGTCAAGGTCAAGGTTAAGGTCATAGCGACCTGGAAATGGTACATGACACTCCGCCATCCCAAGATGAACTCACACACCAAATTTGGAATCTGTAGCTGGTAAGGTAAAGGAGATATGCTCCGGACAAGCTTTTTGTAAAATCGGTCAAAGGTCATGGTCAAGGTCACAGTGATCTGAAAATGGTACGCGACACTCCTCCATCCCAAGATGAACTCACACACCAAATTTGGAATCCTTAGCTGGTAAGGAATAGGAGATATACTCCGGACAAGCTTTTTGTAGCTGGTAAGGTATAAGCGGTTTTTAAAATCGAGGTCAAAGGTCAAGGTCAAGGTCACAGTGACCTGGAAATGGTACGCGACACTCCGCCATCCCAAGATGAACTCACACAGCAAATTTGGAATCTGTAGCTGGTAAGGTAAAGGAGATATGCTCCGGACAAGCTTTTTGTAAAATCGGTCAAAGGTCATGGTCAAGGTCACAGTGATCTGAAAATGGTACGCGACACTCCTCCATCCCAAGATGAACTCACACACCAAATTTGGAATCCTTAGCTGGTAAGGTATAGGAGATATACTCCGGACAAGCTTTTTGTAGCTGGTAAGGCATAAGCTTTTTTTAAAATCGAGGTCAAAGGTCAAGGTCAAGGTCACAGTGACCTGGAAATGGTACGCGACACTCCGCCATCCCAAGATGAACTCACACACCAAATTTGGAATCTGTAGCTGGTAAGGTAAAGGAGATATGCTCCGGACAAGCTTTTTGTAAAATCAAGGTCAAAGGTCAAGGTCAAGGTCACAGTGACATGAAAATGGTACGCGACACTCCCCCATCCCAAGATGAACTCACACACCAAAATTGGTATCCATAGCTGATGTGACAAAGGAAATATACTCCGGACAAAATGTACACACACCCACACACCCACCCACCCACCCACACACCCACCCACCCACCCACACACCCACACACACACACACCCACACACGCACGGTGCGATCACTATATGCCGCCAAAGCCTAGCTTTGGGGGCATAAAAATGGTGATCCGTCGAAAGCAAAAGTAGAAATTCAAAAAGAGAAAATTGCAGACTCGGTTTTATTGAGTCTGTTCATGAGTAGTAATTAAAAGTGCATCACTACTCACGCCTCCTAGCACCGGCTTAAGTATCATTCAATTTTCAAAACGAATAACATGAAAACTAATGATCCCGAAGGACCATAAACTATAACAACACTGAGAATGAAGTACGGGGCGACTTTTTACGGCCGTCACACAAGCACTTAACACCTGCTGTTGTAAAGTACATATACATGTGTATTCTGAAAATTGGTGATCCTTCGAAAGCAAAAGTAGACATGCAAAAAGAGAAAATTGCAGACTCGGTTTTATTGAGTCTGTTCATGAGTAGTAATCCTGCCTCTCTAATGCCTGACGGTAGAGCATTCCAAAGTTTTGGATCTGCATGCATGAAACTTCTCTCACCGTATTTTCCCACACGACGTTTTGGAACAACCAACGACAATGCTCTACTTGCTGACATTACCAACATGAGAGATGTTACTCTCACGAATTGCAAGCCCCAACCCTGGATTGGACTGAATCTGTTACAATTATCACAGCAATAATCATCAATACAGTGTGCCGTCACCCGCGCCTTGTACTGAAGACGTGGCTTAGATATACAGTTGATATGAAATTACTAACCGGGATGAATCGCGTGATTGTCTATCTGGTCCATGAAAGATATGCAACATATCGTTTCCTAAAATGTCCCAGTAAAATATGTTGAAAATGCGTTTTCAGACACCTTTTGAAACATATACAGTGAAACCCCGCTAATGCGACCACTCAATAAATAGCTACTGGTGTCGTTTAAAGCAGGTGGTTGCTTAATGCAGGATGAAAGTTATACAGAAAGCTCCTGTAGGAGCTTTCTGCATAACTTTCGTCCTGCATTAAGCTACCACCTGTCTCTGCCACGCAGAATTATGCCCCTTTTTGGTGGTCGCATTAGCGGGGTTTTACTGTATTCTGAAAATTGATGATCCGTCGAAAGCAAAATTAGAAATGCAAAAAGAGAAAATTGCAGACTTGGTTTTATTGAGTCTGTTCATGAGTAGTAATTAAAAGTGCAACATTACTCACGCCCCCTAGCACTGGCTTAAGTATCACACGTTTGTGTGTTTTGTATGAAACAGAATGACCTCAGTTTTGTCAGTAATGAGCTTCAGCATGTTCTGATGCATCCAAGAGACTACTTCTTTGAGACAATCCTCAACTTGCGATAAAGCTTCTTGTTGACGGGAAATGCCCTTGGGCTTAAAGGACAGGTATAACTGTGATTCATCGGCATAGAAATGGTGATCAAGCCCATGGTTTCTGCAGATTGAGCAGACAGGTTTTGTGTACATGATGTAGTGTTTTGGACCTAGGACGGAACCCTGTGGCACGCTGGGGTGGACATTTCTCCTGAGGCTATTTGACGGCGGACATTCAGATAGGAGGTTATCCACTCGCAATTACCAATGTAATCTCAAGGCGCTTCTGTGACACAGTATTTCACATCATGAATGGTATGGTGATGTGATTTACCAACTTCGTAAAATTATTGGACATACCAATTTTCTCATTTTGTTCATCAAATATGTTAAAACATTAATTAAAAAGGGATATGATCCTATAGTACTACAACTTACTGCATATTTGGTTGTCAACACTTTACAGTTGGCAATCACACTGGCCTCTTTGCGTGTACGCCGACAAGAAAGGTTTAGTACTCTATGAAGGCGACCTCTTAAATCCAGAAACGGAAGGAGACCGTCGGATATCTGTACTATTTCGTTTTTGTCGTACCCTTTATTACTTTTCTACAGTTACTCTGTTTGCAGCTCAATCATCGAGTACACTAGCGATAGGTGGATACATTTTGTTCACTTAAATGGTTTCGTTATACATGCACTTTACCACTGTATTTGCCATTGCGGTTGTTCTAGATTAGTCGGATAGGGGATACGTTTATTTACACTGTTTGTCTTTTAGGATGGGGATGGAATAAGTGTGAGGTTGGGCCCCCGAAAACCGGTTTAACCCCCCCCCCCCCCCCAGTGATTGTTATTCATGTTGTGAAGTTGTCTGGAGAGGTAATTTTATTTACATTTTGACTTTGGTGAAAGTGGAATAAGGACGAGGTTGGGTACCCGTAAACCAGGTTTAAGGTCCCCAGTAGCTTATTTTGGTTACTGACCGTTCCAAGGCGGTACTCCTGCTTTCAGCCTATGGTCAATTTTGTTGTTAAATTTGCTTAATGTTTAATGTTTTTCGTCTTGATATGCGTCCTGTTATGTTTTGTCTTGTGGCTATAACGTTTCTTGTTTGATGGTGTTTGGTGCGGTGTCATTTCGTGTGTGGCTTTCCCTGTTTGGCTATTTTTCCATATTTGTCACTGACCGTTCCAAGGCGGTACTTCCATCTTCCCCCTCTTGTATGTTTGTTTTGTCTTTGGGCGTCTCTGGATTTTTGTATAGTTATGTACATTTGCTGTTTCCTTGTGTTGCTGTTCGGGCGGCTGTTGTGGTGTATGATTGTCACCCCGCCGCCACGGTTGCCATTGCAGCGAGGGACATGATTGATTTTGTAATTGGTGGGAACCAGTTTGCTTAAGCATAATTTGTCTACATAACTACGGATCTAGGTTTCTGTAACCGCTACCACATCTAAGTCGTTTGAAACGATATAGTCGCAAATAGAAAGAGCCTTGTTTTTGACTGATCTAGGGTTTATACTGCATACTTTTACAAAAGTCTGAATTCTGACTGGCGTGGGACTTACGCGTTTCACAAGTGCAAGAGTTTTCGTTTCCTTGGAAAAGGGCACTGCTGAGAATTTACCAGTGTTTCTTTGAGGTTTTGAAACAGTAGGTCGGATTATCTGGGGAAACTCTTTCAAGTGATAGAAATTTACGCCAGCAGATGGAACTCTTTCAAGTGATAGAAATTTACGCCAGCAGATGGAACTTCCCTTTTGGTTGGACGGTTTGCAGAAACAATTTGAATTGATTGGGGTATTTCTCTTAATTTGCTTAAATGAACACCTTTATTTTCATCCTAAATACGCTTTGATTTTGAGTTGCCCCCTCTCGAACCCCTAAATTTAGCTAAGCACAATTGCCCGAAGTCTAACAGCCCTAGCTGTTTTAATCTTGATACTTATATGTTGCTGGGTTTTAAATTGGGCGATAATTGCCCTATGAAGGAAAGATCACACCTTGTATACTTTAGCTGTGCTCTAGTCTTCTCCACTAATCCGCTTCTCATTTCCACCGGTACATCCTGATGCCTGGGGCGTACACATTTGAATTTAAAAATCCAATATGGCACAAAATTGTTTTATTAAACCCACTTTTTCTGTCAAATCACGCAACAGAATCACCTAAAAAGTACACCAATCTATTCACACTTCCTTCATGCACAATTGTGTCACGTTTCGGAAAGGTTTATGAAGGTTTTTCATCTTAAAAATTTGCAAAGCACCAGAGCGAAATTAATGCAGTCTACACACGTTGGCACATCCAAACTCAAGTATTGATGTCATGGGGTCAGTAGGCGACGCAGCGGATTATTTATGGAGTGTCCAACATATCCAGTGACTAATTTCACTTCTAAATCTATAAACTACGTGCAACATATCCAGTAACTACTTCCATTTTTAAATCTATAACCTACATGCAACACATCATGTGACAATTTTCACTTCTACTCTGTGTATAGCATATCCAATAATTACTTCCACTGCTGAAGCTATAAACTACCTTTTATAAATATGTCTTGACCAAATAAACTCACCAGCAGATGTTTTCGATAAGCATGAAGTGTGCGATGTCGTTATATTCGGCATATTTGAGTATATCGAACACAAGTCCTGTGAAAGAGACCGGATATTTAATATGCCTGAATGAGGCCGAACTTGTATTACATGACCATGTCAACCTGAGACTCATCAATTTTCGTTAGCGTTTCCGGCTATACTCGGATGAATTCGATTGCTATACCTGTACATACCAATACATGGGTTATGCATTGAGACCAGTATTCGGCCTAAAGTGTGGCGCAGTGGAAAGAGCTTTACGTGGTTGCAGGTTCGAATCTAACTGAAGTCATTGGAACTTTGTTTAATGTCTATTATTCTTTTGTATTTGATTTTTTAAGAATATAATAGATCTAATATATCAATATGAATTAATTATTGTTTTAAATATTTTATGTCTTTCGAAGTACTTTTTATATTTTATGTTTTCTTTATGTATGGTCAATACGTGTGATGGAAAGTAATGACACAACACAAACGTTTTCTATGGAAAGTGGAATGATCCTGTTTCATGAAAATGAAAACAAGGAAAATGTAATGTACTCACTTTTCGAAGAAAAAAAATCTGCCCGAGGTGAGGCTCGAACCCGCTACCTTACCCGCCGCATAAACACCCTTATCTACTGAGCTATTACAGGTACTGAACAAAATCACATACTGTCAAGAGTCAATAATGCCCGGAAATCTGTGCATAGAATTACGAATGTGTACAGAATATGCAAGGGGTCTTAGTTTAATCTGGTCAAGTAATACAGGTACATTAACATCGTAGTTAACATTAATGTTGTTGATCATAATAGTATTGTTTTATTTGTATTTTGTATTTATGTCTAAGCTTTATACGTATACAACAACTTTTTGTCTCGTTGTTTAAGTGTATGGTGGTCACAATCAGCATGGCAGCAACAAAAAATCGGGAAAAAGTGATTTAAAATGTAATCTAGTTAAATGACTAAAACATTAGAAATTGTTTCAGCTTGTTTGACAATTTATTTTGACCATTTGTACAAAAGACGACGTGAAATTTTGCAGGACAAATCACACAGGTAAAATGTTGTACTCTTAAATCAATGTACATTTATCTGTGCACGGAGGAAATCGCCGATAATTATGATTGGTGTATGTTAATTTCAGAGCAACAAGAAACAAGGGGTGTTACTCTTGATAATGCTAGTATGTGCTCTCTATGAGTGATCTATATGCCGTATATGTGTGATTAATGTGATGCGGTCCATGTGATGCAGTCTATGTTTTGAGGTATAATTATACGTGATCTATGTGGTTGTGCCTATAAGCGTTCAGAGTGGTAAAGTCTATTTGCGTTCTGTGTGGTATCGATGTGGTGCTATGATGCATGGCCAATCAGGCAGCAATCAATGTATACAAGTTATAAAATGAAAACTTCCACCCAACTTTAGATTTTGCATTGTATTGTATTGCAACACACTGAATGTTTGGTTATTGACCCTTTTACAGTCGGTAGCTACGCATCCCTCTTTGCTTGCGCGATGACAGGCCGAGGGTAGTACTCTTTGATGGTATACTCTTACACTCAGTAACGGGATAAGCTGTATTACCTTTTTCCCTTTCGTGCCCTTAACGGCTTCCCTATAGTTGCTTTGACTTCAACAAAGTCATTGAGTACAAATTTGACGGATTATTCACAGTTGTTATGCTATGTTATACATATTGCCAGGTATTTATATCTTCTATGGTGTGGGAAAGTCAGGTGGGGATACCTTTATTTACACTATTTTTTAAGCTAGGATGACTTTGAGACAAGTGTGAGGTTAGGATGTCCGTAAACCGGTTTAACCCCCAGTGGTGATTTTGCTACTGACCGTTTTAAGGCAGTATTATCTTTGTCACCCTAACTTTTCTTTGCATTGTGCCCTTGTACTTGTGCTTTTGTTCATGTTTGTAATGTTTATCTCTGGTGCTTGTTTGTTTGTTGATGTTTTCTGCGTTCATCTCGTGTGTGGGCGTGTGTTTGGGTGTGTGGTTGTGTGTGTATGTGTGGGTGTGTGCGTGTGTGCGAGCCTGAGTGCATGCGTGCTTGCGTGTGTGCGTTCGTGCGCGTGTGTGAGTGTGTGACATGCTGTCTATCGATGTTTTGGTGGTGGTTACGTCTTGTATATGGCTTTGCCTGCTTGACTTTACTACTTTTTCATTAGTATGTGCAAAATGTCCACAAAATATTGTTTATGGAGAGCGCACAAATACATATACATATCATTCATATAAAATAATATAGATGAAAGTTTTCTCCGAGCGGCAGTGACTCAAATAACAAAGAAGAGCGATTTGGATGACCTTATGTAAATGATTAGGTAATTGTGCCAATATATATACAGTATATATATATATATAAGGGAAGCAATTCCGAATGGTCAATATGGTAAGAAGCATAACATTGCTAAGTAGAATACACTGGTTCAGTGACTTTAAAGGGGGAAATAGCGCTTCCTGTGGAAAGCAAATGATCTGATCATGGCAATATCACCCAACCACCACAGACACTCACGCAAAGGATGCAGCATCATCTGAAATGCTTTGGTTTACTTTGGAATAGCTTTAATTGTTTTGGACAACGGATATTCGAAGAGTCAGAAACCTTGACTTTATAGTGAAAGAACATTAACCCAATGCATATCGTTTTAACCATATCCATCATAACTATTTACGCAAGAAATAATGACATCATGAGTGATTATTAGCTGAGTTTTATAATTGTATATGATAACAAGATGCTTTGGCCATGCCAAAACTACAATTACAAAAGTACAAAAATGAGTCATGCAGGAAACACCACATACAGAACAAACAGTCGCCTGAACAGCAACACAAGGTAACAGCAAATATGCATAACCATAAAAACAACAAGATACGCACAAAGACAAAACAAACACTAAATAGGGGAAGATGGAAGCACCGCCTTGGAACGGTCAGTGACCAAAGTCACTGGGAGTTAAACCGGTTTATGGGCGCCCAACCTCACACTTATTCCATCCCCACCCTAAAAGACAAACAGTGTAAATAAACGTATCCCCTTCTCCGACTAATCTACAACAGCCGCGATTACAAATACAGTTGTAAAGTGCATGTATAACGAAACCATTTAAGTGAACAAAATGTATCCACCTATCGCTAGTGTACTCAATGATTGAGCTGCAAACAGAGTAACTGTAGAAAAGTAATAAAGGGTACGACAAAAACGAAATAGTACAGATATCCGACGTTCTCCTTCCATTTCTGGATTTAAGAGGTCGCCTTTCTTGTCGGCGTACAGGCAAAGAGGCCAGCGTGATTGCCAACTGTAAAAGGGTTCACAACCAAACATGCAGTATGTTGTAGTACTACAGGATCATATCCCTTTTTAATGAATTGTTTAACATATTTGATGAACAAAGTGAGAAAATGGGTATGTCCAATAATTTTACGAAGTTGGTAAATCACATCACCATAAAATTCAGGATGTGAAACACCGTGTCGCAGAAGCTCCTTTGATTAGATTGGTACTTGCCAATAAGCGAGAGATTTCGATAGTAAAATTTAGAAAAAGTTTATCTTAGTTTATGGTATCTATATCCTTGCTTAAGCAGTTTTTCAGTTAAAATGAGATTTCGACTGTTAAAATCGTCAATAGATGAACAATCTCTAGCAAAACGAATAAGTTGAGATATATAAACCCCGTAAGATGGAGCACGGGGAACATCCCCGTCAAGATCAGGAAAATTTATAATATTAAAATCAAAATCATCTCTTTTGTCATATATTTTAGAAGAAATCATTCCATTATTAATTTTAAGGTCTAGGTCAAGAAACGCTGCTAAACTGTCCTAGTAAAATATGTTGAAAAATGCGTTTTCAGACACCTTTTAAAACATATATTCTGAAAAATGGTGATCCGTCGAAAGCAAAAGTAGAAATTCAAAAAGAGAAAATTGCAGACTCGGTTTTATTGAGTCTGTTCATGAGTAGTAATTAAAAGTGCATCACTACTCACGCCTCCTAGCACCGGCTTAAGTATCATTCAATTTTCAAAACGAATAACATGAAAACTAATGATCCCGAAGGACCATAAACTATAACAACACTGAGAATGAAGTACGGGGCGACTTTTTACGGCCGTCACACAAGCACTTAACACCTGCTGTTGTAAAGTACATATACATGTGTATTCTGAAAATTGGTGATCCTTCGAAAGCAAAAGTAGACATGCAAAAAGAGAAAATTGCAGACTCGGTTTTATTGAGTCTGTTCATGAGTAGTAATCCATAAAATTCAGGATGTGAAACACCGTGTCGCAGAAGCTCCTTTGATTAGATTGGTACTTGCCAATAAGCGAGAGATTTCGATAGTAAAATTTAGAAAAAGTTTATCTTAGTTTATGGTATCTATATCCTTGCTTAAGCAGTTTTTCAGTTAAAATAAGATTTCGACTGTTAAAATCGTCAATAGATGAACAAGCTCTAGCAAAACGAATAAGTTGAGATATATAAACCCCGTAAGATGGAGCACGGGGAACATCCCCGTCAAGATGAGGAAAACTAACAATATCAAAAATTAAAATCATCTCTTTTGTCATATATTTTAGAGGAAATCATTCCATTATTAATTTTAAGGTCGAGATCAAGAAACGCTGCATAATTGTCGGACGGATTAGCTTTATTCAATTTGAGTTCTTTAATCGAATCTATATAATTCTATAAGCAACAAAAATAAACTATTATCCGACGGCTCTTACATGTGCGTTCACACTGTTTGTAGAGGCAGGACAATGCAAAAAGACAGAGCAACATATGCTAAAATCTCCATTTCTCTACCAAACCATTGTGACTACCCTTTAGAGTCTTCTGAACATAGGGGTTGGTGGATAAAACAGGAGTTATCCTTGAACTTGTTTTAATTGCCCATCTTATCTGAACCTCCCGTAAGAAAAACATTGAAACAAGAATATGTTGGACATGGACAACATTGCAAGACAAGCTACAGCTGTTACTTACTTTTGTTTTGTCTTTGTGTGTCTCTTTATGTTTTTGATAGTTATGTACAGTTGCTTGTTTGTTTGTGTTGCTGTTCGGTCGGCTGTTTGTACTGTATGTGTTGTTTCATGCATGACTCATATTTGTACCTTTACCCCATTCAATATAGTTTTATCATTCAGTTTGAGTGAAGGAGTCCAATCAGACATAAATAGGTTAATAAAATGACTGCTTACCGTCGCACAACACGCAAATGCTGAACATGTCATTGAAAGAATCTGAAACTGAAATACAACAATAATGTACAAATTCACGCGCTGATACCCGCAGTATATTTTTATACAAATTAATTATGTTCGTTCCCGTTCAGCTGACAAATTGCTATACATTACTCTTTTGTAACGTTTTGTTTGCTCAAATAGTACGGAACGAGCAGAAATAATATAAACCTTCCCAAACGGCACCCTTTAACATCCGTTTGCGATTATTGATACACCGGAAGTGTAGTCCGGCGGGGATACCTTTATTTACAATGTTTAGCTAAGGTGACTTTGAGATAAGTGTGAGGTTAAGATGTCCGTAAACCGGTTGAAACCCCCAGTGGCGATTTTGCTACTGACCGTACCAATGCGGTTCTCTCTTTGTCACTCTTACTTTTGTTTGTCTTGTGTCTTTGTGCTTGTGTTTTGTTCATGTTTGTCTCTGGTGTTTGTATATTTGTTGGTGTTTTCTGTGGTCTTCTCGTGTGTTTGCGTGTGTTTGGTTGTGTACATGTATGTGTGTGTGACATCCGTCTATCGATGTATTGATGGTGGTTACGTCTTGTGTGCGACTTTCTCCTGTATGTGTGTATGTGTATAAATTGCTATACATGTATATAAATTACTTTCTGTCGGTGTTTTGGTGATGATGACGTTTTGTGTGTGGCTTTTCCTGCTTGACTTTACTCCTTTTGTATTTGTATAAAAGCAACACATTCAAGATGTTACATGAGGAAAATTATATGGTTTTGTTGCATGGTTATATCCATCTTGGTGCTTGCTTGAAAACTCAATTGATAAAGCGCTTTCTCGCCAAACAAAGCTTGCATTCACCAACACGGTCGCAAGGCTTAGCCACAAGTATAATCTTAAATATATTTTCTCGGTGTTGGGCTTATACCTGAGAATGGTAATTCTGTTTGAAGCATGCATGTTTGAGAATATAAAGGCTAACAAACAACAACCTTTACATAAACAAGACAAAATAGAAGAAAAAATGAAAAAGTCAAGCAGGGTTAGGGTTAGCCCTAAGCCATGAAAAGAAAACGAAATACACATGCCAACCCCCAACGAAGTAAATATCGGAGATGCTGCTATTGAATATTAAACGGTATATATGCTACCTCATTTGCGCAAAGACTGGTCGGAGTCTACATTGTCAGTAAAAGACAGTGATTGAAATACCGTGACTGTTTTCAAATACAAGAATGTAATATCGTGGTCGGTTTCAAAAGATAATGACGTAAGTGTATGTAACACACCGTGAAAATAATACATAATAATTTGCAACACACAGAAACTATTTGTAAATGTCGTATCTACAGTGAAAGTTTGCAAAACATCGTGACTGTTTGCAAAACATCGTGACTGTGACTGTTTGCAAAACATCGTGACTGTTTGCAAAAACATCGTGACTGTTTGCAAACACGCTAACCGTGATTGCTTGGAAAAAAGTGCCACTGTATGCAACAACACCAACTCGGCGACAGTATCACCGTGACGGATTCTAAAACACCGCGACTGTTTGCAAAACATTTTGACGCGGCCCTAGTAAAATATATTAATAATATGTACTTACTACGATCGTCAAGGTATGTGCCATTTTCTAAGTTTTGTGTTTAGTTTTCAGATGCTTCGAGGAGTCAGTGTTTATCCCAGGTTGGATCAAGATGGAGAAAATTTGGCACCATTTATAGGGAAAGTCAGAGATATGCAGATTTCTGGCTCAGCTGAACATACTAATTAGGCCTCCCCTTGCCGGAAGGGAAACATGGTTTTTATTAGTTAATTGTTTTAACGTTTTTCTCCGCGATTGGTGAATATGTGATCACTTTGCAAACATTTTGGATCCAGAAGAATAACTCGGTGTTACATCAGGACCTAACATGCTTCATCATATGGATGTGTTTTAACCAGAAGTGGGTTAAGGTAAAAAATAAAAATTTAAACCGACGACAAATTTTGCAGATGAAAGCAACGAAAGAGCTTAAGTCCCTGAAATGTCTGTATCATGTCACGCATTTGTTTGCCGCATTGCAAAATATTACTTAGTAAATCTGTTTGATCTTCAGTAGACGGACTATTTTGTAGCTGATTATCTGAATGATTTCGTCCTTTTCCTATTTAGACAATTGCTTTTATTACATCTAAATTGTTTTATTACATATATTTCGTTTATCGGAATCTCACGCCCAAAGTGCTCAGGTATTAGCATAAAGGCGTGCGTCATAGTCGTCCTACGCAGTAAACCTTTCAATGGCAAACATATGGAAGTGTAATATTTATCGTGAACCGTTACCCTTTTGAATATCCATGTCATGTAAGAAATAACGACATCATAGATATTTATTAGCTGGCATTTTATAATTGCATAGGTAAACAGGATGTTTTAGTATTGGTAAAATCAGAACTACTATATGTTCATAAGCAAACATAGCGGGCCCTGATCACACGACGCCTTTAGGAGCCGTCTGATATGTGTCTATTTTGTTTGCAAATGCATAAAACCGTTTATACGAGGGAAATGGTTAATCGGCATTAGACTGTGTTTAGTCGCGTCAACTTCAGTTATCGTTCTTACCGACAAGAAATATAACAGTTACTGTTTAATCCTTCACTTACTTAATATTTATGTAATACATAATAACTGTATGAATATTAAGTTATTATTATTATTATTATTATATCACATTTATATAGCGCTCGTTTCACAAGGATATGTGCGTTCGAAAGCGCTTCACATGGAAGAAATCACTAACCGGAATGAACCACATGATTATCTATCCCGGCAATAAGATATATACAATAGATGTACAATATAATTATATGAAATCACTAGCCGGAAGGAACAAAATGATTGTCTATCCGGTTAATGAAAGATACGCAAAAGATATACAATATATATAAAAACACTAACCGGAAGGAACTGCATCATTGTCCATCCGGTCAATGAACGATATGCAACAGATATACAATAAATATGAAATCACTACCCGGAAGGTACCGCATGATTGTACAATAAAATTCGATTGGTAAAATTCATCTGTGTTCATTCCCCTGAGCCTCTGGTTGACGCATGCACATGTGCGATAGACACAGTAAAACAGTTTTACTACATTCCTCCCCTCTTCAATTAGGAGGATGAAATGGGTGAATAAAATAATCTAGTTCCCCGATAAGCCAAAACGGTGAACTCAGGTTAACTTAAATGGAATCCCTGACGTTAATCGTGGCCGGGTCGCAATGCGAACAAGATCCCCGAGATACCAATATTGGGGATGCTCTGTTAGATAACAGAACTCCCTTGGCATTGGACAGGGTAACCCTGCGGACATCACACCCGCACGAACATAGCAGGGGCTTTTCAGATTAGAAAGCAATTAATAAGCCCAACTGACTAGAACACCCTTCCCACAAAATAATTGGTCATGGGCGGTCAATTAAACCAATCCAAATACAACTCGAGCCATTACATACACTAAATAAAGTATAATTACGGAATGGTACATACAGTAACCCAAGTGCATGAACACCCTACAGTGACAACAGTGCAAACAATGGCAATATCTGAAAACGATAAATGGAAAAGTAGTAAAGTCAAGCAGGCAAAGCCACATGCAAGACGCAACCACCACCAAAACACCGATACACACACATGACGCATGACACACACACACACAACCACACACCCAAACGCACACGCACACACACACACACGAAATGAACACAGAAAACACCAAAAGACACACAAGAAACAGGGACAAACGTTCCACAACATGAACAAACCACAAGCACAAAGACGCAAGGCAAACAAAAGGAAGGGGGACAAAGAGAGTACCGCCTTGGCACGGTCAGCAGCAAAAACACCACTGGGGGTTTAAACCGGTTTACGGACGTCCTAACCTCACACTTCTCTCAAAGTCACCCTAGCTTTACAAATATTGTAAATAAAGGTATCCCCGCTGGACTTACCCACAACATAGACGACGGTGAACACAGGACAACATGTAAAACATAGCATAATAACTGTGACAATCCGTCAAATATGTACTCAATGACTTTGCTGAAGTCAGAGCACCTGCAGGTAAGCCGTTAAGGGCACGACAGGGAAAAAATAATACATGAGTCTGGTAAGCTCCTCCTGTATCCAAGTTTAAGAGTATACCATCATAGAGTACTACCCTCGGCCTGTCATCGCGCAAGCAAAGAGGGAAGCGTAGCTACCGACTGTAAAAGGGTCGATAACCAAACATGCAGTGTGTTGCAATATAATAGGATCATAACCTTTCTTTTTAAATTTTTTAATGCGTTTTATAAACAATTCATGAAAATGGATATGACCCCGAATTTTCCTAAGTTTGTAGATAACATCCCCATAAAATTCTGGTTGAGAAATGCCTTGTCGCAGTAACGTCCGTAGATTTCAATTATATTTACTAATGAGAGGTAAATTTCGATAATAAAAGTTAGAAAAGGTTTTCCGAAGTTTGTGATATCTGTAACCTTGCTTAAGAAGTTTATCAGTTATAACTAAATTACGTCTGTTAAAATCTTCAAGCAAAGAACAGGCTCGGCCAAACCTAATAAGTTGAGAAATATAAACACCATAAGATGTAGAACGTGGCACATCCCCATCTAGAAAAGGATAATTAACAATTTTAAAATTAAAATCTTCTCTTTTATCGTATACTTTGGACGAAACTTTATCATTTGTAATTGAAAGATTCAAATCTAAAAATGTAGCATTAATGTCAGATTGATTAGCTTTGTTTAAAGACAGTTCTTTTGGGTAGATTGA
The DNA here is from genome assembly GCA_963576725.1 of Azorinus chamasolen. Taxonomy (NCBI): domain Eukaryota; kingdom Metazoa; phylum Mollusca; class Bivalvia; order Cardiida; family Solecurtidae; genus Azorinus; species Azorinus chamasolen. The sequence goes on from OY755240.1 coordinate 1,881,322, forward strand.
AGAAACCATAGTATCAAAATAAGGATTATCTAAATTCAAAATATCGTCTAAATACCTTGAAGTTTTATTAAAAGCATTAACAATATCGGTCTATGTATCAGGTTTTAAGCTAAGCATAAAATCCCTCTCGTAGCAATACAAAAACAAATCTGCAACAAGAGGGGCACAATTTGTACCCATGGGTATACCAACAACTTGACGATATATGGTATCTCCATAACGCACAAATATATTATCTAAAAGAAAGGTAAGAGATCTACAAACATCAAGGCAAGTCCACATTGTGTAATGTTCAACTTCTGAATTCGAAAAGAATGAACGTTGAACATTACAAGCAATGAACATTTTGTTTTCTCTGGCAAAGGTTTTTCTATTAATTTAATAAGTCTATCCTTTATAAGATGGTGAGGTAGAGTAGTATAGAGTGTAGAGAAATCATAAGAGCTCAGTAAAGAAATGTTATACTGTTCATTTTCAAGTTTTGTTAAAACATCATTTGAATTTTTTATGGACCAAAAAACATTAATACCAGAATTTTCATATATTTTATCACAGTAGCGTTTAACATGTTCTTTGATCGTAGTAAGACAGGACGTCAAAAGTATAGATAATTTAGTAGTGGTACAACAGCTAGAGTTGGCAATAAAACGCGACTTATAAGGGTTTTTATGTAGTTTCGGAATCCAGTACAAAGTAGAAAGTTTATGTTGTTTTATGTTAGGACCAGACTTAAAATCATTGCACATTTTTACATGTTCCAAGACTATATCTTTTTCAGGTGTTTGAACTGTTATATAAGTTTTTGAATCAGTTAGCTCCTTCTTTAAAACATCAACATAATACAATCTTCAAATAATGATTACATTGTTTGATGCCTTGTCAGCAGGAACAAGAACATAATCTGAATGAAAATTAGAAATGTTTTTCTTCAAGTAGCGAAAGCCTCATCACAATCAAAATTTGGTCGAAAATACCACTCACAACTAGAGAATTTGGACCAAGGTCACACTCTAACATGAACACATGTTCGCCTCAATAGTCAAGATAGGGAATGAAATTCTCCCTGTTCTGTGACATGTTAATCTCACGAATTGTAATCCCCAACCCTGGATTGGATTGAATCAAGTACAATTATCACAAATTTATCAGCAATGCAGTGCCGTCACCTGCGACTGGTACTGACGACGTGACTTGGATTCTTAACCTATATGACCGTATACTGCCACAAGGTATCAACTGACATGTTTGTCACCAAAAATGCTTTTTTTAAATATAGGTACATGGTTTTATCATTGTCTTTCTTCTCCGTAAATTTCAAAGAGATATCTCGCTACAAATATGATATAGTGATGATAGTTGTGAACTATACCAACAAAATGATGTAAATGTACAAAAGTGGAAAATGAACATTTCAGCATGTAAAGCAAGTTAGACGCACAACTGTGCTGAATGTAAATTTTAGTGCGTTCAGAAGTTCTCCGAAACAGCGAAAGAACATCTTACTACAATGTACGAGCGTAAATAACTTAGAGCATCAATAGGCGTTCCTTTTTGACATTTTTGTGACATGAATACGTGTGAGGCTGGGCGCTCCTAAACCGATTTAAACCCCCGTTGGCACTTATTTCATCCCCGCCCTAAACGACAAACAGTGTAAATAAACGTATCTCCTCTCCGACTAATCTACAACAACCGCGATGGCATATACAGTGGTAAAGTGCATGTAAAACGAAAACATTGAAGTGAAACAAACTGTATCCACCTATTGCTAGTGTACTCAATGATAGAGCTGCAAACAGAGTAACTGTAGAAAAGTAATAAAGGGTACGACAAAAACGAAATGGTACAGATATCCGACGTTCTACTTCCGTTTCCGGATTTAAGATGTCGCTTTCATAGAGTACAAAAACGAGTCATGCAGGAACAACTTTTCTTGTCAACGTACATGCAAAGAGGCCAGCGCGATTGCCAACTATAAAAGGACTGACAACCAAACATGCAGTATGTTATAGTTCTATCGGACCATATCCCTTTTTCGTGAATTTTTTAACACAGTTGATGATAAAGGTTAGAAAATGGATATGTCCAATAACCTTGCGAAGTTTGTAAATCACATCACCATAAAATTCAAGATGTGAAATACCGTGTTGTAGGAGCACCTTGAGATTACATTTATACTTAAAAGAATGTTTTCCGTAGGTACTTGACATTCTATTATGCGAGCTCTGTGTTAATCTCAGTGTTTGCCTTAGAGCAGAAATGCCAAATAAGTGCACGAAAGTGAAATTTTGATCTCATATCTCGGAACATGTAAAATGTGCAATACTTTCAAGTCTGGTCCTAACATAAAACAACATAAACTTTCTACTTTGTACTGGATTCCAAAACTACATAAAAATGAAACAGTAGCAAAGTCAAGCAGGAAAAGTCACATACAAAACGTCACCATCACAAAACTACCGACAGAAAGCAATTTATATAGCAATTTATACAAATACACACACATACAGCCATCGATAGACAGCAACCAATCACACACACACATTTATATATACATACACATACAGCCATCGATAGACAACAACCAATCACACACACACACGAGAAGAACACAGAAAACACCAACAAACACACAGGCACCAGAAACAAACGTGAACAAACGCTCAAGCACAAAGACTCAAGACAAACGAAAGTAAGGGTGACAAAGAGAGTACCGCCGTGGCACGGTCAGTAGCAAAATCATCACTGGGGTTTAAACCGGTTTACGGACGTTCTAACCTCACATTTATCTCAAAGTCACCCTAGCTAAACAAACATTGTAAATAATGTTATCCCCACCGGACTTCCCCACAACATAGAAGACAGTAATCACAGTACAAAATGTAAAACATAGCATAACAACTGCGAAAGTCTGTCAAATATGTACTCAATGACTTTGCTGAAGACAGAACAACTGCACGGACGCCGTTAAGGGCACGACAGGGAAAAGGCAATACATTAGTCTGGTAAGCTCATACCATTTCTTAGTTTAAGAGAATACCATCATAGAGTACTACCCTCGGTCTGTCATCGTGCAAGCAAAGAGGGAAGCGTAGCGACCGACTGTAAAGGGGTTGATAACCAAACATGCAATGTGTTGCAATATAATAGGGTCACAACCTTTCTTCCTAAATGTTTTAATGCGTTTGATAAATAAATCGTGAAAATGGATACGACCCCGAATTTTCCTCAGTTTGTAGATAACATCACCATAGAAATCTGGGTGAGAAATACCTTGTTGCAGTAACGTTCGTAAATTGCAGTTATATTTATTAATGAGGGGTAAATTTCGATAACCAAATTTTGAAAAAGCTCTCCGAATTTTATGATATCTGTAGCCTTGCTTTAGAAGTTTATGAGTTATAACTAAATTACGACTATTAAAATCTTCCAGCAAAGAACAGCTTCGGGCAAAGCGAATAAGTTGAGAAATGTAAACCACATACGTTGTAGACCGGGGAACATCTCCATCTAGAGAAGGATAATTAACAATTTTGAAATCGAAATCTTCCCTTTTATCGTATATTGTAGACGACACTTTATCTTTAGTGATGGAAAGATTCAAATCTAACAGGGAAGCCTGAATGTCGGATCGATTCCCTTTGTTTAAAGTAAGTTCTTTTGGGTAAATAGAAACCATATTTTCAAAATAAGGACTGTCCAAATTCAAACTATCGTCTAAATACCTAGACGTTTTATTAAAAGTACTAACAATGTCAGATTGTGTATCCGGTTTTAGGTTAAGCATGAAATCCCTCTCATAGCAATATAAAAACAAATCTGCAACAAGAGGAGCACAATTTGTTCCCATAGGTATACCAACAACTTGATGATATATGGTATCCCCATAGCGCACAAATATGTTATCTAAAAGAAATGTTAAAGGTCTACAAACATCAAGGCAAGTCCACTTCGTGTAATTTTCAACTTCAGAATTCGAAAAGAATGAACGTTGAACATTACAAGCAAGGAACATTTAATTTTCTCTGGCAAAGGTTTTTTTCTATTAATTTAATCAGTTTATCCTTTGTAAGATGGTGAGGTAGAGTAGTATAGAGTGTAGAGAAATCATAAGAGCTCAAAGAAGAAATGTTGTACTGTTCATTTTCAAGTTTAGTAAAAATATCATTTGAATTTTTTAACGACCAAAATTCATTAATACCAAAATTGTCATATATTTTATCACAGTAACCAAAACCCTAATAAGGCGCATTTATTGCCAACTGTAGTTGTTGTACTACTACTAAAATATCTAAACGTTTGACGTCCTGTCTAACTACGATTAAAGAACATGCAAGACGTTACTGTGATAAAATATTTGAAAATTCTGGTATTAATTTTTTTGGTCCATAAAAATGATGTTTTAACTAAACTTAAAAAAATGAACAGTATAACATTTCTTCACTGAGCTCTTATGATTTCTCTACACTCTATACTACTCTACCTCACAATCTTAAAAAATACACTGATTAAATAAATAGTAAAACCTTTGCCAGAGACAATAAAATGTTTCGAGTTCATAAGTTGAACATTACATGATGTGGATTTGCCTTGATGATTGTAGATCTCTTACCTTTCTTTTAGATAATATATTGGTGCGTAACGGGGATACATATATCGTCAAGTTGTTGGTTTACACATGGGTACAAATTGTGCCCCTCTTGTTGCAGATTTGTTTTTGTATTGTTATGAGATGGATTTTATGCTTCGCTTAAAACCTGATACACAGACCGATATTGCTAATGCTTTTAATAACACTTCAAGGTATTTAGATTATATTTCGAATTTGGATAATCCTTTTTTTTTGAAAATTTGATTTCTTTAATTTACCCAAACGAACTGTCATGAAACAAAGAGAATCAATCACAAATGATAAATATATTCTGAAAATGGGTGATCCCTCGAAAGCAAACGTAGAAATGCAAAGAGAAAATTGCAGACTCGGTTTTATTGAGTCTGTTCATGAGTAGTAATTAAAAGTGCAACACTACTCACGCCCCTATTTGTTTAAGATTCGTTTAAGATTCGTTTAAATTATACGATAAAAGGGGCGATTTTAATTTTAAAATTGTCAATTATCCTTTTCTAGATGGAGATGTGCCCTGTTATACATCGTATGGGGTTTGTAGTTTTCAACTATTTGGTTTTCCCGAGCCTGTCATTTGCTAGAAGATTTTAAAAGTCGTAATTTAGTTATAACTGATAAACTCCTTAAGCCAGGTTACAAATATCACAAAATTCGGAAAACGTTTTCTAAATTTTATTATCGACATTTACTCGTTACTGCAACAAGGCATTTTTCACCCTGAATTTTATGGTGATATCATCTACAAACTTCGGGGTCAAATCAATTTCCATGATTTGTTTATAAAAAGCATTAAAACATTTAAGAAGAAAGGTTATGATCCCATTATGTTGCAACGCATTGCATGTTTGATATCGACCCTTTTTCAATCGGTAGATACGCTTCCCTCTTTGCTTGCGCGATGACAGGCCGATGGTATTACTCTATGATGGTATCCTCTTAAATTCAGAAACGGGATGGGCTTACCACTCATGTATTACTTTTTCCCTGTCGTGCACTTAACGGCTTCCCTGCAGGGGCTCTGGCTTCAGCAAAGTCATTGAGTACATATTTGACGGATTTTTCACCGCTGTTAGACATATAGTCATGTGTTTATCTTCTTCTATGTTGTTGGAAAGTCCGGCGGGGATACCTTTATTTGCACTATTTGTAAAACTAGGGTAACATTGAGATAAGTGTGAGGTTAGAACATCCGTAAACCGGTTAAACCCCCGTGATGAATTGCTAATGACCGTTTCAAGGCGGCACTCTCTTTGTCACTTTTACTTTTGTTTGTCTTGTGTCTTTACACGTGTGCTTTTGTTCATGTTTGGTATGTTTATCTCTGGTGCTTGTGTGTTTTTAGTGTTTTCTGTGTTCATTTCGTTTGTGTGCGTGTGTTTGGTTGTGTGATTGTGTGTGTATGTGTGTGTGGCATGCTGTCTATCGATGTTTTGGTGGTGGTTGCGTCTTGTATGTGGCTTTGCCTGCTTGACATTACTACTTTTCATTTGTAGATGAAGATTTTGCCATTCAATGGTAAAAACGTAATAATTCTAACTAGAAAATTAATTTGATGCACAGCCTTTTTGTATATTCAGTAACCTGGTTGTTAAAACCTCCACACCTAAAATTTCACATTGTCTTCACACTCAAGAGATGCACTGTGTAATTCAAATTCTTTCAATTGACCTTTTGTTTTCTTTCCAACAGATATAGCTTGGAATTTGTATAAGTTTTGAAAATTGAATACTGCTTAAGCCGGTGCTAGGGGGGGGTGAGTAGTGTTGCACTTTTAAGTACTACTCATGAACAGACTCAATAAAACCGAGTCTGTATTTATTTTATTTTGGCATTGTTACTTTTGCTTTCGAAGAAACATTCATTTTCAGAATATATGTACTTCACAACAACAGGTGTTAAGTGTTTGTGTGGCGGTCGTAAAAAGTCGCCCGTACTTTATTCTCAGTATTGTTATGTTTTCTGGGCCTTCGGGATCATTAGTTTTGATGGTATAAGTTTTGAAAATTGAATACTGCTTAAGCCGGTGCTAGGGAGCATGAGTAGTGTTGCACTTTTAAGTACTACTCATGAACAGACTCAATAAAACTGAGTCTGCAATTTTCTCTTTTGGCATTGCTACTTTCGCTTTCGAAGGATCACCCATTTTCAGAATATTTGGTTTGATTGCATCTGATTGTCTCAAAACCAGTGTTTCAAATATTTACTTTCGATTTCAAAGGTAGTTGTGAGGTTGTTAATATCAGGTCTGCTTTATGAGATTATTATTATTATTATACCAAATTTATATAGCGCTCTTTCACACAGGGTATGTGCGTTCAAAAGCGCGAGATATTTCACGGCTGGCGTTTTCAGTCAAACCATACACATGGCACAAACAGTCAAATGCCTTTGATAAATCCATAAGAGTGGCTGCCACGCGCTCATTTGTGTGAACTAGTCTAACAGCATGATTTAAATGTACAAAATGTGGAAACTCTACTGTAGCGAATGTCAGGGAGGAAAGAAGTGAGCGCAGCAATGCGTCTGAAAGTATGAGATAATTTACTTGATTAACCAATCAGTGTTAGTAAAGCAAATGCTACTGCTACTGCTGATGCTACCACTACTACTACTACTTATCCTGCTTCTATTACTGATGCTAGTACTTATACTAACAATAATAATATGATAATGAAACAACAACGAGTTAAATTAATTGTTTCTCCAGGTGCTGAGACGCGATTTGATGCACGGTATCCAGAAGAAGGTCGGAACGTCTGGACAATCTTGATAACAGATTTACTTTCATCAGGATAATGTACCAGCCCAAATAGCCCGTACTAGGTCACAGAAATGGATCGTGCTTGATTTGAATCGATTATATTAATCCAGCGCAATCCCCCCCTTATTAAGCTCAAATGTGATTTGCTGTATTCCCTACCGTTAATGAAAAGGTAATTAAGTCAAGCAGGAAAAGACACATACAAAACGCTACCAACACCATAAAACCAACAGAAAGCAAGCAACACATCCACACAACTAAACACACACGCATATAAGAGACAAAAAACATCAAACACGAACAAAAGCACAAAAACAAAGGTACAAAGACACAAAACAGACACAAAAGTAAGAGTGACAAAGAGAGTACCACCTTGGAACGGTCAGTGGCAAAACCACCACTGGGGTTTTAAACCGGTTCAAGGATGTCCCAATCTAACACTTATCTCAAAGACACTCTAGCTTAACAAATAGTGTCAATAAATGTATCCCCGCCAGACTTCCGAGTTTAGAGGTATAAGTATTAGAAGCCTACATAATCTTGCGCGATGACAGGCCGAGGGTAGTACTCTATGATGGTATACTCTTAAACTTGGATACAGGAGGAGCTTACCAGACTCATGTATTATTTTTTCCCTGTCGTGCCCTTAACGGCTTACCTGCAGGTGCTCTGACTTCAGCAAAGCCATTGAGTACATATTTGACGGATTGTCACAGTTATTATGCTATGTTTTACATGTTGTCCTGTGTTCACCGTCGTCTATGTTGTGGGTAAGTCCAGCGGGGATACCTTTATTTACAATATTTGTAAAGCTAGGGTGACTTTGAGAGAAGTGTGAGGTTAGGACGTCCGTAAACCGGTTTAAACCCCCAGTGGTGTTTTTGCTGCTGACCGTGCCAAGGCGGTACTCTCTTTGTCACCCTTCCTTTTGTTTGCCTTGCGTCTTTGTGCTTGTGGTTTGTTCATGTTGTGGAACGTTTGTCCCTGTTTCTTGTGTGTCTTTTGGTGTTTTCTGTGTTCATTTCGTATGTGTGTGTGCGTGTGCGTTTGGGTGTGTGGTTGTGTGTGTGTGTGTGTGTGTCATGCTGTCTATCGGTGTTTTGGTGGTGGTTGCGTCTTGCATGTGGCTTTGCCTGCTTGACTTTACTACTTTTCCATTTTTCGGATGAAAGTTGTGGCCACAATATCAGCTCTAAAAACAGACTGGTATGAAAATATGTTTGCAACGTGGATTCACATGCATAAACATTGCGGTAGATATAGCGGAAGATACGTTAAAAAATATAGAAACTTGCATTGTTAACAATGACGTTATTTCCGCTGATGAAGTGAGGTCGCAGGGTTGTGACGCGTGCCTGTTGGTAGACAGTGTATGAGTTCTTGTGTAACTAGTAAAGTTTTTGGCGGCACAAATCGGGTTCTACATGTTCCCTGTATCAAAAAAAGGGAAAACGGCTGGAACAATAGGCAGACGCATGGGATATGTTTATGCATGACCAACAGTAAAAACGAAGAAGCTCGTCAAGAAAAGACAAATAGCAAAAAGACAATGTAAGGCAGCAACCTTTGATCTAATTTCGTTTTGTACATGAATTATATATATATTACTCATGCTCTTAAATCTGACTATACACTTTAAGAGAAAAACAAGTATACTGCCAAATTGAATGCGGCAGTGTTTATTTTAACGCAGAAACAGCACAGAAAAAAGGTTGTCCATGTGCCATCACAGTAGTGCACTAACATTTCAGTAGCCAGGAAGAAGAACCATCCGTACACAGTTGTGCCATTGAAGCAAAGCACGTTCTTATTTAAGGACTTGGGTCAGAAAAGGCAGTCCAGGGTGAGTTTTTTTACTGAACATTCAGCAGTGAATTTTGTGGCTAAGATTTAAACGGAATATTCTTCTAAATTTCTATTTAAAATCTAAAAATTTAAATTGAACAGGTTGTAAAGTCAAGCAGGAAAAACCACCACCAAAACATCGATAGAAAGCATGCCACACACAACCACACACAACCACACGCATAATAACACACACACACATCAAACACACACACAAGAGATGGATCCCTCAAACATCAACAAACACATGGGGGTACAAAGTACAAAGGCACAAAACAAGCATCAAAATAAGTCTGACAAAGAGAGTACCGTCTTGGAACGGTCTGTGGCAACACCGCAAAAGAAATGCAATTTCCTACAATTGTGTGAAAGAAAATATATCGAAGGAATATTATCCCTATTATGAATCGCTTCCAGAAAGTAAAGGCCAGGACTACGTTCCTAGAACATTGTAAATAATAAATAGAACAATGGTAAAAGCTGTTTAATCCTTTACCTGTTCAATATGCATACCAGAAATAATAATATCATGAATATGTATCAGGTGATTTTGTGTCGCCTGCGAAGCATGGCAGACATATAGGGATTACTTTGTCAAGTCATCGTTGTCGTTGTCGTCGTCGTCACACTTCTTGTCCAGCCTGTATCTCCATAATTCCAGCTTCAGTATTTTTGGAGTTATTTCCCTTTTCATTTTTTTGTTCGGCCAATAAATCCTATTCTACTGTTGCCATTAAATTTAACCTTTAAACATGGACCAGGCTTGATAAGAGAAAGTGTCATGCACAAGTTCCATAACTCTAGCTTCAATATTTTAGAGTTATTTCCTTTTTTCATTGTTTTGTCTGGCCAATCAGTCTGTTCTGTTCTGCTGATACTATTGAATTCAAACTCACACATGGAACAGACCTAAAGAAGTGTCATGTACAAGGTCCGTAACTCTAAAATCAGTATTCATGGAGTTATTCCCCTTTTTTCATTTGTGTCCGGCCAATAAAGTCCTATTCTACTGCTGCCATTTAATTCAAACGTCATACATGGAACATGCTTGATGAGAGAAAGTGGCATGCACAAAGTCCTTAACTCTAACATCAGTATTTGTGGAGTAATTCCCCCTTTTTACATTTTTTGTGCGGCCAATAAGTCCTATTCTACTGATGCCATTGAAATCATAATTCACACATAGAACAGCCGTGATGATAGAAAGTGTCATGCACAAGGTCCATCACTCTAGCATCAGTATCTTTGGAGTTATTTACCTGTATATGCCCCCACATAGTGGCGGCATATAGAGTTGCCCTTGGCCGTACGTACGTCCGTACGTACGTACGCACATCTAGAAGCATTTATCCGGATTTCTTCCAGAAAAGTATCTGTCCAATCCAAACCAAACTTTACACATATGTTTGTGCCCATTATATCTTTGTCAAGTTTAATAAATCGCTTAAGTCGTTTAGGCGTTGCGGTCCTTTATTTGCAAAAATGACTTTTAAAAAGGCCCTTACTTTCTGTGACAAAAAGTCAGAAGTGGGGGCATCAGTGTCCTATGGACACATTTCTAGTTTCATTTCTTTCTTGTCCAGCCAACAAGTCATATTCTACTGTTGCTATTGATTTCAAACCTTCACACATGGAACACACTTGATGAAAGGAAGTGTTATGTACAAGGTCCGCACCTATAGCTTTAATATTTTTGAGTTATTTCCCTTTTTCCATTTTTTGTCCGGCCAATGAGTCTTTTCTACTAATACCATTAAATTCAAACTCACACATGGAACAGGCTTGGTGTTGGAAGGTGTCATGTCTAAGTTCCAAAAATTTAACTTCAGTGATTTTGGAGTTATTCCCCTTTTTCATTTTTTTGCCTGGCAAATAACTATATTCTGAAAATGGGTGATCCCTCGAAAGTAAAAGTAGAAATGCAAAACGAGAAAATTGCAGACTCGGTTTTATTGAGTCTGTTCATGAGTAGTAAAGTCTTGTTTTACTGATGCCATTAAATTTTAACTTCACATATTACATTATAGTCATTATTCTCATTATTATTTTGTCTTAATTTCACACTTCTTACATAGAAATCATATTCCAAGTTACTTAGCATTACAGCTGGACTTATGTTATACCCATTTACATGTATGCATATTAGTTGGCAATCCGATGTGTAAAAAAGTCGCTTATTTTTCGAGGTCCATGGCATTTTTAGTAGAAATGTTTGAATATCATAATTGTGTTGCCAGATACTAACAAGAGTACCGCATACGGTACATAATACGCCCACTTGCAAACTTTCTCTGATTCAACATGCCTTATAAGTGTTGACATTTTCTAATCTGTGCTTCAGATCTTGATTTCCATATTAAGGTGATACTAGTTTTTAAAAAAATGAAGTGAATATCTTATTAAATACAAAAGTTACAGCTAATCCTCATTTTTGCAGATTTTGGCCATAATTCTGCTTAAAACATTTGTGTTAAGTTTCATTTATAAGATCAAGGACCATAACTTTAGAATAAAATGACATATCAAAACCCCCGCAATATATGTGTAAATTCACATTAAGGTTTAACCATATAAACAAATTGAAGTAAATATCATTTCAAATGAAAACGTTATGGCCATCCTCATATTTGCATCGATTTGCATTATTTTTTTAAGTGCAAGGGCCATAACTCCGAAACAACAAATCCAATGATCCTCAGAATCGACTTAGCTTCAGGTCTTGATGCATTAAACATGTGGATGAAGTTTCATTAATATCTGTCAAACAGTTCTGCCAGAAAACAGCGTACAAACTATTTGCATATATTTGCATTTTTTTAAGTAAAAGGGCAATAACTCTGAAACGAAAAATCAAATGAACCTCAAAATTGACTCAGCATCAGATTTTGATGCATTAAACATTTTTTTGACGTTTCATTAATATTTCTCAAATAGTTTTCCCAGAAAACAGCCGACAAACTATTTGCATTATTTTTTAAGGACAAGGGCCATAACTCTGAAACGAAAAATCAAATGATCCTCAGAATCAATTCAGTTTCAGATCTTGATGCATTAAACATTTGTGTGAAGTTTCATTAATATCTCTCAAATTGTTTTCCCAGAAAACAGCGGACAAAGTATTTGCATATTTTTAAGGACAAGGGCCATAACTCTGAAACGAAAAATCAAATGATCCTCAGAATCAATTCAGTTTCAGATCTTGATGCATTAACATTTGTGTGAAGTTTCATTAATATCTCTCAAATAGTTTTCCCAGAAAACAGCGGACAAAGTATTTGCATATTTTTTAAGGACAAGGGCCATAACTCTGAAATGAGAAATCAAATGAACCTCAGAATCAACTCAGCTTCAGATCTTGATGCATTAAACATTTGTGTGAAGTTTCATTAATATCTCTCAAATAGTTTTCCCAGAAAACAGCGGACAAACTATTTGCATGTATTTGCCTTATTTTTTAAGTAAAAGGGCCATAACTCCGAAACGACAAATCAAATGAACCTCAGAATCGACTCAGCTTCAGATCTTGATGCATTAAACATTTTTGTGAAGTTTCATTAATATCTCTCAAACAGTTTTCCCAGAAAACAGCGGACAAAGTATTTGCATATTTTTTAAGGACAAGGGCCATAACTCTGAAAAAACAAATCAAATGAGCCTCAGAATCGACTCAGCTTCAGATCTTGATGCATTAAACATTTGTGTGAAGTTTCATTAATATCTCTCAAATAGTTTTCCCAGAAAACAGCGGACAAACTATTTGCATGTATTAGCATTATTTTTTAAGCAAAAGGGCTATAACTCCAAAACAAAACATCATATGAACCTCAGAATCGACTCAGCTTCAGACCTTGATGCATTAAACATTTGTTTGAAGTTTCATTAATATCTCTCAAATAGTTTTCCCAGAAAACAGCGGACAAAGTATTTGCATATTTTTTAAGGACAAAGGCAATAACTCCGAAACGACAAATCAAATGAACCTCAGAATCAACTCAGCTTCAGATCTTGATGCATTAAACATGTGTGTGAAGTTTCATTAATATCTCTCAAATAGTTTTCCCAGAAAACAGCGGACAAACTATTTGCATGTATTTGCATTATTGTTTAAGTAAAAGGGCAAAAACTCCGAAACGAAAAATCAAATGAACCTCAGAATCGACTCAGCTTCAGATCTTGATGCATTATACATTTGTGTGAAGTTTCATTAATATCTCTCAAATAGTTTTCCCTGAAAACAGCGGACAAACTTTCCATATTTTTTAAGAACAAGGGCCATAGCTCTGAAATGAAATATCAAATGAATCTCAGAATCAACTAAGCTCAGATCTTGATGCATTTAACATTTGTGTGAAGTTTCATTAATATCTGTCAAATAGTTTTCCCAGAAAACAGTGGACAAACAAAATGTTGACGGACGAACGAACGAACGAACGAACGAACGAACAACGAACGAACGAACGAACGAACGAACGGACGGACAGGGCCACGACAATATACGACCACCTTTATTAGGTGGGCGTATAATCATTCGTGGTTTGGTCCATGCCACTGCCAAACCCCTCTTTGAAGGTCAGAAACTAGGTCAAAGGTCAAATGAGTGCAAAAATGTAATAAAATCTCTATATAGTATAAAATAAACGTAATTTTGAGAATTTCGACACTTTGTTTTGCATTTACTTTTTTAGCAATGTCTCCACAGTAAGTATAGAAATATCGCACATTTAAGGAAGATTTGAGTGACCTGTGATGATTGCAAGTTCGGAAAACATCGTTTTAAATACGTTTACAGTACATTATCATACAGTATAATTACAACTTTGATGCAAATCTGTGCAAGTTATAGTACCTCTTCACGCAGATGTACCTCTTTCGCGCAGATGCATCATTTAGAGTACGAAGGCGGCACTCCTGCTTTCAGCCTACGGTCAATTTTGTTGTTTAATATGCTTAATGTTTAATGTGTTTCGTCTTGATATGCGTTCTGTTATGTTTTGTCTTGTGGCTTTACCGTTTCTTGTTAGATGGTGTTTGGTGCGGTGTCATTTCGTGTGTGGCTCTCCCTGTTTGACTATTTTTCCATATTGATAATAAAAACGCCAGAAGATTAGTCTCTTACTGCCATAGTCTCAGTGTAATAATGGTATGTTTGATTGTACACAACTTATATTAGCTGTCTGTATCACTAGTGATTGAAAAGCCATAGCTGCTGGGGAATATAGCGATGTTTTTACATAATTGATATGTTACTTACTCCAGCAATACTTATGACAAAAACCCTTTCGACATTTGCAGGAAAGTAATTGGCCATTTTAACAGATACTGGCCATAGGTACCCACTCTCACTCAACAATGAATTCATAGACATATTCAGTGCCATTGGATATGAGTAACATTCCCTATCCGTGATAACAATACTATATATGTTATTGCCACAAACGATCACTAGTTAAACAGATAAACCTAAATACCCGGAATAAGTGAGCATGTCATAGTACTGACTAAAATATCTTTTCTTCACGAAGGAAGCCTACCCCACATCTTGTCCACCTGTGGAAGGAGGCTAACGCATGTTCTACGAACCATCAAAATGACTGCGTTTGCAGCACACATGGCACATCATCCCCTTTAGCAATCTGTACTCTATTGGACATATTAAGAAAATCTGCACAGCCGCCCTAAAATTAGTGGTTCCTTCTAAGTTAACATTCACCAGGTCCAGCCAGCCATAGTGCAACTCCACTACCCGCCATTTATTACGATAGAAGAAATGTGCATACAAAAAAGTGCTGAGGACCAAGGTACAGAAGAACTGGGCATATACAAGGAGCTACAAAACATTTGCAAAGAAGAAGTGCACGGAAACTCATGATGGGTATGTGATTGACTTAGTGGCAGACACCAGCTGTAAGAAGCTCTACATTTTTGTTATGAACAAGAAATGCGACAGCTCGGGAGTAACCCCACTGAAGAATGATGACATTAACAATGTTGATACACAAATCAATGTTAAAATACTGAACCACTAGTTCTCTGTCTTTACACATGAAGACATCTCTCCATTGTGCCTTATTCGGACGCCCTTCCTATTCATGTCACGATAAATAGTGCCTACAAGGTTCTTAAGGGCCTTAATCTCCACAAAGCTACCATCTTATCAAGGTTCTTGAAAGAAGTGGCACATTCTCTGGCTCCTGCTCTTGCTGTGTAATTCCAGGCCTCTCAACCAGGATGAAGTCCCCAGTGATTGGAAGACTGTCACGTTAATCCTATTTACAAAACAAATGGTTTAGAATAACCCCGTTACAGGCCTGTATCTCTAACTTCTGTTACATGTAAGATCAGGGAATACATCATACACAGTAACCTGTTTTTTTCTCAGTACCATGACATCATCAGCCAATGCCTGCATGGCCTCAGGAAGCAGCGCTTCTGTGAGACAAAGTGACCAATATGGTCAATGACATTGTGTCAGGTCTTGATCAGTCCCATCAGATTGACGCAATCTTGCTAGACTTTTCCAAAACATTTGACAAAGTGCCTTAGACACCTACTGCTTAAGCTCCAACACTTTGGTGTGTATTGCAAAGTGCTTGATTATATCCAACTAATCACGGTGGAAGGTGTTTCATCCGAGTCGGTACCGATAACATCCAGTGTTCATCAATGTGCCGTTCTCAGTCCTTTCCTTTCTCCCATAGGCAATGATGACCACACGGAATTCCTATGCTCTTCCTGTCGACTCTTTGCTGACGCATCACTTTTGTGCCGAGTCAATAGCAGATGCAGACGTCTTCTAGAATGACATCGACAGTCTGTTGGAAAGGGAAGAGACTGGGTTCAATGCAGAGAAGTGCTAGGTCCTGTTTATCATCAACAAGCGGACACACATAGAGACCAATCATACTGTTCATAGCAAGAGACGGAAGACAAGACAACAAAGAAGGCAAAGTACCTTGGGATGCTACTGTCTTCTAAATTGTCTTGGAAAGCCCATGTCGATATGGTCATAAAGAAGGAAAACTGATCCACAGCCTTTCTACGTAGGAACATTGGATCCTGCCAAAATTCAACCAAGGAGGAATGTTACAAACCCTAGGATCAGTCTGCAGGTTGAGTACACATCCTGTGTTTTGGACCCACATACCAAGGCTATGACAAATCGTGAGGAGACGGTCCAACATAGAGCTACCAGATTTGTTATTTGAATTATTGCAGAAGACGCAGACTCAACATAATTTGCTCCAACAGAGGCAAAACAAGGAAAGGCCGCAATGTGCTATAGGCTAATGTGCTAATGATTTTGTTGCAGCTGACATCCCACCTTCTGACGCCCTCTCGATGCACATACAGGAGGACACTCCTTAAGATTCGTTCCATGGTTTTGCAGGATCAAGTTCCTGAGGGAATATTGCTTTCACTCTGCTGTCAATATCATCTGGAACAAGCTACCATAACATCAGGTGATAGCTCTCAACTTTCTAGGCTGGGATCTCAGCTGTCATGTAATATTCTTCTGGTTGCAATATTTAACTTGTTTGTTTTTAATTTGAATGTTGGACCCTCCCTCACCTATATGCATATCACAATGGTGCGAGTCGCCTGCGTTAAAGTGGCCAAACTCAACAAAATAAGAAGCAGAAGAAGAAGCCACAAACACAGAGTTGATGTAGTATCAACTGTACTGCAGTATTCAACGGATGCATTGGAATATCGTCATTCAAGGCAAGTGCAGACATGAAGTCGGCACCATCTTGCTATGCGTTAGTATCAATGACATTAATTTCTGTATCTATCAGTTCAGATCCATATACCAGCTTGATAGTTTGCTCTAGCAATTTTCAGTTCTAGTGCATCCTTTGTTGGTGGAAGCAGTTCAAGTGTTTTCTTAACCGAACCCTTATAAGTGGTTTGGAAATGTGCTAACTGCACCTGATGCATGAAATAAACAAGTTATGGGTGCAAAACCCAGTGCAAATCTATTCGCTGTAAATGCTTCAAAGCAGATTTAAAAAGCACACTAACATGTGTTTGCGATGGTGTTAATTGTACCAATCCAGCAAATATCCATAAAATATAGTGGATTACAGTAAAACCCCTCTAATACGACCACTTAATGAATAAACATGTCTGTCTTTATAAGCAGGTGGTTGCTTATTGCAAGAAAAACGTTGTGCAGAAAGCTCCTATAGGAGCTTGCAGCATAACTGTAATTAGTGAATTTAAACAGAACAGAAAGTTTACCCCACCCACTTTACTTTAAGAAGTATGTGTACATAATGTATAGCTGGTATGATTGTGTGCAGTTATTTGTTCCAGTAGCATTATGTCTAACTTTTATTTTGACGTCATTAATGCTTGTTAAATAGCAACAATATCGAAGACATGACAACATGTATCATCGTTACATGTTGAATTTAACGATTTTTTACTGTTTTTGCATGTTCTCATTAATATTCATGAATATTCAAATAATATATTTTACACAAAGTACGTTCAAATTAAAGGCCAAATTTTAGCCTTCATTTTGGTACCATGTTTATTATTTTACACCTAAAATTGATAAAGATATAATGATTTCTCAAATAACGTATATAAAATATGCACTTAGTTGACCTTTGACCTAATTAAGAGAAACAAGGGCAAAATTTCAGGTGACATGAGACAGTTTCTAAATACTTATACATCAAATATTACATATCCAGTGCATGCAAAATTCTACTATTTCATGCTATGGCTCGACACATTTTCCTCACTTGGATGCCCAACTATATACTGCAATTGTGTCATGTTTAAAATTGATGGGACGAGGGTCAGTACTCAGGCAGGCGACAACAAGTGTTCCTAGGAACAATTTTCTAGGTTATAATGGTACATGAATATTGGATGATTTAAACGTGGCAGAAACTGTAGAACTCATCTATGTAATTCCAAAAGCAAATAGAGCAGGCCCTGATCAGACGATTCCTATATGAGCCTTATGATCTGTGTCTACTCTGTTTGCAAATGCGTGAAAATACGTTATTATGAAGGAAAGCGTTAAAACTGATATTAATACCATTACATTGAACTTTCATAACTAACATATCAACCAAATATTTTTAAAACAAGAATGCCATTGTAATAAAAAAAAGTACACAACATAATAGTATCACGTGATCATATGCATTCACGACTTGCTTTACATTTTACCCCATGAATATTTATGCAAGAATTAATGACTTCACGAATTTAAATGAAATATATTTTATTCTAGCATATGAACTCACGACCTTTTTATTATGGAATAAAATGTAGTGTCAGATTTATTATTCCAGAAGCAACCAGAGTAGACCCTGAGTCTATTCCGTTTGCAAAGCCACTGCGTATTTATGGAGGGAAAAATGTTTGTTTCGCTTCCAAATATTATAATCTGCAACAGCTGTTTGTGTATTGTTGCACGGTGTTCCCTCATTGAGTTTAAAACATATTCGATTTATACATATTCATATTATCAATCACTTTGGATCATGGTGAGGGACCGAGTCGCGTCTGGATTATGGTGATAGATCGAGTCGTATCTGGATCCTGATGAGGGACCGAGTCGTATCTGGATCATGATGAGGGACCGAGTCGTATCTGGATCCTGACTGTGTGTAAAAGTGATCGTAGATTTGATTCGCCCTTGGCAGAAAAATAGTTAAGTATTCCTTTTTGACGAGGTTGGAAACGAACCCGACATGTTCCGACCCACTTGATGGACGTTTGACTCCAGGTCCACCCAGTTAATCATGGATGATAGTGGCACACATATTGGAAAGCTGTTTGCACGTAGTTAACAGTTTGCACTTCACAACCGGCACAGACATAAAACATCATACTATAGACATGTCTAGTATATTCATCTGCAGGTGTTGTAAAACAATAACGGTTAAAGTGCTATTTATCCCTGACGAACATCAGCTTAAATGAAAGGCAAACATTTATCTCCACGTTCGGATCTCTTCCGTAATTGGACTGTACCATGCAATAGAGAGTATTAATGATAGACCGAACGAAATATCTAAATTAGTTTTTTATGTACATGTAAGCCCAACATCTAGGTGAGGTTGACCAACTGGTATTTGCAACAAATAGTTTCACTCTTCGGGTACCATTTACAAACGATACAGATTCAGGTTAAATGATTCCTTCTTTAGCAATGATCCAGATCTATTGTGTTTGCTATACTCAGAAGGGGTTTACGTCTGATTCAAAGGACAATTGTATTCAATTATCCACTTTCCATGGTTATTTGACCATACCTTCTGTTGTGACGTTTGAGCAGTAGTGTGTGTTCAGTCTTTGGATATAGAACATTGCCCGAGCTTAGTGTTTCTGAACGTTTACGATCCACGTAATTTCGTCAGCACAATTTGACGTTTGATTGAGGTATTAACCCTCTGTTAACCCGTTCACCGCCGCAGTCGCATAAATGCACCACGACAAATAGTGCAGTCCCAGATCAGACGCCGCCTTGTCAAGGCGGCGTCTGATCAGGAACTTCACTATTTGTCCCAATCTCTATTTCTATATATGTGCTTTATTCCTTTGAAATCTGCATTTATTTATCTCATTTCCTTATTTTACTGAATGATTTAACAAACTTGGATTTTGCAGACGACAATTAGAAATTTGGCGCCGAAAGGGTTAAACATAATCACAACATCAACTAGTGTCGGGTTCCTACTATAGTGAGACAATTCGATGCCGATTTAGATGTCTCATCTGGTTCCAGAATGTGTGCAAGGGGGGCCACTGATTCGCTAAAAGGAATCAAAATAGAACCTGCACAAAAGTCAATCAGAATATTCCATGATATCCCAGACAAACTGAGTGATCCACACTCATTGGTGCAAATTAATACGTGTTATTAATGTTATTACTTTTCTACAGTTACTGTGTTTGCAGCTCAATCATTGAGTACACTAGCGATAGGTGGATACAGTTTGTTTCACTGAAATGTTTTCGTTGTACATGCAGTTCACCACTGCATTTGCCATCGCGGTTGTTGTAGAATAGTCGGAGAGGGGATACGTTTATTTACACTGTTTGTCTTTTAGGGTGGGGATGGAATAAGTATGAGACTGGGCGCCCCGAAACCGCCCCCCCCCCCCGCCAGTGACCTTTTTCACTGACCGTTCCAAGGCGGTACTTCCATCTTCCTCATATTGTCTGTTTGTTATGTCTGTGCGTCTCATTGTGTCTTTTATATACATGTACATTTGCTGTTTGTAGTCGTGGTGCTGTTTGGGCGGTTGTGTGTTTTGTATGTGGTGTTTCCTGCATGACTCCTACATGTAATTTTACATTAATTATCTAACTGAAAAAATACTAACCTACCAACGAAACATCCAACCAACCAAGCAAAAGACCAACCAAACAATCAACCAACCAACAACCAGCTAGCCAACCAACCACCAAATAATCAGCACCCGAATTGCATGGCTCCATAGGATCTGCTCTGTTTGCTTATGAAAACATATAGATCCGAATGCTAGATTTTCTACCATGGCGACAACTTCCAGTGTTCGCATTTTATTATGAAAATGCCGCTAATTGATATTCATACTGTCACTTACATGACAACTCACAAAGTAAACGGTAATCGAAATATACTGTTACTTGATATCAGTCAATTTGGATCTGGATGAGATGGCCATTAGATCTTGGTCAAAACTATTTGTAATGAAATCACAAATAGACAGTGTCAAGCCTACCGTTCCATGTCATACTCTTTGGCATTTCATTTAGACATACGGTTGAACTTTGATATCTCGTACATTTTTGTACTTGGAAACTTGAACTTCAGGATAATTCAAAGTAAAAGGTCGGTCCTTCCAAACTTTACAATACAGATTGGTTATGAAATGTAACACTACAAAAGTCTAAAAACACATGTGACAGCGTCGAAAGTAATGTTGAAAGCTCCTAGAGAAGTTTTCAACATTAGTTTAGTTCTGCATTAAGCTGATTTTGAGAAATTGTTCAGATTAGAAATTTAGAAATTCACTAAGGATCGATCGGCTGTAATTATTGTAAGTTCTGACATAATACGATCGTCACTAGAAGTTGCGAACGTCGTTGTTAAAACGCACGATAGTCTTTTATACATGTACAGCTATCCAAATTAAGTGTGTGTTTTGAATTTATGGAATAAGACGTGGTGATTATGCTACTGACCGTACCAATGCGGTTCTCTCTTTGTCACCCTTACTTCTGTTTGACTTGTGTCGTTGTATTTGTGCTTTTGTTCATGTTTGGAATGTTTGTCTCTGGTGTTTGTGTGTGTTGGTGTTTTCTGTGTTCATCTCGTGTGTGCGTGAATGCGTTCGTGCGCGTGTACGTGTGCGTGTGCGTGTGCGTGTGTGTGTGTGTTTGTGCGTGCGTGTGTGCGTGCGTGCGTTGCGTGCGTGCGTGCGCGTGCGCATGTGTGTGTATGTGTGACATGCTGTCTATCGATGTTTTGGTGGTTGCGTCTTGTATGTGGCTTTGCCTGCTTGACTTTACTTCCTTTTTCATTTCAATATATCTTATGTTGACATTCCAAAAATATATTCCCAAACATTCCCTATAACATCCGTTTGAGAGAAGTGTAGCTCTCAGGTATAAGAATACCGGTGCCTTATTGAGTTAGCATTTAACCCCTTCAGTTCCATGAGGACGGGTCTGTGATGACATATTTAACCAGTTTGGATCCAGATTAGGCGTCGAGTAACTAGGTGTCTGATCAGGTTCCAACTGTTTGATACTCTGTTTATTGTTTTATGAAAAAGTTAAACAAGCGCCCACTCTAAGACTTGGATTATGCGAAAATGTGTTCAACAGACGATAATGTTGGCACTGAAAGGCTAAATTGGCATGCGTGCAATACAACGTTAATTCTTATTAGAACAATTATGCGTGTCTCTATTGTTTCTCAAAATACCATTATAGTAGCGAAACATTTCTTGCAAACGTTCCCTCACAAACATTCATATATTCAAGGGTATGTAGACTTAAATAGACTTTCTGAAATCGCGAGTATGAAATATAGAAACCATACACAATAAACTATCCTTGAATACGAATATATTGAATTATATAAAAGCAACACGTTCAAGATGTTACATGAGGACAATTGTATGTTTTTGTAACATGTATATATCCATCTTGGTGCTTGATTGAAAGCTCATTTGGAAAAGCGCTCTCTTGCCAAACAAAAATACACGTATGATTCATGCAGAAAAATACACAGCCGCCTGAAGAGCACCACGACAGAGTTTGAATTCACCAACACGATCGTAAGGCGTAGACAAAAGTCTAATATTGTTCTTGGTGTTTGAGCTTCTCAGAAAATGATAATTCTGGTTGAAGCATGCATGTTTGATAATATGAAGGTTAACAACAACCCTTGTAACATAAATAAGACAAAGTAGAAGCCATTAGAAAAAGAAAATTACATCCCAACTCCAACGAAATAAATATCAGAGATGCTGCTGTTGAATATTAAACCGTATATCCGCCGCGTCAATACCCTGAATGTTTTCAAAACATTAGACTATAATATCGTGGCCGGTTTCAAAAGAGTATGTGTTTGTAAAACACCGTGACAATAATACATAACAATTTGCAAAATACAGAAACTATTTGTAAAACGCCGTGACTACAGTGGCTATCTGCAAAACATCGTGACTAGTTGAAAAACATCGTGGATATTTGCAAACGCCCTGACTATAATTCCATTATAACACCAACACGGCGACACTACTACCGTGGTGATTTGCAAGTCACTGAGAGTTTTTGCAAAAGACTTTAACGCGGCTCCAGTAAAAAATTGTAATATTGTAATAAGATTTACTTACTATTGTCGTCAAGGTATATGCCATCTTCTAAGCTTTATGTTCAGTTTGCAGATGCTTCGAGGAGTCAATGGAATAACAAGGTATTTATCCTAGGATGAATATGGAGAAAAACTGGCAACATTTATAGGGAAAGCCAGAAATTTGCAAATTTCAGATCCACCTGAACCTACTAATTATGTCTCCCCTTCCCAGAAGGGCGACACATTGGTTAATTATTTTATTGTTTTAACATTGTCTCCTCAAATACTTGCAAACAATTGATCCAGATGAGTAACTCGGTGTCTCATCGGGACCTAACATGCTTCGTCATATGGGTATGTTTTAAAACAGAAGTAGAATAAAGTCAAAAAATGAAAAATGAAACGTACGACTAATTCTGCAGATGATAATCGGTAGCAGTCAAGGGGTTAAAGCAAACAGCTAGTCTCTGTAATATCTGTATCGTAGCATACCTTGTTGCTGCAATGCAGTATTCATTTAGATACAACCGTTTGATCCTTTACAGACAGCCTGTTTTGTAGTTGATAATCCGAACGATTTCATTCGATTTCTATTTAGATACTTGTTTTATAAAGTATATTCGTTTATCGGAATATCACGCCCGAAGTGCTTAGGTAATAGCATAAATTCGTGCGTCAAAATGACTTGCCAGTTTAGCCTTCCCAGGCCAAACATATGGAAGTGTATGCAAATATGTGTAATATGTTTCGTAACCCTTTCCCTCTTGAATATTCATGTAAGAATTAATGACATCATGAACAATTGGTAGAATTTGGTAGAATTGGATCTTTTATAAGTTGAAAACCAAACCAGAGCAGAAATTTAACAGTTACGTTATAACCATTTACTTACCAATTATTTATATAAAACATAATAACTTTATGAATATTAATTGACTGAATTCTTAAAATATATAGACATATACATATACCGTAGGGTTAATGCCAAAAGGTACCAGCTGACAAATTTGCCAAAGTCTTTTGTATCCCCCAAAAGGAATACAGTGTCCAGTAATATCTGAATATGACAGAACTTAGTAAAATGGTAGCACCTAACAATTAATTGCATTGTTTCTCACAATATTGACAAAGCTGTAAGAAAGTTAGGAGGGCTAATAGATATGGAAAATGCTAGTAATATTATTATAAAATGTTATTCCATTATTACGAATTCAGAAACTACAGTTGCATTCATTTCTATTTATCATAGATTGTTAGCTGTTGGAACATGTATTGCTGTAGTATATAGCTTATGAGCAGAGAACAGTTAGCAGAAGAAACACATGAAATGTATGTTAACGTGTGTGACATTGTGTAACTTAACTTTGATAAGGCCATAACATTATGGACAAGAAGATGGGATGCTGGTAATGTAGGGCAGCAGGACTTGAAATTTAGTTCAAGGAGAATGGGATACAGATATTGCTGACATTCTACCATTGGTAGCTTCAAGTCATTACATCTTTGCGGTAAGAATTTTTTCACCCACCCCCTACCAGTAATTGAAATAAAACTAGGTCAAACAAGTACAATGATTATTATTATTACTATCATTATTGTTATCAATGTTTTATTATCATTATCATCATCATCTGAGCAACAGATAAAGTTGCATGTTCAAATACTAAAATCTCCATTTTCTTACCAAACCCTATCGTGTGACTACTATTTAGACCGTCTCTTGGACCTCTCATTATTATTATTGTTATAATGAAACAACAACGGGTTCAATCAACTGTTCCTCAATGTGCTGAATGCAATTTGATTGACGTTATCCATAGGAAGCGACCCAAAATGCTGGACAATCTTGAGAACATCTACTTGCATTAGGATAATGCGCCACCCGATACTAGCTTTACTACCTCGCTACCTCGCTAGAATTGAACGAGCTTTGATTTGGCGATTTGGCTCAAATGGACTTTTCCCTACCATTAATGCAGAGTTGATAGATATTAGGTTTGGAAGCCTACCAGATATTCGCATGAATCTCATGGACATAATATCTACTCTAGAAACAGACCGATGTAAAAACTATGCGTGTAAAGTGGGTACACAGGCATTGAAAGTGCAATTGATGTAGCTGCAGATCTGTTAAACAGAGTATCAATGGCGCCATTTACGTCGATGACGTAAGCTCGTGGCGTGTCCGTTGGTGGACAGTGTATGTTATGTTTTCTTGCTTGTCCCCCCCCCCCAGTGACTTTTGTCACTGACCGTTCCAAGGCGGTGCTTCCATCTTCCCCCTATTGTGTGTTTGTTTTGTCTTTGTGTGTCTCTTGTTGTTTTTATAGTTATGTATATTTGCTGTTTCCTTGTGTTGCTGTTCGGGCGACTGTTTGTTCTGTATGTGGTGTTTCCTGCATGACTCATTTTTGTACTTTTGTTGATTTCACTTTTAATATTATGAATTGTTATGAAATTACTCACAATTGTAGGAACTCTATTATATATTTAAAAGCTTAAGTTAATCGAGTTCTACATGCTCTATATATCAAAGCAGAAAACGAAGTTGGAACAATAGATCAGGAACCTGGCTGAATCCAAATGTTATGTGCGCAACGTAGCTATAGGGTCCGAGGCCACTCGCTGAATCCAAGTGAAATGTGCGCAACGTAGCTATAGGGTCCGAGGCCACTCCCCTCTCCCGGGAAAAATCTGAAGTTTGAAACCATTATGATAAATAGAGCATTTGCTCATGTAGGAGCAAATGCTCTATTTATCACAATGGTTTCAAAATGTGACTTTTTACAAAGCCGTCAAACGGTGTCACTATCAGGGAATGGGTTAAACTTTACATCACAAGACAGAACGTTTATCAAAGTCTACATCTTAGACATCGATTTCTGTTCGATTTTGGCTGTAATACTTGTTTAACCTTTCAGATTGATGTAACGTGCGTGCGTAAGTGTGTATCGCTAGCTACTCCCCTGAACATGCACCTTGTATCAAAGAAGGAAAAGAAGTTGGGACAATAGATGGATGTATGAGAGGGGTAATGTGTATTACACCAACACAGGAAAAAAGAAGTTCGTCAAGAAAAGACAAATGTCAATGAAAATGCAATGTCAGGCCAGAATGTTTATGCAGCAACCCCTGATCTGCAAGCTGTTATCATTGGGTTGAATCTTATTTGTATTACTCCTGCTGTTACAATCTGATTACACGCCTTAGGAGACAATCAAGTATACTGCCAAATGGAATGTGACCGTGTATATTTTAAAACAGGAATAGCAAAGATAATAACTGGTATGTGCCATCACAACGGTGCACAATCATAGACAAGAAGAAAAATCCGTACACAGCTGTGCCAATTGAATATAATCATGCATTTGATTTCAAGGGCTTTGTAAATGTAATAGGCTAAATACGAAGTGAATTCGGTCAGACAAAGCAGTTTACGATCAATATTTATTTACTGTACATTCAATAGTGAAAACTAACAAGAATGTCAGATACTGGCGACAACTAGACAAACAGTGAAACAAGTCAACTGGTCATCTTGTGACTCAGATTTAAACGTGTTATTCTTCTGAACTACCAATTTCTGAAAGTAAGAAATGAGACTTACTAATTACTAATTATGTGTGAAAGAAAGGCATTACACCAGACGAATAGTATCAAAAGGGCAACAGATAACGATGCGTACTCCATTATTAAAATAGCCATTTCTCCACCAAACCCTATATCCTTCGAGACGATTCTACAGAAAAGTCACAAAATTGGGTTGGATAGAGAAATTAACCCTTCGCTTGGTATTCACGTCAATGTACCTACCTGTAAATAGTGAAGACCCAGATGAGACAGCTCCTGCAGGAGCTGTCTCATCAGGGTCTGCACTATTTACAAATTGATTGTGCAACCAGTGCACTCCACAGCAGTGATTGCACAGCGAAATACTTGTACACAGTGAATATATATGTAAATATACAACAGGACATTGGTAAAGGAGGAGAAATTTATTCAAAATTCAGCAAGGGAAGGGTTAAGGAGTTATTCATGGAACTGTTTTAGCTTACGCATCTTATCTGGACCTCCGATCACGATTATGAATCGCTGCCAAGATAGTAAAGACCTGAATGACTACATGCCTGGTTTAACTCTTTACCTGTTCAATATTCATTAAAAATGACATCATGAATATCTATTATCTGAATGAAAAAGTAGTAAAGTCAAGCAGGAAAAGCCACACACGAAACGCTACCATTACCAAAACACCGACAGAAAGCAACTTATACAGCAATTTATACCCACACACACACATACAGGAGAAAGTCACATACAAGACGCAATCACCACCAACACGTCGATAGACAGCATGTCACACACACACACACACACACACACACACACACACACACACACACACGCACACTCACACACACACACACGCACACAACCAAACACACGCAAACACACGAGAAGAACACAGAAACACCAACAAATACACAAGCACTAGAGACAAACATGAACAAAACACAAGCACAAAGACACAAGACAAACAAACGTAAGGGTGACAAAGAGGGAACCGCCTTGGCACGGTCAGTAGCAAAATCACCATTGGGGTTTAAACCGGTTTACGGAGTCCTAACCTCACACTTATCTCAAAGCCTTCCTAGCTAAACAAACATTGTAAATAAAGGTATCCCCGCCGGACTTCCCCACAACATAGAAGACAGTAATCACAGTACAAAATGTAAAACATAGCATAACAACTGTGAAATTCCGCCAAATATGTACTCAATGACTTTGCTGAAGACAGAGCAGCTGCAGGGAAGCCGTTAAGGGCACGACAGTGAAAAGGTAATACATGAGGCTGTTAAGCTCATCCCATTTCTGAAGTTTTGTAATGGTACATGTATGAACATAGGATTTTCACTGTGGCAGAAACTAGTATCACATGTTCATAATTCCGTACACTAACAGAGTAGACGCTTATCAGACGACGCCTATAGGGCATCTGGTCTGGGTATACTCTGTTTGCAAATGCTAGACCTCCGGTTGTTGACAAACTTGACTTATCTGTCAGTAGAGCGTTCATTGTATGACGTACTCTTTATTCTGATAAATAAAAAGGCTTAAGCAATATATCAAACAGGTTCAACCGTTAATTAACGTGGCATGCTGTGTAAGATTTAAATCAGTTTGCTTTGCTGTGCTGACATACAAGACATGTATATGCTGTTTAGATTATTATTAAACGTATACCATAATAATAGTAGTGGCTTGTACAGTTTTATGTTTACTTTATAATTACTGTTATACCATTTCTCATATAAGCTCCGGATCAATATCACTAACACATTCACTAACACAGTTTAACCCTGTCCCTCATATAAACCTGCTTCCGCGCATTTGAAAACAGAATAGACCCAGGTCAGACGGCTCCTATATGAGTCAGGGTCTGCTGCGTTTGCTAATAGAATTTGAAAGATCTGCTTCTATACTTTCTAAAATGACTACAATGTTCCACCTTTCATATTCCATTATAACTATTTTGCCAATGAATTTTCAGTAGGTATTGAAATTTGAAATAAACAGAGAACGGGGACGGGTTAAGACTCAGGTTTAATAATATATTCTGGATGTATTCTCAAGCGTGTTTTCCACATTTTACTAGAATGGTAGAAAATAGTAACCAACCAGGCCTGGTTGACAACTTTGAACATCGACTTATTTCAGATAATCCGTTATGCATCCGATGCAAAAGAGGATCATATATATAAAACAATAAATGTAAATATATCGATAATTCAGATTTCGTGTCACACATCAGATGCGATTGAATTCGATACAGTATAACCTCTCTATAACGGCCACTAAATTACAGTAAAACCTCTCTATAACGGCCATAAATTAAATCAAGTATTTTGGGTTACAAGCTCCTACAGGAGCGTTCTGTTTTACTTTCACCTTGCTTTAAGCAGCCACCTGTCCTAAATACCAACAATTTTACATAATTTAGTGGCCGTTATAGAGCGGTTTTACTATATATCGGTATTAGATAACTCGAATTTCGCGATAGCTCGAAGTAAGAGTTCGATCCTTCAAAAAAATTAATATAAAATTGGTCTAGAAGGTAACACTGCGCATATCTAGAAACACATGTGACAACTTAATGCGGGTAGAAAGTAATGCTGAAAGCCCCTACAGGAGCTTTCAGCTTTCTTTTAGGCCTGCCTTAACCTGTGAACTTGAGACTTTGTTCAGATTAGAAATCGGACAACTCGAACCTCTGTTATTTCGAAGTAATTTGTTTGGTCCCTTGAAGTTCGAGATATCGAAGTTAAACTGTATGCTAATATTCATTATGTCTCCTCCAGTATACTGGGGAACATTTTGTTTTTGTGCGTGGCGTCCGCCTGTCTGTCTGTCGATCCGTCTGTCCGTCCATCCGCGCTAACAATTCCTGTTTATGTGACTAGATAATTACATGAGAACAAAAGATCTTTTGTTCTCATCGCTTTTATGTGGCTAATTTTCAGTTTGTGTGGCTATTTTGAACAAAAGAATAGCCACATACACTCAATCCGTTAGAACGTCCGTCTTTCTGTCCGTCTGTCCGATTTTAATTTGTCCGCGCGGTTTCTCCAAAAGCTCTCGTCGAATTTTCATGAAACGTCATAGGATTGGTCAGCACAATGCCTAGTAGTGCATACCTTAGTCCTGCTGCGGTTTGATGATTTTCTGAAGAGTAATGGGACTTTTGAACGTTGTTGATGGAACATTATGTCCGCACGGTTTCTCCAAAACCATTTATCAGATTTTGAGGAAACTTCATAGGATTGATCACCACTATGCCTAAATGCGCATATCTTTTTCCTCTTTCGGTTCAATGATATTCAATGATTTTCTGGGAATTTGAATTTATACATGGACAGTTTTGTCTGAACGGTTTCTCCAAAACCTTTCTTCAGATTTTCATGAAACATCATAGGATTTATTAACATATCGTATTTCTGTTCTGGTTCGATAATTTTCTGCAGAGTTATCGGACTTTGAATTTTTTACATTGAAAATTTTGTCCACTCGGTTTCTCCAAAACATTTGATCAGATTTCAAAAGTTCGTGAAACTTCATAGGATATATCAACACCGTGCCTAGATGTGCATATCTTATTCCTGTTCCGGTTCGATGATTTTCTGCAGAGTTATGGGACTTTGAATTTTTACATGGATGTTTTTGTCCGTGCGGTTTCTCCAAAACCTGTTTTCAGATTTTCATGAAACCTTATAGGATTGATCAGCACTATGCCTTGTTGTGCATATCGTATTTCTGTTCTGGTTCTGCAAAGTTATGGGACTTTGAAATTTTTACATGGACAATTTTGTCCACGCATTTTCTCCAAAATCTCTGGTTGCATTTTCATGAAACTTCATAGGATTTATTAGTTATATTCAGTTGTGCATATCATATTCCTGTTCCTGTTTGATGATTTTCTGCAGAGTTATGGGACTTTGAATATTTTACATGGAACATTTTGTCCGCGCGGGGCCGGGGGGGGGGGGGGTCAGTATTTTGTATCAAAAACAATTCTAGTCTCTACTTTTGTTGTTATTGTACATTTTCATGTAGAATGGCGATATCAAAATCGGATTGCAAACAATTGTGTGTGTCAATAACATACATATTAGATTTTGTACCCATAAATTATTCCTGACACGCTAATCGTCACGTATGACATTCTGGAGCTGTACATAAAGGGTCACAGTCTGGAGTCTGTGATTCAGGACAAAACAATATCCGTAATACATTACGCTACCGTTGACTGCTGCCCCAACAGCGGACTACATCAATAGCAAACAGAACATATAGTGCAATTCGTCTGCCTTCACGTGCACAGTTTGTTTTGTTCGTTTGTATCGGGGTCTTCCGTCTGCATTCAGATTCAAGGTTTGTTTGTTCGTTTGTTTCAAATTGTTTTGTTTGTTTGTTTGTCTTCCGTCGCTTTAAAAGTATTTTAGTCATATCGCGATGTCCAGCGAATGACATGTTGAGGAATTGCATTATTTCCTGTGCAGAAAACCCCAAATATCCACACGAAGACAATAACCCCTCGACCACGATTGCTCTGAGTTTTTTATGTAGTACTATGTACTCGATATAGACAAATATGTGCGCATTTTCAAACGCAGTAGAGCCAGATCTGTCAATCCCCGCAAGTACTACATGTATCTAATATGGGTTCAATCTGTTGTTTCGACACCTTACCAGTATCCAGGCTGTGTGGTATTCTGATTGCTAGTTTTGAGCAATGAAACTCTTTCAAGCCTGGACATGTATGCACTGTGATTTGAACCCAGATCAGAGGGATTCTATAGGAGCTATCTGATCAAGGTCTTCACTGTTTGAAATTCAACCTCCTCCAGCAAATTTAAACTTTTCGTAGGGAATGCGTAGTTTGATTTTTGAGCATAAACCATGAATATACATAAAACATATTACAAATATCTTCACCAGTGCATGCATTGATACTACAGTATAACCTCTCTTAACCGGAATTCTAGTAGATAATAATTTAGATACTTTTAGGCAGGTGGCTGCTTAATGCAGGGTGAAAGTCATGCAGAAAGCTCTTCTAGGAGCTTTCTGCATGATTTTCACCCTGCATTAAGCTGTCACCTGTCTCCAAGACCGATTTTCACACTAAATTTAACTGCCGGTTAAGAGAGGTTTTACTGTATTACTGAATATTCATATGATTTCCGTTAACTACTACGAACCTTGCTTATGTTTACTGAATCGGTACAATGGCATTTTCTGACACTTTTGGAAATACAATGGTCATAATCTTGCAAACTCTTTTTACCATATTCTTCCTAACGTTTTTCACGGTTTCAGTACTTTCAGTACTTTGATTTGTCAATGTGATCATTGTTTCTACTGCAAACAATGGCGCGAACTTTTCATAACCGAACGTTACACTAATGCTATTTTTGCATCGGACTAAATCTTTAAATCCTTGAACTCGCTGTATGCTAGGGGCGAATGCTTCAACCATTTATGACTCATGAACAGACTCAATAAAACCGAGTCTGCATTTTTCTCTTTTTGCATTTCTACTTCTGCTTTCGAGGGATCACCCATTTTCAGAATATATGTACTTCACAACAGCAGGTGTTAAGTGCTTGTGTGGCGGCTGTAAAAAGTCGCCCCGTACTTCATTCTCAGTGTTGTTATATTTTCTGGTCCTTCGGGATCATTAGTTTTGATGTTATTAGTTTTGAAAATTGAATACTGCTTAAGCCGGTGCTAGGGGGCGTGAGTAGTGTTGCACTTTTAATTACTACTCATGAACAGACTCAATAAAACCGAGTCTGCAATTTTCTCTTTTTGCATTTCTACTTCTGCTTTCGAGGGATCACCCATTTTCAGAATATTATGCTAATAGTTTGGATCCAGATCAGGCCACACACAACGTGGGGCAGATCCGAGATCCGTGTCTCACTCAGTCTCAATTTTTGCAAACAAAAAACAGAATGAAATTTAACCCCTATCTTGCTGAATTTTAAAATACATTTCTCCTTCTTTACCCATGCCCTGTTGTATAATTACATACATCTTCACTGTGTACAAGTATTTCGCTGTACAATCACTGCTGTGGAGTGCACTGGTTGCACAATCAATTTGTAAATAGTGCAGAACCTGATGAGACAGCTCCTGCAGGAGCTGTCTCATCTGGGTCTTCACTATTTACAGGTAGGTATATTGACGTGAATAGCAAGCGAATGGTTAATAGATTTGAAAAGGTTGCAGACGACAAAAATAAGAGTAAAACCTAGAGACGAGTTGTGACGAACCGGATTAAAAACCGAATATAGCCTTGCAGAAATCGGCTAATATATAACTAATCCATTGCAAGTTTGTATCCATATCCGAAACATTCACTTTAACCCTTTCGCTGCCAAACTCTGTCGTCTGCTAACTTTGTCGTCTGCTACAAATTTTCATATTTTTTTATTTTCTTCATTTTTGTTTCAAAAACATAGTAACAGTAACAAACAGTTTGGATCCTGATGAGACGCCGAGTTACTCGGCGTCTCATCTGGATCCAAACTGTTTGCATAGGTAATCACAGATCCGGCATTGGCAGCGAAAGGGTTAAGAATTTGTAGCAGACGGCAAATTTTACCGACAGCACTTACTAACCCTTAGCACGCGCCCGTGTCAAAAAGTAACGTCTGCTCAAATTTGGATGTTGTGCAATTTTGAATACCTCCTATTCTATTCGAGCAAGCTTTTGAGAAACTATTGACCGACTGTCATATAGTTTGGATCCTGATGAGACACCGAGTAACTCGGTGTCTCATCTGGATCCCAACTGTTTGCTAATGCGGGTCAGGTCGTGGTTAGTCAGGGTTAGGCGTGAAGAGAGTTAATCAGATATGCTCATTGTCAGGTTATTACAAGGAAGTAAACGATTGTGAAGTACAGTTGTGATAAGGACTTGCACGGATCTTTAATGTTGGAGTTACGTCCGGTATAAGGTAAGTGTTCATGTATTGTTCTTGTCATCCTTAGGTTGTCATGTTAATCTGTACCAATCTGGGTACACAGGTAGCTGTATCGAAAATTGCTGGTCACTGCTGGTCATTTCCTCAGCAGGACAGGGGTTAAAGAAAGAATGGTTCCATCTGTTGAATTGACCAAAAATTTACATTTATTAACATATCGTATTTCTGTTCTGGTTCGATAATTTTCTGCAGAGTTATCGGACTTTGAATGTTTTACATTGAAAATTTTGTCCACGCGGTTTCTCCAAAACATTTGATCAGATTTCAGAAGTTCGTGAAACTTCATAGGATATATCAACACCGTGCCTATATGTGCATATCTTATTCCTGTTACGGTTCGATGATTTTCTGCAGAGTTACGGGACTTTGAATTTTTACATGGATGTTTTCTCCAAAACCTGTTTTCAGATTTTCATGAAACCTTATAGGATTGATCAGCACTATGCCTTGTTGTGCATATCGTATTTCTGTTCTGGTTCTGCAGAGTTATGGGACTTTGAAATTTTTACATGGACAATTTTGTCCACGCATTTTCTCCAAAATCTCTGGTTGCATTTTCATGAAACTTCATAGGATTTATCAGCACTATGTTCAGTTGTGCATATCATATTCCTGTTCCGGTTTGATGATTTTCTGCAGAGTTATGGGACTTTGAGTATTTTACATGGAACATTTTGTCCGCGCGGGGGCCGGGGGAGGGGGGGGAATCAGTATTTTGTATCAAAAACAATTCTAGTCTCTACGTTTTGTTGTTATTGTACATTTTCATGTAGAATGGCGATATCAAAATCGGATTGCAAACAATTGTGTGTGTCAATAACATACATATCAGATTTTGTACCCATATTCCTGACACGCTAATCGTCACGAGTGACATTCTGGAGCTGTACATAAAGGGTCACAGTCTGGAGTCTGTGATTCAGGACAAAACAATATCCGTAATACATTACGCTACCATTGACTGCTGCCCCAACAGCGGACTACATCAATAGCAAACAGAACATATAATGCAATCCGTCTGCCTTCACATGCACAATTTGTTTTGTTCGTTTGTATCGGGGTCTTCCGTCTGCATTCAGATTCAAGGTTTGTTTGTTCGTTTGTTTGTTTGTTTCAAATTGTTTTGTTTGTTTGTTTGTTTGTCTTCCGTCGCTTTAAAAGTATTTTAGTCATATCGCGATGTCCAGCGAATGACATGTTGAGGAATTGCATTATTTTCTGTGCAGAAAAAACCAAATATCCAGACGAAGACAATAACCCCTCGACCACGATCGCTCTGAGTTTTTTATGTAGTACTATGTACTCGATATAGACAAATATATGCGCATTTTCAAACGCAGTAGAGCCAGATCTGTCAATCCCCGCAAGTACTACATGTATCTAATATGGGTTCAATCTGTTGTTTCGACACCTTACCAGTATCCAGGCTGTGTGGCATTCTGATTGCTAGTTTTGAGAAATGGAACTCTTTCAAGCCTGGACATGTATGCACTGTGATTTGAACCCAGATCAGAGGGATCCTATAGGAGCTCTCTGATCAAGGTCTTCACTGTTTGAAATTCAACCTCCTCCAGCAAATTTAAACTTTTCGTAGGGAATGCGTAGTTTGATTTTTGAGCATAAACCATGAATATACATAAAACATATTACAAATATCTTCACCAGTGCATGCATTGATACTACAGTATAACCTCTCTTAACCGGAATTCTAGTAGATAATAATTTAGATACTTTTAGGCAGGTGGCTGCTTAATGCAGGGTGAAAGTCATGCAGAAAGCTCCTCTAGGAGCTTTCTGCATGATTTTCACCCTGCATTAAGCTGTCACCTGTCTCCAAGACCGATTTTCATACTAAATGTAACTGCCGGTTAAGAGAGGTTTTACTGTATTACTGAATATTCATATGATTTCCGTTAACTACTACGAACCTTGCTTATGTTTACTGAATCGGTACAATGGCATTTTCTGACACTTTTGGAAATACAATGGTCATAATCTTGCAAACTCTTATTACCATATTCTTCATAACGTTTTTTCACGGTTTCAGTACTTTCAGTACTTTGATTTGTCAATGTGATCATTGTTTCTACTGCAAACAATGGCGCGAACTTTTCATGACCGAGCGTTACACTAATGTTATTTTTGTATCGAACTAAATCTTTAAATCCTTGAACTCGCTGTATGCTAGGGGCGAATGCTTCAACCATTTATGACTCATGAACAGACTCAATAAAACCTAGTCTGCAATTTTCTCTTTTTGCATTTCTACTTCTGCTTTCGAGGGATCACTCATTTTCAGAATATATGTACTTCACAACAGCAGAGGCCTGTTCAGGAGTGTGGGCGCTCGATGTCACTTCGAGCGCTTGGACTCTGAACGAGGGCGCCCGCCTAGTGCCAGCTAGGCGCAAGCTAGCCTACTCGCGAGGTGTATCCCTTTGACATTCGCTTGTGTTTCCAAGATGGCTACCAACACGGTAACAGAAGCAACCGACTGGAAGAAAACAATCGTAATTAACAAACTGATGCTCTAGAACCCGACCGCAGAACAAAAATGTACTTGATTTTAGAAAGGGCGCTCGATCATGTTCAGCAGTGATACTTTTGCTCGGGCAAGCGCTCAATCAAGCGCCCGCGCTCCTGAACAGGCCTCGGGTGTTAAGTGCTTGTGTGGCGGCTGTAAAAAGTCGCCCCGTACTTCATTCTCAGTGTTGTTATATTTTCTGGTCCTTCGGGATCATTAGTTTTGATGTTATTAGTTTTGAAAATTGAATACTGCTTAAGCCGATGCTAGGGGGCGTGAGTAATGTTGCACTTTTAATTACTACTCATGAACAGACTCAATAAAACCGAGTCTGCAATTTTCTCTTTTTGCATTTCTACTTCTGCTTTCGAGGGATCACCCATTTTCAGAATATTATGCTAATAGTTTGGATCCAGATCAGACCACACACAACGTGGGGCAGATCCGAGATCCGTGTCTCACTCAGTCTCAATTTTTGCAAACAAAAAACAGAATGAAATTTAACCCCTCTCTTGCTGAATTTTAAAATACATTTCTCCTTCTTTACCCATGCCCTGTTGTATAATTACATACATCTTCACTGTGTACACGTATTTCGCTGTGCAATCACTGCTGTGGAGTGCACTGGTTGCACAATCAATTTGTAAATAGTGCAGAACCTTATGAGACAGCTCCTGCAGGAGCTGTCTCATCTGGGTCTTCACTATTTACAGGTAGGTATATTGACGTGAATAGCAAGCGAAGGGTTAATAGGTTTGAAAAGGTTGCAGACGACAAAAAATAAGAGTAAAACCTAGAGACGAGTTGTGACGAACCGGATTAAAAACCGAATATAGCCTTGCAGAAATCGGCTAATATATAACTAATCCATTGCAAGTTTGTATCCATATCCGAAACATTCACTTTAACCCTTTCGCTGCCAAACTCTGTCGTCTGCTAACTTTG
The DNA here is from genome assembly GCA_963576725.1 of Azorinus chamasolen. Lineage (NCBI taxonomy): Eukaryota > Metazoa > Mollusca > Bivalvia > Cardiida > Solecurtidae > Azorinus > Azorinus chamasolen. The sequence continues at coordinate 1,918,393 of OY755240.1, forward strand.
TCGTCTGCTACAAATTTTCATTTTTTTTTATTTTCTTCATTTTTGTTTCAAAAACATAGTAACAGTAACAAACAGATTGGATCCTGATGAGACGCCGAGTTACTCGGCGTCTCATCTGGATCCAAACTGTTTGCATAGGTAATCACAGATCCGGCATTGGCAGCGAAAGGGTTAAGAATTTGTAGCAGACGGCAAATTTTACCGACAGCACTTACTAACCCTTAGCACGCGCCCGTGTCAAAAAGTAACGTCTGCTCAAATTTGGATGTTATGCAATTTTGAATACCTCCTATTCGAGCAAGCTTTTGAGAAACTATTGACCGACTGTCATATAGTTTGGATCCTGATGAGACACCGAGTAACTCGGTGTCTCATCTGGATCCCAACTGTTTGCTAATGCGGGTCAGGTCGTGGTTAGTCAGGGTTAGGCGTGAAGAGAGTTAATCAGATATGCTCATTGTCAGGTTATTACAAGGAAGTAAACGATTGTGAAGTACAGTTGTGATAAGGACTTGCACGGATCTTTAATGTTGGAGTTACGTCCGGTATAAGGTAAGTGTTCATGTATTGTTCTTGTCATCCTTAGGTTGTCATGTTAATCTGTACCAATCTGGGTACACAGGTAGCTGTATCGAAAATTGCTGGTCACTGCTGGTCATTTCCTCAGCAGGACAGGGGTTAAAGAAAGAATGGTTCCATCTGTGAATTGACCATTTACATTTATAAATGCACTATGCTTGATGGTGTCTGTTGTGTATATTATTTTGGTATTGTCCTGTTTTATTAACCTGTCAAACTTTAAATAAGTATACGCTTGCTGAACACGCCATATGTAGCTTCGGTTGATATCGATTGTTTCCGCTAATAAAAGCTTGGTTCATTCGAGTACTTGTACATTTATTGTGAATCTCGTGAAAAACGTTTTACAGGTTTACCCAAGCTAGATATATCTTTTCAGTGACGTAGGAATATTCACAGGTCAATGAAACAGGACAATACATGCCTTAGACCTTTACTTTTTATACGCGCATTTAACCCTTTCCCTCTTATAAGCGAGTTTTCGCGCATTTACAAACAGAGTAGACCCAAATCAGACGGTTCCTAGAGGGGCCGTCTGATCAGGGACTGCTCTGCTTGCTTATGGAATTAGATATGTTTCTTTAGTATTTTAAATGGCTACAATGCCCTACCTTCCCTATTTCATTATAACTATTTTGTCCATGAATATTCAGTAGGTATTGAAATTTATAATAAACATAGAACAGGGAAATGGTAAAACGCCTTTGTAAACAGAGTAGACACAGATATGTCTGGCAGTTTGTAAGTACTGTAACGTGTTTTGGGTTATGCTCAGCTGAAAATGCTTGAAAGTCGATCAGCTGAGCCAATGAACATATATTAACTCAAACAACACTATATAAAATATTTCCTCGGGGTCTACTTCGACCTATGATTGTTGAACTTAAAGATGGGCGAATATTTACAAAACCCAGTATCTATGATTAACAATGATTAGAAAATGATTGGCTGAACAATAATCAAGTAGGATCAACAACTAATTACAGTTATAAACTAAAAGTGGATGAGCTTCTGTTCTTTATATGCTCGTCTATCATGAGACTACTGGCTCAGCGTATATAGCCGAGCAGCCTGGCTCGACCAGCCAGCATCAACTGTATATAGTTCTCCACTAGCTCAGCGTATAGCTGAGCAGCCTGGCTCGACCAGCCAGCATCAGCTGAGCATTCGCTCAGCTAACAGACGAGATCCCTGGCTTCTACTGTAAGCCAGAACACACCAGCATCAGCAATAGTGAAACGTTCATACAATGCCTGTATACGCTACTGTTCAAGCCTGGGACAGAGATCTACTAAGATTGAACTAGTTCAACTGTTCGCTTCTCTACCCAGACCCTACTACGATAACAGAATACAGAACACTATTAAAGGCTTTATATAATGCCTGCTGTTCGTCGAAGTGGACTGTATGGCTCCTTGCACAGACTGAGCAAAGATCTGCGGAGCACTCGCTTTTTATACGTTTTGAAGGCCATGTGAAATGAAAATAAAATGAGCCAAAAGAACGGAATCATCATCGTCTCGCTCTGTAAACCAACAGTGTTCGTGTACTTATTCCGTCAAAACAAATCAATTGAATACTGGTTTAAGGTTTCTTTCCTAAGTGATATTGTACAGGTAAGCTGATGAATTAGAATGTATACAGAATTGTAAAGAAATCATCATAATTACGAACCTATTTGACTCTGTCTGCATGTGTTGTTGATCTTCCGTTCTTACTTTTGGTGTGACTAAAACAATTACCTCAACTCAAACCCCATCAGCGTCACATTACCCACGCCTCCGGGTTCATGCGTCCCGCATAACTTAAAATAACTGATAATGTTAAAAACAAACACACCAAAAGATCAATTTTAACATAATGTATTATTATGAACCACATATCTCAATAATGTATGAACACATGTCTGGCTTCTTGCAGAAAGAGTATCTTTAAACAAAAGTAGTCTTACCTAGACTTATTCAGTAAAATAAACAAAACAAAACAACAATGAAACAACTTTCACAACACTTCCGTCATCAAACTACTCTTTGTCTGGCTGGTACTCAAAGTTTAGCTCAACTTCACCATCTTCCTTCAAGGATAATTCTATATCCGACATACGAATGTTGCCATTCGGTAACAAGTCTTCCAGCCTAATTCTCATGGAACCCTTGTTTGGTTTCCTCATTGCAATGGCATTCTTGTAGATCTGCTCGCCACATTCTTTCACCTCTACATCTCTTTTTGAAGTTGTAGCATCATCCTTTCTTGCACACCTTACAAGCACATTCCTTTTAGCAGCCTTAACAGCTTCTTTGACAGGCACATGGGCGACACTGCTGTCAGTCCCATCGCTTACTTTTCTTTTCTCAACTGGCAATGTGTTGCCGCCTTCTTCTTTCTCTGAACTAACTTTCTGTCTTTTAGGGGCAAGAGGAATCTCTGGCATAGTCCTCTTCCTTATTACTCTGCCGGTGAGAAGATCTTCATTTGTATCAGAATTTTTCTGATCAGATTCACTTTCTGTGTCCGTCTCTCCGAGAGAGATATCTGGCTCATCTTGCAGCCACTCATCCTGTTCATCTTCAGCTTTAGAGCTGGAGGGTGTCGGCTCAGCACATTTGGTAACAGTAGCACTGTGCTGAGTCTGCTCGTGTTTCTGTAGATATGCCTTCTTTTTAAAGGTTTGACCGCAGATAGAACACTCTTCTCTGTTCTTTGTGCAATTTATTAGGTGAACCTCGAACCGTTCTCCTGGTTTCACAACATCTTTACATACTGGACAGATGGTGGATTTTCTTGGAGTATTTTTAGTCTTCGCCATCTCGTTCCTGAAAGAAAAGACATAATCTTTACTCCAGACTGGCTGTCTACGTGTTCGTTTCATATCTGAAACAGTTTCATCACATGCATCAGCATTATCAACGACTTCTGGTTCGTCTGAAATTTCAGATTCATCACCATCAACCTGATTCCTAATCTCTGAGTTAATTGGCTCATTCTCATCTCTTAGGACCTGATTTCGACAAGATCTTAATCTATTACAATGAATAACTTGGTCAGCTTTGTTACGAGCACAATTTACCTTGTATAAAACATCAGATAATTTAGCAGTGATTTGATATGGGCCTCGCCAAAATGAAGTCAGTTTTGAGGAAGCGCCTACCTTTTTGACAGGAAAATACACGAACACGTTGTCTCCTACATTAAATTTTTCAAAGGAAGTTCGAGCATCATGAATTTGTTTTTGTCTATGCATGGACTGCTGGGTATTCTGTCTGACTATCTTATGAGCTGTTTCAATCCTATCCTTCAGTTCCCAAACCCATTGATTATTTGGAATAGGTTTTATGAGAGGGGGCATCTCAAACATGAGATCTAACGGTGTTGAAACTTCACGCCCTAGCATTAACATATTTGGGCTCATGCCCGTTGTCTCATGATCAGTACTGCGATATGCCATCATTACATATGGCAGTTGAGCATCCCAATCTTTCTGATTGTCACTGACGTATGAGCTCAGCATTGCCGCAAGAGTTCGGTTGAACCTTTCAACCATTCCATCACTCTGTGGATGGTATGGTGTAGTGCGTGTTTTCTCTACACCGAAGATTTTGCACATCTCTTGAAACAATTTACTTTCAAACTGACGTCCTTGGTCAGAGTGAATAATCTGAGGTATGCCGAAACGACAGAGAACCTCTTCCATTAGTAACCTAGCTACTGTCACAGCTTCCATATTGGGCATTGGCAAAGCTTCTGTCCATTTCGTGAAGTAATCTGATATTACCAAGATATACTTATTTCCCCTGTCTGTTTCTGGTAGCTCGCCTAAAATGTCGATAGCTAGCCTCTCCATAGGGTAACCACTCCTAACGATTTGCATAGGAGCCCTCTTCGTCATTAAGGGTCCCTTTCTTTTCGCGCAAATTTCACAACCCGAGACATAGCTGCGTATATCGGACTGAAGGCCTGGCCAATAAAACTTTTGTCTAACTTTGCTTATGGTCTTTCTTACTCCTAAATGACCAGCAGTTTTCATATCATGACAGCCTTTTAACACTGTTCGCCTAGTATTTCTTGGAACGACAGCCTGGTAGGTGACAGTTCCTGTGTCGAGATCATCCCATCTTCTAGTCAAAAGTTCATCATGTAGTTCTAACCGTGGAAATTGATTCCATAGAGACTTCATCACATAGCTCCCTGATGAAACATCTCTAAATTCCGGCCTTTCGCCTTTCCTAACCCACTCTCGAACTACAGCTATATCACCATCTTCTTCCTGAAGATGCTTCAGATCTCTTTCATTCTCTGACAGTTTTTCCTGTCGCATACTAGAGACAGTTTCATATTCTGGCCCGTCATTTTCTTTTTCTGAGTCTGTCATTCCACACTGACTACATGGTCTTCTGCTCAGACTATCTGCATTACCATGCAATCTACCTGGTCTGTGCTCAACTTTCATGGAGTATGTTGAAAGAACCTCTAGCCAACGAGCTAGCTGACCTTCGGGGTTTTTGAAGTTCATGATCCAGCGTAATGAACTATGATCTGTTCTTACAGTAAATTCCCTACCATATAGGTAATGACGGAAATACTTTACAAAGTACACAAGCGCTAGTAGCTCTTTTCTAGTAACACAGTACTTCCGTTCAGTTTTGGACAAAGTCCTACTGGCATAGGCGATGACTTTCTCAGTTCCATCGACTTTTTGAGATAGCACTGCCCCGATTGCTTGATCACTAGCATCAGTGTCAAGGATGAACGGTTTCTTAAAGTCGGGGTGTGAAAGAATTGGTGCGGACACAAGCAAGGTTTTCAACCTTTCAAATGCTTCTGAGCATTCACTTGTCCATTTCCATGTTTGGTTCTTTTCTAAGAGCCTTGTCAAAGGTTTTGCTATGTGTGAGTGATTGGCAATGAAACGCCGATAGTAACTACATAAGCCGAGAAAAGATCTCACTTCTCTGACAGTAGTTGGTATTGGCCAATCTTTGATGCAGCTGATCTTCTTGGGATCAGTGCCAACCCCTTTGTCATTAATAATGTGTCCAAGGAACTCAACTTCTTGTTTGAATAGTTGACATTTTCGGGGTTTTAGTTTGAGTCCAGCATTGGCAATTCTTTCTAAAACCAAATCAAGATGTTTGATCATTTCTTCAAATGTTTTCCCAAATACTATGATATCATCTAAGTATATCAAACAAATCTGCCAGTGGAGACCAGCCAAAACTGTCTCCATCAGACGTTCAAACGTCGCTGGGGCGTTACAAAGCCCAAAAGGCATGACGTTGAATTCGTACAAGCCTTTCCTTGATGAGAATGCTGTCTTTTGTTTATCACTTGCATCAACTTCGAGCTGCCAGTACCCCGAGTTGAGGTCTAGACATGAAAACCATTCGGCGCCTGCAAGTTGATCCAATGATTCATCTATCCTTGGCAAAGGATATGCATCCTTAACAGTGACATCATTCAGGCGTCTGTAGTCGATGCAAAAACGTCTAGTTCCATCTTTCTTTCGAACTAGAACAATACCACTCGCCCACGGGCTGGTGGATGGCTGTATGATATCATTTTCCAGCATAACTTTGAGCTGTTTGTCAACTTCATCTTGCATGTGTACTGGGACTCTCCGCATTGGCTGTTTGATGGGAGGTGCATCACCGGTTGAAATTTTGTGCTTGATGATACCTGTGCGACCTATGTCATGGTCATTTTCAGAGAAAGTGTTAGCATATTTCTTCAGCAATTTCACGACCTGATTTTTCTGAGCGGCAGTCATGCCTGCTGAACATCTATCATACAGATCTTTGAGATGATCTGGTAATGTCTTATGAGGTTTAGGCACTGTCTTATCTACTGACTCTATAACTCGAACTGGACTGAATGTCGCTATGTTTGTACCAGGATAGAGTGTCTGTGTTTCATGAGAGAAGTTGGCATATCGAATGGGCACTTTGTCATCGACTCTGACTAGAGTTCTAGCCACTATCCCCCTGTTTGAGCTGAGAAAACCATCTGTGGTTTCCAGCATGCCTATGTCACATTTCGATATGTTTCCATCAACTAATTTCCCCTCAAGAATTATTTCTGATCTTGCCGGTACTGATACCCTGTCAGCTACAATTACCCTGTGACAACCCACTCTACCTGCATGAACCATCTTACATGCTTTGTTCTTGATATTCATGGTCATATTTACGACATCAACCACTATGTCATGAGCTAACATGAAATCAAGACCAAGTATGAGATCAACATCTATATCTGCTACTACTATATCAGCATGACAGCTGATGCCATTGATTTCAATGCAAATTCTTGTTTTTCCCTTGGTTTCTAGGGAGTTTCCTGAAGCAGAAATTATTTCCCTTTCAAATCTGTCTAGCTTTTCTGTGTTCTTAATAGATTCCCAGACTTTAGATGAGACTAATGTGAGTGTGGCTCCAGTATCAACTAAGCAATCGACGGTATAGCTATCAACTTTTGCTGGGATGAATAATCCAGCTTGGCATGAACCACTCATTTGCACTTTTTCATTGTTCTGTGGATCCGTACGTCGACGGTATCTGTCTTCCCTTTGAGGACAATCTCTCTTTAAGTGCTTTTCAGACTTGCAAATGAAACATTTCCGACCTGGACGAGTCTGTTTGTTCTGGTATTGATTTGATCTGTTACCATCATACTGACGGTTATATGACTGGCCTTTACTCGCCATGCTTTGGTTCTGTGTTTGCTGAGCAACAAGTTTGCTCATAGTCTTTGTTATCTCATCCATTGATTTGTTGAGAGACGAGAATGCTTCCTTCAAGTCATTTTCGTTGGTTGGCTGAGCGGATGTGGTGGCTTGTATATAGCCTTGTCCGAGATGCTTACTTTCCGCCCTATAGAAAGCTTCTAGCTCAACTGCATGCCTTACAGCATCGTTGAGATCAGCAGGTCTAGCCTGTTTAATCTTCAGCCTCATGTCAGAATTCACAAGAGCATCGACGAATTGCTCTTTTGCTAAAGTCTCCCTCACATCGCTAGGTGCTTTGTGGTATGCCAAATTGGTGAGACGTCTTATATCTTGACCTAGCTCAGCCATTGTCTCTGTCGCTTTCTGGCGACGCTCTCTGAGCTGTACCCTGTAGAGCTCTGTTTGGTTAGGAGGTGCAAACCTCTCTTCCAAGGCAGTGACCAGTTGTTCGTAGTCGTGTTTGCCTTTCTCAAGATTGCCAAACACACCTTGGGCCTGCCCTCGTAATGAAACAGAAAGGTATAAACCTTTTTGTTCATTTGACCAGCCATTCAGTTCAGAGCATGCATCAAAATGAGCTTTATAGTCGGACCATGCTACACTCCCGTCGAATGTAGCTGGTTTCATGCTCGTGCTTCTCGGCTTTGAGTCCGGACTTGAATGGGGCTTTCTGGTTGTAACAAATTTGTCTGGGCGACTGTCAGCTTGGGATGACTCTGATGAGCCCATATCAACATTCTCTCGTCTACCTTTCGGTATATCAGGGAGAAGTCTTTGGGGAATAACCCCATGTTCATGCTTTATCGGCTTAGGCGTTGAGGTCTTATTCTGCATTGACATAGTACTCAATTCATGCTTGAGACCAACTATTTCATGATCAAGTCGCAGCAGTTCATTCTGCCTCTGCAACTCGTTGATCTGCGTGTACAGACTTTCAAGCTCATCAAACCTCACAGGACCGTTAGTACTTTGATCAGCCATTTTCAATTACAGTGGGTAAGTCTATTAAATGATAATAGATGCACTATAGGTCTAGTATATAGCCCTTGTCCCCCGTTGGGCGCCAAGAAATCTGTAACGTGTTTTGGGTTATGCTCAGCTGAAAATGCTTGAAAGTCGATCAGCTGAGCCAATGAACATATATTAACTCAAACAACACTATATAAAATATTTCCTCGGGGTCTACTTCGACCTATGATTGTTGAACTTAAAGATGGGCGAATATTTACAAAACCCAGTATCTATGATTAACAATGATTAGAAAATGATTGGCTGAACAATAATCAAGTAGGATCAACAACTAATTACAGTTATAAACTAAAAGTGGATGAGCTTCTGTTCTTTATATGCTCGTCTATCATGAGACTACTGGCTCAGCGTATATAGCCGAGCAGCCTGGCTCGACCAGCCAGCATCAACTGTATATAGTTCTCCACTAGCTCAGCGTATAGCTGAGCAGCCTGGCTCGACCAGCCAGCATCAGCTGAGCATTCGCTCAGCTAACAGACGAGATCCCTGGCTTCTACTGTAAGCCAGAACACACCAGCATCAGCAATAGTGAAACGTTCATACAATGCCTGTATACGCTACTGTTCAAGCCTGGGACAGAGATCTACTAAGATTGAACTAGTTCAACTGTTCGCTTCTCTACCCAGACCCTACTACGATAACAGAATACAGAACACTATTAAAGGCTTTATATAATGCCTGCTGTTCGTCGAAGTAGACTGTATGGCTCCTTGCACAGACTGAGCAAAGATCTGCGGAGCACTCGCTTTTTATACGTTTTGAAGGCCATGTGAAATGAAAATAAAATGAGCCAAAAGAACGGAATCATCATCGTCTCGCTCTGTAAACCAACAGTGTTCGTGTACTTATTCCGTCAAAACAAATCAATTGAATACTGGTTTAAGGTTTCTTTCCTAAGTGATATTGTACAGGTAAGCTGATGAATTAGAATGTATACAGAATTGTAAAGAAATCATCATAATTACGAACCTATTTGACTCTGTCTGCATGTGTTGTTGATCTTCCGTTCTTACTTTTGGTGTGACTAAAACAATTACCTCAACTCAAACCCCATCAGCGTCACAGTACCTACACAAACGGTGGAGATCAAGATGAAACACCGACTATATCTGGGTACCATGAGGATCCAAATTGTGTGATGCTGTGGTTAAGTATAGACATGGAAAGAAAATTGAAGGAAACTGAAAATTGTAGCAGACGACAACGTTTGCAGACGACATTATTTGGCAACAAAAGAAATAATGTTGTTATACTAAACATCAATATGAACTAATGCACTGCCTCTACCGGGAATCGACCATCGATATTTTACATGAAAGTATAAGAATCTGTACTGCCTGAGCAATGCAGTATAAAAATAATTATTGAAATTTAAAGAAGGTACATGTAGATGCATGTCAAACCTTACATAGTACAGGAAACACAAAAGAAATGAGAGATAATTCAAAACAAGATACACTGTCTACATGTGATTAGGATGCGTGACAAATTAAATCTGAAATTTGTTAGTGAAGAAAGCTATAACCATGATAAAGCCTAAGCAATAATAACGCTAGTGCCAAGTGTCGTTCATCTAAGACAATAGGTCATGAAGTCTATAGTGTTACGTAAGAACATGCATTTAATTTTATGTATGTCAAATTATTGTTTAAAATGAAGAACATTAAATCAGGGATAAATTTCAAAATGAGTGATGCTAGAGTTAAGGCCCTTGTTCCTGGTACACTGTCTACTCATGATATGGGTCACCTTAAAGGCCATATATCTGCTGATGCAAAATAATGGCATGGCTGTGACAAAATCAAATGTACAAACAAACAGACATATGCATGCACCTACACAACTGCCACTTTGGCAACTGCTGAGTTGTCCACAAGCAGGCTAGACAAAAATCAGGTTTCAAGTTTCAAGTTTTATTTGTATAAGTGCACAAGTCCCAAACAATGTGGGAGACATCAGCATAACATTTATACATTTTCAAATACAATAAATGTCACGTACATAATAAAAGTGCACAAAACAGTAATGCCGGGAAACAGATATACCTACAGTTATATATGGCAAGGGGGTGGCAGCCAGTCCATGATCGGCCAAGATGGTGATCAGTGGACCGCATTGCCTTGTCCGAGTCGATCTGAATAAGATAAAGGAGCAACTAGCTGGGATTAACTTTTCCTAGTAAGTATCCATTCTTTCTATAATAACCACTGTTTCTGAAGACAAAAAATGATTCTAGCTACAAATTTATTTTACATCTGTCAGCTGGCTTTCTGTTCCCCACTTCGAACTAGAAAACAGAATACCGTGCGCTCTCGATGGGGGTAGGGGTGGATCATCATCATAATGCTGGTCTAACCACACGAAACGAAAGCTGCAAGACGAGCATGATGATTACTTTCACCAAAATAAATTTTTAGTATAAACGAATGTGTTTTACAGAAACATGTATCCTCCACCCCGAAAGCTTTGCATCCACTTTCGACAAGAGCGAATACGAGACAAATAACCTACAAAGTATACATTGTGTACATATAAACCTATGTGTACTTACTCGTACATTTACACATATATGAGAACGCATATGTATACACATAGACCTATACACACATGACTGAAAATAATATATAATATACACGAAACACAGCTCCAGCCTGCACTGAGCTACCGCCTATATAAAAGATTGTAACCGGACCATCTTTCGAGTGGTCGTTACAGCAGGGTCATTCTGTATAAGTACTTGTATCTGTTTGGGTTAAATGAGTATAACAGTCAATTAAATACAGGTCACTCAGTGTAAAAGTAAACTATAGGAGTCGTCTGGTATGGGTCTACTATGTTTGCAAAGGCGCAGAATTGCGTATTTATGGAGAACATTGTTATAGATATCTACTTGACAGCGAAATGCATAATTAGAAACACAATACATGGGTAATATAGTAGAACCTCGCTAAAGTGACCGCAAAATGGAGTATATATTTTTTATCTTAAACGCAGGTGGTAGTTTAATGCATGAATAAATTTATGCAGAAAGCTCCCAGGACTGTCTCCTGTAGAAGAATCGTCTGCGTTATAAGCACGTATTAAGCGAGCACCTGCTATTAAAGATATTCGTCACGGCATTTGTCTCTTTCGCTGCCAATGTCGCGTCTGTGATTACCTATGCAAACAGTTTAGACCCCGATGAGATGGCGAGAAACTAGGCGTCTCATCAAGATCCAAACTGTTTGTTACTGTGAATTGTTTCTTGAAACGAAAATGAAGGGGTGGAAAATTGGAGCAGACGTCAAAGTTTGCAGACGACAAAATTTGCATCAGACATGATGATCAAACACAACTAACTCGTCGTTTTGAAACTTTTCGTTTCAGATACGCTACCAATGGCGGGTGGGATCATATGTGACCAGTTCAGCGTCCATATGTACTGTGAAACAGGCCAGGTGTGTTGTGAAGACAACACGAGATGTTGGTTAGTATCCGCTGACAAGAGAACATGGCATGGGAGTTTTGCGAATTGTGTAGACTGAGATTATCAATCGCGTCAAAGACGCAGCGACTAATCAGGGTCTACACTGTCCAGAAACACGTGTCATAGAATATCATCATTATCATATCATTCTGAGCTACTGATAAAAGTATGTACCCAAATATTTTCCACCAAAACCTGTAATGCGACCACTCTTAAGAATCGTCCCTGCGGGACGATTCTTAAGAGTGGTCACGTTATAGGGTTTGATGATGAAATAAAGGAGTTATTCTAGAAAATGTTTAAATTGACGCATCGTACCAGACCTCTGTCATTCATTGGTGCCATATGAAACTTTTCTGTGCTGCGATGCCACATATATCTCACTGAAACTTCTTAACCCTTTCCCTCATATAAGCGTGTTTTCACGCATTTGCAAACAGAGTAGACCCAGATCAGACGGCCCCTAGACGAGCCGTCTGATCAGGGTATGCTCTGTTTGCTAATAGAATTTGATAGATCTATTTCTTTACCTTCTGAAATGGCTACAATGTTCCACCTTCAACATTTCATTATAAATATTTTTTCCAGGAATAAACACTAGGTATTAAAATTTGAAATAAACACAGAACAGGGAAAGCGTTAACCTGTCTTTAGCAACCACCCGTTTTTCTCACTCTCCTATTCACAATGATAGTCTATATTTGCACCGCGTTTTAACCCATTACCTCATAGGCTATCTTTGGACACAACCTCTTTGAATAAATCTACACAAAAGGAGCATTAAATTGAGAAAAGGACAATTTTAGAATTATGTAGTTTGAAACCATTGTGATAGCATTTGCTCCTATATCAAATTATCACAATGGTTTAAGACAGAGACTTTTACAGAGTCGTCAAAACTCGTCATTATGAGGGAATGGGTTAAACCTGCACAAACATTACATATATCATGCGTTAATATGCTGAAAAGAAGTATATCGCAAGAAAACCAACTGAATAAATGCTGAAGAAGACATAGAGAATAATAGGGTAGTGCCGTAGATGGGACGCCTTTATCCGACGAGGGGAGAAAACGTTGCTCAAGGCGAGGCTTGCCCAGTCTCAACTGTTTTCTCTCCGAGTCGGATAAAGGCGTCCCATCTACGGCACTAACCTATTATTCGATTTATCCAGTCAATTTAGTTAAATATCTTTTTCATAGACTCATAAAACATAACACTCTTGAAATAATTTACATTGAAAATGCAGTTTTTCTATCAACGGATCCCTCCCTTTTCATTTCCATTTCTAAAGACGTAAATAGATCTAATGAGCTACCGCAGAGGAAAATAGTTTCGATACTTGCATTACAAGAAGGGAAAACGTGGTTGAATTTGAAAAATAAGATGATTTGAATCGAGGGTCGATAAGTTATTTCAAACAGACATGATTATATTCTCTGGTCAAATTCGAGTTATGTAGTCTCGGTTTCTATTTTTAGATAGACCTAACGTCACTCATAAATCGATGGAACTGAACAGGCTATATTTAGGTATATGACTTTCACCGCCCCTGTAAGAGTTTATCAATCAAATTATCATGCGAGTGAAAAGAAAACATCTACAATTTATCTGTCAATCTTTGCTTCCAGGCTTTATTTTACCAAAAACGCGATTTGCCAGCGGTGGATTAAATTAATAAAACTCATAAATCAACGTCACTTTTTATGTGGCCTCAGTGGCGTAATCGGTAAGGACTAGAATTTGTTTTTGTAGAATCAGGCGCGGGTTCGAATCCAGCTATAGCCAATTATTTTTATTTTTTCTCATTTGAATAATTCTTTTGGTGAATTTTCTGTTAGATCTGTTTCGTCAACATGATTTTTATGCGTATTTACAGAAAATTAAAATAGTTCCATGGTTATAGAATCATTACGCCTATCTACTAACCTAATAAACCTTCTACTACCGGAAGTAACCTAATAAACCTAAGTTTATTTGCACCCCCTTTATTATGTCACTAGAGAAGCCTGGTGACTGGATAAAAACACTTTCCTGTATTTAATATCGCAGACCCGATGTTGTTCACCAAGTATTGACGAAAACTGTTTACATTGTATCACAGGAGCATTTTTCGATATAAATTCAAATTGACAAGCTTCATAATACTGATTAACTCTTTAAATCCCGCATATAAACGTGTTTTCAAGTATTTGCAAATAGAGTAACCCCAGATCAGATGTCTGATCTCTATTTGCTAATGGAATTTGAAAGATCTGTGTCTTTACCTTCTAAAATGACTACAATGTTCTACCTTCCATATGTCGTTATAATTATTTTTCCATGAAAATTCAGTAGGTACTGACATTTGGAATAAACATAGAACGGGGAAAGGGTTAGATATAATGAATATCAAGTTTGATGATGTTTCTACAAATATGCAGTTATTTTAGGGAATAACAATGTAGTACCTGATCGCTTAACCCTTTCCCTGTTCTATGTTTGTTTCAAACTTCAATACCCACTGAATATTCATGAACAAAAGGTAATGCAGTGTAGAAGGTGCAATATTTAGCTATTTAAGAAAGTAAAGAAACATATCCTTACAATTCCATTCAATTCAATTCAATTCAATTCAATTCTTTATTTGATATTAGGCCTCCGGCCCATACACAAAAACATACAGTACATAATATACACAAAGTATAATATAGTGCGGAGCAAAGGAACATAAGGAAGTTGTTACATATGTTAAACGTAATTAGGACCTTTTCATACCTCCCTCTTGTAAAAATGGGGGTATATTGCTTTGCACATGTCGGTCGGTCGGTCGGTCGGTCGGTCTGTCGGTCGGTCGGTCGGTCGGTAAATCGATGGTTTCCGAACGATAACTAATAAACGACTTGGCATAGAATCTTCAAACTTGCTGTGGTGGTTGGTCATGCCAACTAGATGACCCCTATTGTTTTTGAGATCACTAGGTCAAAGGTCAAGGTCACAATGACCTAAAATGGTGAAACAGTTTCCGATCAATAACTGCTCAAGGGTTTGGCTTGGGATCTTCAAACTTGCTGTGGTGGTTGGTCATGACAACTAAATGACCCCTATAGTTTTTTAGGTCACTGGGTCAAAGGTAAAGGTCACCATGACCTTAACTGGTTAAATGGTTTCCGATCAATACCTGCTCAATGGTTTGGCTTAGAATCTTCAAACTTGCTGTGGTAGTTGGTCATGACCACTGGATGACCCCTATTGTTTTTGAGGTCACTAGGTCAAAGGCCAAGGTAACCATGACCTTAACTGATAAAATGGTTTCTGATTAATAACTACTCAATGGTTTGGCTTAGGATCTTCAAATTTGCTTAGGTGGTTGTTCATGACAACTAGATGAGCCCTGTTGTTTTTCAGGTCACTAGGTCAAAGGCCAAGGTCACCATGACCTTAACTGGTGAAATGGTTTCCGATCAATAACTGCTCAAGGGTTTGATTAGGATCTTCAAACTTGCTGTGGTGGTTGGTCATGACAACTAGATGACCCCTATCGTTTTTTAGGTCACCAGGTCAAAGGTCAAGGTCACCATGACCTTAACTGGTTAAATGGTTTCCGATCAATAACTGCTCAATGGTTTGGCTTAGAATCTTCAAACATGCTGTGGTAGTTGGTCATGGCCACTGGATGACTCCTATTGTTTTTGAGGTTACTAGGTCAAAGGTCAAGGTCACCATGACCTTAACTGGTAAAATGGTTTCTGATCAATATCTGCTCATGGGTTTGGCTTAGGATCTTCAAATTTGCTTAGGTGGTTGGTCATGACAACTAATTGAGCCCTGTTGTTTTTGAGGTCAAAGGTCAAGGTCACCATGACCTTAACTGGTGAAATGGTTAACGATCAATAACTGCTCAAGGGTTTGGCTTAGGATCTTCAAACTTGCTGTGGTGGTTGGTCATGACAACTAGATGACTCCTATTGTTTTTGGGGTCATTAGGTCAAAGATCAAGGTAATCGTGAGCTTAACTGATGAAATGGTTTCCGATTAATAACTGCTCAATGGTTTGGTTCTGGATCTTAAAACTTGCTGTGGTAGTTGGTCGTGACCACTAGATGATCCCTATAGTTGTTGAGGTCATTAGGTCAAAGGTCAAGGTTACCATGACCTTAACTTGTGAAATGTTTCCAGATAAATAAATGATCAGTGGTTTGGCTTAGGATCTTCATAGTTGCTGTGGTGATTAGTCATGACCACTGGATGACCTCTATAGTTGAGGTCGCTAGATCAACGGTCAGGGGGTCTGGGGGGTATACATGTTTTACAAACATCTCTTGTTTAATCTTGTTTTACATAAGCATGTATTCATTTTTTTACCGTTTGAGATATGTTCAGTGTACAGAAAGCACAAAATGATATAAAGTACAATGGTACAAAGATAAAATGTTATTACACTGTAAACAGTGTAGATCCAGATTACAGGGTTCATTAAGGAAGCCTCTGATCGTGATCTCCATTGCTAGACCCAGCTTTTGAACACTTTACTGTTTTTTGTTGTTTTTTTAATCCAAACAGTACATACACATATCTTAATATTACATGTAATTGATATTAATTCATAGCATATTCATAAGATCCAGGTCGTCACTCTTATGTTACTATACAGCATTTTCAATCATATATATTTAGATATGCATGTCGTTCCTTAAAAGCATAAAAAGTATACATAGCAGTGTTACTTATTACAGTCTCATTTGTGGATGACATCAATCTTACAAACTTGTCCACTGTTGGATTTTGTATGAAATATTCTGGAATATACATCAAGCGTAGATGATTGTACAGTGGACAAATCAACAAGAAATGATATTCGTCTTCGATCAATCCTTCACAATAATGGCAGTGTCTAAATTCTCTCGAAATACCATAATGTCTACCCTTTTCTATCATCAAGCAGTGTGATGAACTACGTAGATTCACTATACTTTTTCTGAACTTTGATACATCAATTGCTGAAACATACTGTTCAATATCATATGTACGTTTAAAATTGCCATAGTAACAAAGTTTACTACTTTCACGACAGTTTGACCTCCATTTTTGTACATGTTGGTTTTTAAGTCTTTGCAAATACTCAGCAATAAACAATGCATGATTTTGCACATTCTGTGACTCCCACACATATCCAAAACCATTTCCATACAAGTTTAATCGTAATTCTGTAACGCAATTTCTGTATCCAAGTCAATCATAATGCATTAACATTTCATAACACAACCTGACATATCTATCATTTGGCATTGACAATATCCTCAACCAATATTTGATACACCTTCTAGCAGCATAAATATACATTGGGTATCGCCCCCAAATCACCCATTATTACATCATTACATGCATGTTTATTGGCATTCAAAAATCGTTTACATCCATACACATGGATATTCTCAACACAGGGCATGTGTCTAAGTCCCCATAATTCAGACCCATATGGCAGGATGGAAGCAACTTTAGCATCAAACTATTTGAAACATGCTTTGTAAGGTATACATGAAAACTGATGTAACGAGTTAAAGATGCTTATTAAGGCTTTATTTGCCTTAATAGCAGTAGATTCTGCCATCTTAAACAAAGACAGCCTATTGGTAAAAAGCATGCCCACATATGTAAAACCATTAACTACTTCTAAACTGCTGCCATTGTACCTCCACTTCTCACAGTTTGCTAACCTTCCACCACGCTTAAATACAACAACTTTAGTTTTTGCAATATTTACAGTTAATTTGTACTGTGTATAAAAATTCTGCAACACATCTAATTGCTTTTGTAAGCCAACAACTGTGTCTGCTATTAAGGCTATATCGTCAGCAAACATAAGCAAGAATATTTCAACTATATTTGGAAATAATTGTACACCACGTATGTTATTATCACATAGTAATGTATGCAGCTTGTTAATAAACATTACAAACAAAATCGGGCTCAATTTACATCCCTGTCTTAGTCCAACTGGACACGTGAATGTATCGGTATTTCCTTGGTCAGTTCTAACACATGCCTTTACTGTCTTATAAATGGACTGGATGGACTTAAAAAGATTACCACGTATGCCATTTTTCTGTAAGATCTGGTACAAAATACTGCGGTCAACTAAATCAAATGCCTTCTGAAAGTCAATAAATGCTACATATACTGATTTTCTTTTCATACTCAAATATTTCATTACAACAGAATATAAAATGTAAGCATTGTCAATCGTGGAATAGCCTGCTCTGAAACCACTCTGGCATTCACAGATATTTTGGTACATATCAACATAGAATGTCACCCTTCTCGTCAAAATAGCTATGTAAACTTTGCTAACAACATCTATAAGGGATAATCCTCCATAATTGTTTGCAGAGTTCATATCGCCTTCCTTATGCACTGGGACAATAACACTCTGAGCCCATCTATCAGGAAACTCCCCTTTTTCAAATAGTCTGTCATAGAGTTTACACAAAAATGGTATCAATACACTGGCACCATAAACCAACTGTTTAGGCAGAAGAATACCACCAACTGATTTATTCACATTTATACTCTTAATAGCATCTGTTATTTTTTTATCGGTAATCTCTGAATTCAAAACTATTCTTTGTATCTCATCAAGGACTTCTACGTCATCATCGACATACAGCGAGCCATCATTGATAAGATGCTCAGTATCATACGCAAACAAGTTACTGAAATGCTCAAACCACTGGTCCAATGTTATATTCGGCTCAACTCTAGGTCTTCCTGTAAGTGACTTAATTTCACGCCAGAAAGATCTAGAGTTATTGGTATTAAATTCTAGATTAGCAAGATACACACGACGTTTTTGTTTGCATACACTTTTGTATTTGTGTTTACTATTTACATATTTTAACAAGTTGTCATCTGATCTATTGCCTCTAAAGCGTCTGAGACATCTGTTTACTTCATGTTTGGCCTGTTTGCAATCGTTATCATACCACCTTTTGTCATGTTTTCTTAACACATTGCGCTTTGCCCTCCTAAACTCTGAGCTGCTTTCTAATATAGCAGATTCTAGTTATACCACAACAGAGTCAATATCAGATGTGGGATCACTTAACATGCTATCGACTTTATTAAAGGAGCCACTTAAAATATGTTCTGTTACACTTTTTAAGAATGTGTCAGCATTGTCTATTTTATAGAAGCATGCTTCACTTGCCTGTACTGGCACAGTTTTAGTCTTATAGTTTGCATGTATATGCACACATAATGGTAAGTGGCAACATTCATGTCTAGAAAGAATTTCAAACTGTGTGACAACATCTAATAAACTTTTAGTGGCAATAAAATAATCTATAATACTGCATTCATTGCTGTTTATAAATGTAACGTCACTGCTGTACTGCCCAAAGCGACCATTCATTATATAACAGCTATATATTTTACAAAATGTAAGTAACTCATGCCCCAATGTGTTTACCACACGACCTTTTGAAATTCTATCTCTGCCTATGTCACCATCAAGTATGTCACTAAACTCTTGTAATTCTGGTATATTGTCACTGCCCACTGTATAGTCAATCAAGTCAGCCGTGCGTGCATTAAAATCACCACTTAGCAGTATCTCTATGTTTGAGAGGTCAAACTCAGTCAGACAATCCTCTAGCTGCTGTAACACAATATTCCTACAGTTATCATATATCGGAGAGTTACCTGGTGGTACATATAGATTAACATATAGAATATCCTTATCTGTTACCAGAAGTGTTTTATCTAATAACAGAATTACACCATGGTCAAAATCATAACACACGCGTTTTACAAATGCTGATATATTGTTTCTAATACCGACTAGAACACCGCCCATTGGCCTACCACCGACAACCGATTTTATTGCACTGCATGTAAAAATTAAGTGGTCATGGAAGTAATTTTCGAGGTAGGTATAATCAATATCCCATGTTTCCTGGATACCAAAAATATCAATTGATGAAAAGAATTCATTTATATCAAAAGTCAATAATTTTGCCTTAAGTCCGCCAACATTCCACGATAACAGTTTAATCTCAATATGTTCTTGTGCAGAGCTTTGGCCGTACCCCTATTTTGACACAGTCCTGACACCTGGGATATTTCTAACATTGTCATGTTCTACATCTTGAGATACTTCCAAAGCCCCTTCACCAATTTGCCCACTGGCACCTTGCAGCATTTCTGATGGGCGCACTGCACATCTGAAAACACGACTTCCAACAACATCACTACCACTAGTATTTCTTGACGGATCGTATATATGTAATTTTCCGTTCTTGAAATACCCATTTTGACCCTTCATTTTAAGATCTTTCAGCTGCTTACGTTGAATATATGTCAAATCATTAGCTAATCGTATGCCACTTTCTCTGAGCTTATCTCTGTATCCAAACCATTTAAATTTACCACCACAACACGAAAATTCAACAATCACCATTCGTGCAGGCTTAGGTTTGCGACCATTCTGATGATGATTATCTGTACCAATCCTTCGCGCTGACACAAGTACATCATCACCAAATGCTTCTTCACCCTCGGCAACGTTCAGAACTTGTTCCTTGACCAAAGAAATTAACCCCTTTTCATTTGACTCAGTTTCTGTTAAGCCAAATATTCTCATAGAACTTTTCAATCTACTGGATTCTATAATATTAAACTGATGCTCAATATTGGTTAAACGTTCTTCGTGTTGCTCATGTTGCATTGATATTGCTCCAAAATCACTAACTAATACATCATGATCATTTCTTGTACTGCTCAACTTTTCATCCAGCTCATCAAGTCTATCCTTCAGCCTAGACAGATATGACCGATATTGTCCACCATACTCACAACAGCTGTATAATGTATTACCAATAGGAGCAGGGATAAACCAATTGCAATCATTATAATGTTTCACTGCATATGTATTCTCTATGTTGACTCTGCATCTCACAACTCCGTAACACATAATCGCCATGGCCACTAGAAGTAGGTTGACAACTACCGATCTGAAGTGTATATCTGTTCCAACTCTGTGACTATTATACTTCTCATATTTGCGACGAGATGTTCTCATCTTGCAGCACAATGCAAACTGACCTACTCTGCTTCTGTATGTATCATTGTCAATGCCCATTTTGTATGCTTATAATAGAACAGTTCACCTTTGTATTCAATTATGGCACAGACAAGCTACTATATACATGTACTTTTCTAACACACTCAGCTTAGCTTCCCTTTGCCTGAATACATATCAATATCAAAACTGAGACCAATACCCCTTACTATGCACAATGTTTTACAGTTAATTATAGATAATTACACACATAACTGCTGTTTACTGTATGGCCATTGTCCATTGTTGTCACACCTGACTGAATACTATCTATCTATCTATATATAATGCCGGACTCCACTTGTCGTGTATTATCGGCATGAGGGGTATGTGCGTCGTGCAGATTAAAAGCAAATAAAAGACTTCAAAAGGAAGACTTCAAAAGAAGGATAGAGAGGAGAAATTAAGTTGAGACAGGTGTTAAAATAGGTGAAAACAAAGAAGCTAAAAACACTGATCCCAGGCCTCAGAGGCGGTTTGAGATGAGGGAGGGGGTTAAGATGTTACGGAACCCCTCGAGATCAGGCTGAAGGACTGCGTCCGCTGGTAGGCTGTTCCACATCACCACCGTGTACGGGTAAAAAGAATATTTGAAGTAGTTGGCTGTGGTGTGTACCTGTCGGAAAGATAAAGGGTGCATGTGGCGGGTCATTCTCGTAGGATTCTCTAGATAGGACGGCAAGGGCATGGCTACCAACCCATACACGAGTTTATAAAATATAAGGAGCCGTCCTAGGTCACGTCTGTCTTGCAGAGTCTGCCAACCCAGGCCCTCCCGGAGTGCTGTTACAGCTCTTTTTTTGGACATTTTCTATTCTATTAATATTTACCTCAGTGCTAGGTGACCATACACTTGATGAATATTCCAATTGAGGTCTTACCAAAGTCTTGTATGCAAATTCCCGTTTTTTCTGATTTTTTGTCTTGATGTTCCTGGAAAGAAAGCTAAGAGTTTTATTTGCTGTAGATGTTATATTTTCATTATGTTTATTCCAGGAAAGGTCCTCCGATAGAGTTACTCCAAGATATTTGGCATAATCTACATGTACTAGAATTTGGTCATGAAGTCTATAATTATAGAGGGACTTTTTTCAGTTTGAATACCACATATACCTGCATATCTAGATGCTTATTGTCCTCAAAATAGTTAAATTGTCTACATTTCAGTCATCAAATTCATCATTTTTCAAATAAAAACTCACATAAAATTGTCCCATCCTGTAGTCTGTCTTATTCTAAACACACCCATATAAGTTTCATGACACAATCCCACTTATAACTCGTTAAAATCACAATTTTATTCAGAGCTCAGTAAAACATGTCTGTCCTTCACTCCACACAAATACATTAGCAAACAGAACAGACTCTGATCAGACGGCCCCTATATATAGGAGCCGTCTGATGTGGATCTACTCTGTTTGCAGATGCGCGAAAAACTCGTTTATATGAATGAAAGAGTTAAGTATTTCGTCACACAATCACCGGACAGCGACTCATAGAGTTTGTCGCAGTAATACCAACTTTCTGAATTTATAATTCAATATTTTCATTGACTCTTTTTCAGTTCCGTATACCTTGACGAGTATTCATTTAGCCTCTATCCCATTTTCGTCTTTCTTGTTGTCTGTCTCGTGATTTACACAGTGTCCCAACACAGAAGACAGATCGCGGGGAACAGTGCAGAACGTAAGTATGGTGGAACTTTGATATCTCGAACTCGATAACTGGAACTGCGGGAGAACTTAAATTTCGGTCATTCTAATTCGCACAGGTTATCTACCTAGAGTGCCATAGTTACACTGCTTCATGAAGAAAGTGACACATTAACTCTTTGCACGCTAGCGGCGAAACTGTGATTTTCCATGCAAACAGTTTGGATCCAGATTAGACGCCGCATTAGGATCCAAACTGTTTTTCATCTTGACCAAATTTTTGCAAAGAAATGAGAGAAAGTTTATTTTAAGAATTGAAGCAGACGACAATTGTTGCAGACGAAAAATGACTTAGCTTGCAAAGAGTTAATAGTTATGAAAGAAATAATGATTTTTTTTATTAGCTGAAGTTATATAATGGTGCATGACTACATGATGATTTGGCTCTGTGGCAGAAACTGTAAAATATATCAGTCCGTAAGCAAACAGGGTAGTCAGGAGCCGTCTGAACTGGGTCTACTCTGTTTGCAAAGTCATGAAAATGCGTGTTTATCAGATAAAGTGTTAATTCGGAATAAAAGGAATACAAACAGTTCCTAAAGAACTATCTGTATTACTTTCGTCCTGTAATCAACTGTCACCTGTCCATAATACCCATATATTCAGTGTTCATTTGTGGAGTCGCTGTACGGAGGTTTTGCTGTACAGTAAAACCTCGCTAATGCGACCACTTAATAAACAGCCACTGGCGCCGTTTAAAGCAGGTGGCTGCTTAATGCGGACGAAAGTTATGCAGAAAGCTCCTATAGGAGCTTTCTGCATAACTTTCGTCCTGCATTAAGCTACCACCTGCCTCTGTCACCCAGAATTATGCCCCTTTTTGGTGGTCGCATTAGCGGGGGTTTACTGTATTCTGTAAGGTGTAACCTTTTTGCACTACAGGTAGCGATAACAAACTAAATACATGTATAATTGTGAAATCAATACGCATCGCACTCTGCTGACCCCAAAAATATGTATAATAAAGATCTGAAAACGTATATGTGGATCTACTGTATATTTGAAAAGTATAACGTCAAAAAAAATTCAATCTACAAATTGTTTGGAGATCAGCAGTTTCCACACCAAATCAGCCAGGAACCTGTGGTTTTAAAACTTGTGTTTGTAAAAGAGGCTAATCGCTATAAAACGTGCAAAAATGTCAATATATTTACCTGATATCAGTCAGTGCACAAGTATCTTAATCTTTTGAAAACAGAGCCGACCCAGATCAGACAGCTCCCGTGGGAGCTGTTTGATCAGGGTCTGCTCAGTTTGCTTATGCAGTAACGTGGACAATGTTCTAGGTTCTTCTATGGTCAGCAATTTCCCTGTTCATGTGCCGCTAACTGACACGACTATCTGCGATTTCAACAGGTGCAATGTATTTTTAGAAAGGTTAGTAAATAGCTCTAACGCACATAATGGTATTTGTCTGCATAAAATGGTTTGGAGTTTGTGTCGTTCAGCGCTTGTAATTTAAACCTCTTCTCTTTAAAGCTGGGCTAAATACGGAGAAAACACCAAACACACACAAAGAAACGTTGATATAATGAATTGCTATGTAAAGTAAAACCCTCTAAACCGGAATTTTAATTAAAAATACCTTAGGTCTATTGAGACAGGTGACAGCTCTGTAGCAATCCGTTTTGAAATAACGTTGCACTTTGAAATAATTATTTCAAAACGGGTTGAAGTTTATTTCAATGTGCAATTTTAATACAGTTGAAAGTCATACAGAAATATATCATAGGAGCTTTCTGCATGCCTTTCAACATACATTAACCCTTTACTCCATAAATACGCCTTTCTATGCCTTTGCAAACTGAGTAGACCCAGATCAGACGGCTGCTTAGAGTCTGCTCTGTTTGCTTATGATATGATATAGACATGGATCTACAGTTTCTGCCATGGCCCAAATGTCCTGTGTCCATGTGCTATGATAACAGTTAATCTTATCAAACTATACGATGGCATTTATTTCTTACATGAATATTTATGGGGAAAATCGTTAAGCTGTATAATCAGTCTGAAATACCGACTATTTTTTACGTCCAGTTTAGAGGATTTTTACTGTATACACTCCACTGACTAAGCAGGTTAATTTTAACTTTTTTTCTAATGAACATTAAGCATGAAGTCAGGCACGTATCCAGAGCAGACACTGGGTCTATCTGGGTCTACTCTGTTTGCAAATATGCTAAAGGGTGTATCCATGAAGGAAGGAGTTCAATAATTTAATAATTCTTCTGATAGAGATACTCACTGATTATTAGCAATGAAACAAGGCGCATTGTATCCATTTCAAACAAGCAAGTATTGTCAAGCAATCTACCCCCCCCCCCCCTCCAACTACGGAGATCCCTCTTAGTATTTCTGTAATCCAAACAAACAAATAATAACATGGAGGTCAATGTCATGGTTGTAATATTTGTATTGTTACATGTGTTGAGTATCAGACCCTTAAAGGGGTGATATTTATAATAGATCCTAATGAGATAAGTTTACTACGTTTATTTATTGGAACCATTCGCTGTATCGTGATACGCTGGACCCTGTTATTGACGGAGCCTATTTACTCACTGACCACTACATCGGTCATGGTCGTTAGAGACAGCAAAGTAGAATGTGATACTCTGTCTTCCATAGGTGCACCCACACAAGAAAGTTTGAAATCCTGACTCAAGGAATTGAGGATATATCATCCGTACAAATTCCAGACAGTGTTTTACTAAACCTGACGTCAGGGTCAACGTAAAGGGTTGAGAATATCTGGAGAATTTCAGACATTTTTTCACTAAGAAAACTTGGTGGCGATCAATATCAATGCGACCGAGATACTAAAGTACGCGCAGTATGCGACACTTCTCCTGAGCGAGATGCATTCACACAATGCATTTAGGAATCCTAACCCAAGAGGTTGAAGATATAATCATATCCGGACAAATTTTGGACTATACTTACTAAAACTGAGGTCACGATTAATGTCAAGGTTACAGAGACACCAAAGTAGTAAACGACACTTCCCTTTTCCCAAGATGCACTCACACAATAAAGTTACTAAAACTGAAGGCAATACCAAGGTCAATATCACGGATGCACCAAAGTAGCAAACGATACTCCGCCTTCCCGAGATTCACCCAGGGATGGGATGCAAACCTACGACCCCCTCCGGTAGCCAGTGAACAGTTGTCAAATACATGTGTGCTGTGTCCATAATCATTCGCCGTAATGCTGTTTTGGTGCTGGTTAAATGCAATAGTTTTCTCAACCTATGAAACATCATGCTGTAGAAAGGAATCGGCACGAGATGTCTCCCTTCGATAGAAACTATTTATAAACGGACTTTAACCCAAACTCCTCACAGTGATCTCCATTGTCACTTCGTGCAGTCTTCAGCGTAGCGATTAGGGGAGATAATTGTGTTGGAGGTTGGGTTTAACCGAGTCCAGTCTACGTCTTTGATCTAGGAGCAGTCTGATCATGGTCTGCTCTGTTAGCTTATGATATATTATAGACATGATTATATATTTTCTGTCATGAACAATTATATACGATATGTAACACCTGTGTCCATGTGCTACAATTAAAATTACAGTAAAACCTCTCTATAACGGCCAAGTAGTTTGTGTTAAAGGCAGCTGCCTGCTTCAAGCAAGGTGAAATTAAAACAGAACGCTCCTATACTTTCACATTGCTTTAAGCAGCCACCTGTCCTAAATACCAACTAATTAACATAATTTAGTGACCGTTATAGAGAGGTTTTACTGTAGCCTAATTAATATTCATGATGGTATCATTTTTATATTCATGGAGAAAATTGTTAAAAATGCAGAACATGGGTTAATGAAATATGATTTTAATGCCTGTGATACATGTATTAAACTTAGTAAATGGGAATGAATAGCGTTTAACAGGTTGCGTGTATCCTTTTCGAAGCGCACTTGTCCATATGCGTATTATGAACACGTCTAGTTTTCATTTTGAAAGGATGATTTTGAAAGAATTTCGTTGCAGACTGGACTTCTGTAAAACAATTCCTTAAGCAAACAACGTAGAATCTGATCCAATGAGAAACATTCTGTTCTAGGTCAGCCTCCTGGGAAACTAGGCACAAATTGCTAGCAAATTCCCTCAAACATGTATAAATAAACCCTTTTCGTGCCTTTACAAACAGAAATGGCAAAGATCAGACAACTCCTGAAAAAGCTGTCTGGCCTGGGTCTACTCTGTTTGCTTATAAAATAATTTATATCTGATTCTACAGTTTCGGTCCTGGTCGAAATTCCTGTGTTCACATTCCTTCCAGTATAAAGCTTCTTCTAATTGATGTTCATTGTGTTATAAATTCTTACAAGCACCGGTCCATATAAGATGTGTAAATTGAAACATTTTCAAGAATGACTTCTTTATTTCTCCACCAAACCCTATGTTGTGACCACTCTTTAGAATTGTCTCAAAGAGACGATTCTAAAGAGTGGTCACAACATAGGGTTTGGTGGAGAAATATCGGTTTTAGCATTTGAGTCTGTTGATCTGTATAAGAATATTGGTTAGGGAAAGTGTTATGGTCACAGCATTCTACAACCATCACATTATGTTGTAATTTCAAAATAATATTATTATTGCAGGTTTTTCACGAGTTGGTTCACATGTACACAACTAAACAACAGTTAGCAAAAATACAGTGTAAACATATTTAATGAGTCGTTCTGTGTTGTTTTTATTTCAGATGTAATTTCCCAACAACCGAGATCACTGGCACAGACATTCCGAAATGGATACATCAAGAATCATAATCAACGTGATCACAGTATTAGCATGGCATATGGTGACATTGTTTAGAGCAGTGTGTTTCTGGCAGACTTTATATTGCCAGTGCTTTACATGTGTGCTAAATATGTGACACATCGATGCGTGAATAATAGAAACAAGACTGTATTCTGTAGTGAGGTGTGCCCATGTCTAATCTGTGGAAGGATTGTACACATACAAGACTGTATTCTATAGTAAGGTGTGCCTATGCCTATATCAGATCAGTTAACAAAAGCAGGTATTGATAAAATGTTACAAATATGTTACAGTTACGCTATGAAATGGCGATTTGAATATAATCCTAGTAAATGTGCCGTTATTGTTTTTAATGAGAATGAAAGCGAATTCAAAAGGTCAACGCGC
Organism: Azorinus chamasolen; assembly: GCA_963576725.1. Lineage (NCBI taxonomy): Eukaryota > Metazoa > Mollusca > Bivalvia > Cardiida > Solecurtidae > Azorinus > Azorinus chamasolen. The sequence goes on from OY755240.1 coordinate 1,946,153, forward strand.
ACTTGGCATATGGGAGAACAAATTATCGCTGAGAGAGTCGAATATACACATCTCGGCATAACTTGTGACAAGTTTTTAAATGCAAAGGGTAGTATGCGGCAGGCGGGTACGAAACTACGCGGTACATTTCTGAGCCTTGTTAATAGTGGGCTTCGGCCTGGTGGCTTGTTGCCTCATTGTATGATACGTCTGTACCAATCAGTGGTGCAGTCAAAAGCCTTGTATGGGTGTGAGCTTTGGAATTCGCTTAATAGGTCCGATACCGTTATTCTCGAAAGAGCACATAGTTTTTGTATAAAGTTTATGCAAAATTTGCCGCAGAGCAGTAATACCGATTTGGCGCTTGCGTCTGTCGGCTCAGCATCGATTACGACAGATATTAGATATAGAAAACTGTTGTTTTTGGGTCAGTTATGTAGACTACCTCCCATTTATGTCTCAAAACAAATATTTACTCATAGACTTGTAAGATATTTAGGTAACTGGGAGAGACAGACATTTGGTTTTCTTTCTGATGCATGTGTCATTCTTAGAGATAATGATCTGTTTCATTACTTAGATGTGTATGCAAAAACTGGATATTTTCCATCAAGTGCCAAATGGAAGAATATAGTTAAGTTGAAATTGTATTCAACAGATTTTTATGACCGGACTGTAAGAATTGTCAATAGAACGGGCATGAATATGCCATCGGTTGTAAATATTTTTGCAAAACAGCAGACCTGTGTATTATGGAACGTTTGCAAGAGTAATCCTGACCTTAAGTCAGCAGGCTTCAGTTGTGTCAGAGTTTTATGCAGTCTTTTCTCATGGGCTAGAACTGAGACATGCAACAAGTGTGGATTATTAGTAGATAATACTGTTGTACACAAACTTTTATATTGCCATAGTTGTGCTACAGAAAGGTATAGATTATGGTCAATTATTATTGCTCAATGCGGTGAAACACAGTTTGAATCGTGGATCAGAGCAAGACCTGAAATACAGGCAATTCATCTTTTTACGGGCATGTCTGGTTTCTGTCCAGCCGGAAAAGAATGCAGTATTCTTGTATCATCCATGAAATTAATACACAAAATGATAATGTGTTAGTTAGTATGATACACACAGTGATGTCTTATCTCTGTAACTAGTCCATATTGTACATGATCAAATGTAAGGTAGCTTCTCACACTACTACTAGAGGTACTTAATATTCAAAAGATGTGTCCCAAACTAGCAGACAGTCAAATATAGAATGGCTGTTAATGGATATTTTCTAGTAAATTTTGCTACAGTGCAGGCATGGTCAGAGGGCTTTTCTGGGAACCTTCTCATCCGGATCTTCACTATCTGCAAAGGGCATGAGGACCCCACATTATATTGATAAACAATGGAGCAAATCTGATGGAGTTTGGTGGCAAACGGACCATCTCAACATGTTATAGTATTCATGTACAACCGAAAATAATTTATCCTAAGTTATATTGTTTTGTTAAGTCGGCGTGTCTGCCATAGTATGTAGTGCAATTGTACCTGCAGGGTGTTTATTGTTTTCTTTCTATGTCTGTATGTAAATGTATGTACATGTGTGTGTTTCTGTATGCTTGCAATGCTCTCCGTGATTGGAGGAAATAAAGATATCTATCTATCTATCTATCTGTATTGGGTACATTGTATACAAATGCCAGATTGTATTCTGTAGTGAGGAGTGTCCGTGCCTATATCAGTGGGGTGCCTGTACAAATACAAGACATGTATTCTATAGTGGATGTTCCCATGCCTATATCAGTGGAATGCTTACAAGTATAAATACAAGAAAACCATTGATGCAAAGCATCAAAGGCGCGGAGTACTGAATAGTGAATGGAAAACAAACGTGTTTTATATAAAATAAATGTTTGTATTACTCCTATGGCTTTAGTAACACAACACAATTCTTCCATTTCACCATAAAGGATCCTTGAAACGTCCTAGTTATACAATAACCATTCCAATCTCACACTAGACACCTTATCCTCCATCTTGTTAAATATTCATGTAAGAAATAAAGACATCATGAATATTTATACGCTGGTATTTTATAATCGCATATGCACAAAGATATCCGATTTCTAATCTGAACATTTTCTCAAGTGCACAGCAGGTCTAAAGTTCGGACACTCATTCCCGTAAAGAATGTGTTATCGTTTTCTGGATTACAGAGTCGGCCGTCACGAACTTACCCCTGAATCTCTTACATTTTAGACGGATGAATTTCACAGATGTATTGTCCATATAGTTTTGCATAATTTTGTTTCAAATTGCCATGTTGTGTATACTTGCCAAATAAAATTATTATTATTATTGTTAAAAAGCAGCAATTTCAGTCGGATTGCCATAGTAACCAACAAACGCTCTTCAGTTCCGTGCCTTTAGAAACTGTCATTTTAGTTGATTTTCCATCAAACTATCTTTACTAATTAAGCCCCGCCCCTGATTTAAACGGTTGTCATAAGCGTATTGCCCCGAATACGAAAGTTGTCGGTTCCGCAACATCTTAGTCATTTCCTCGGTTGTTATCTTTGATGAACCTTCCGCTGCGGTAATACATTTTTTATTAGCCCTGCCCTAGGAGAAACAATTTTCTTATATTTTCATTTCCAAAATACAAACAATTCTACACTGAAACAAGAGGGCCAGAATGGCCCTGAAGCGCTCACCAGACAACCAGAGGAGAAGATTTTCAAAGTTTTCACTATCTGTTTCTATAGAAAACTAGCCGGCCCTGGGGCGGGCCAATTTTGACCCCAGGGGAATAATTTATATAACTTTTGAACATGATGCTATGTGCCAAATATGAAAGCTGAGATTAACCTTCCAGTTTCAGAGAAGAAGATTTTCAAAGTTTTCTCAATATGTTTCTATTGAAAACTGCCCACCCCTGTGGCAGGGCCAATTTTGACCCTAGGACCATAATTTATACAAAGACCTATGTTTTATCATAGGTCTTTGATTTATATAACTGTTGAAAAGGACCTGAACATGATGCTCTGTGCCAAATATGAAAGCTAAGAGCCTTCCAGTTTCAGAGAAGAAGATTTTCAAAGATTTCACTACATGTATTTGTTTATATAGAAAACTGTCCACCCCTGGGGCGGGGCCAATTTTGACCCCGAGACCATAATTTATATAACTTATGTAGAGGACCTGAACATGATGCTATGTGCCAAATATGAAAGCTGAGAGCCTTCCAGTTTCAGAGAAGAAGATTTTCAAAGATTTCACTATTTGTTTCTATTGAAAACTGCCCATCCCTGGGGCAGGGCCAATTTTGACCCCGGGGCCATAATTTATATAAATTTTGTAGAGGACCTGAACATGATGCTATGTGCCAAATATGAAAGCTGAGAACTTTCCAGTTTCAGACGAGAAGATTTTCAAAGATTTCACTATTTGTTTCTAAATTGAAAACTGCCCACCCCTGGGGCGGGGCCAATTTTGACCCTGGGGCCATAGTTTATATAACTTTTGTAGAGGACCTGAACATGTTGCTATGTGCCAAATATGAAAGCTGAGAAACTTCCAGTTTCAGAGGAAAAGATTTTCAAAGATTTCACTATTTGTTTCTATTGAAAACTGCCCATCCCTGGGGCGGGGCCAATTTTGACCCTGGGGCCATAATTTATATAACTTTTGTAGAGGACCTGAACATGATGATATGTGCTAAATATGAAAGCTGAGAACCTTCCAGTTTCAGAGAAGAAGATTTTCAAAGATTTCACTATTTGTTTCTATTGAAAACTGCCCACCCCTGGAGCAGTGCCAATTTTGACCCCGGGCCATAAATAATATAACGTATGTAGAGGACCTGAACATGATGCTATGTGCCAAATATGAAAGCTGAGAAACTTCCAGTTTCAGAGGAGAAGAATTTCAAAGATTTCACTATTTGTTTCTATTGAAAACTGCCCACCCATGGGGTGGGGCCAATTTTGACCCAGGGGCCATAATTTATATAACTTTTGTAGAGGACCTGAACATGATGCTATGTGCCAAATATGAAAGATGAGAGCCTTCTGGTTTCAGAGGAAAAGATTTTCAAAGTTTTACTATATGTTTCTATTGAAAACAAGGCACCCCTGGGACGGGGTCAATTTTTACCCCAGGGGCATAATTTATATAACTTTTGTAGAGGACCTGAATATGATGCTATGTGCTAAATATGAAAGCTGAGAACCTTCCAGTTTCAGAGGCGAAGATTTTCAAAGTTTGCACTATATGATACTATTGAAAACTGCCCACCCCTGGGGCGGGGCCAATTTTGACCCAGGGCCATAATTTATATAACTTCTGTAGAGCACCTGAACATGATGCTATGTGCCAATTATGAAAGCTGAGAACCTTCTGGTTTCAGAGGAAAAGATTTTCAAAGTTTTACTATATGTTTCTATTGAAAACAAGGCACCCCTGGGACGGGGTCAATTTTGACCCCAGGGGCATAATTTATATAACTTTTGTAGAGGACCTGAATATGATGCTATGTGCCAAAGATGAAAGTTGAGATCCCTGTAGATTCAGAGGAGAAGATTTTTAAAGGTTCAAATTGTTGACGACGAACGACGCACGACGCACGCCGACGGACAACGGGCGATCACAAAAGCTCACCCTGAGCACTTTGTGCTCTGGTGAGCTAAAAAAGTTTGTCGACCTGTTTCCAACTATATAAAATTGTATTATTCCATACATAATGTTCTTTTATAATCATAAAGACAAATTAAAATTCACTAGCAATTCTTGATAAATCAGCCCTCCTACCAGTGAAATTACAATACCAGCGTTCCATATTATAGCGCGGGGCCTTCAGGCTCCCGCGCAACAAATCTGTATTCAGTGGTGATTAATGCTGTGGCCTATATCTGTCGGATGCTTGTACGAGAAGTAATCATGTGACTGTTCCGCGCTGGCTCCCTGCATATGCTAACATATGTTTGCTGATCAAGACCATTCAGCTCATGACTTAATTAATATGGACTCATAAAGGAGCTTTCGGTATGACTTTCGTCCTTTATTAACCTGCCACCTGTCTCCAAGGACGATATGTATACTAAATTTTCCGTCAGGTTTAGAGAGTTCTTTACTGTGTAATCCTTGCTAAGATACCTCTCAAATTGAAAAATAGATTCTCTCAAAATGTCTGCATGGGCGAATTCACTGAGGCATACAGGTTAATGTGTTTTAACATTTAAGAGCATATTTACCTACTGGCTCTCAGATTTGATCCAGATCGTGCAGCTCCTACCGGAGTTGCCAGATCAGAGTCTGCTCTGCTTGCTTATTGCATAATATAGATCTGATTATACATTTTTGACTCTGTTCGATTTGCTCATAGAATAGTATAGATCTTATTCTAAAAAGTCGGTTGTGCTTTGTTTGCTTATGGAATAAACTCCAGATACATGTAATATAAACTGATTCAACAGTTTCTGCCATGGCAATAGTGTCTGTATTTATATTCCACTAAAATGTCTACTTGATATTCATGAAGTGGCCATTACATATATAAATATTCATTAAGTATAGGATTAACCCATTCGCTCCTACTGACGCCTTATTGCGCCTCTGTAAAACTCATTTATTGAAACCATTGTGATAAATAGAGCATTTGCTCCTATCACAATGGTTTCAAACCTACACATTTCTAAAATTATCCTAATATGCAGAAAGGTTTCAAACCTACACAGTTCCAAAATTCTCCCTTTCTATAGTTAATGCTCCCTTTCGGTAGATTAATTCAAAGAGGTTGTGTCTAAAACATAATCTAGAAGAGAAAGAGTTAAGAACGTACCGTATACGTTCTAACCACATTTTATGCCCCCGTTGACGATAGTCAGGGGCATTATGTTTTGCACATGTCCGTCCGTCCGTCCGTCCGTCTGTCTGTCCGTCTGTCACGCTTTTAGGTGAAGTTGGTTGTCACAGTTTTTCAAGTGTTATAAGTCAGTAATTTCTACACTTATACACATGAAACTTCACATACACATCAATTACCAGCTGTGCTATCATTTGGCACTCCACCCATGCTGCCGGCAAGCCCAAGGTCAAGGTTAAATGACTTGGAAATTTTACGTGCAGTTGGTTGTCACATTTACGTGCAGTTTATTGTCACAGATTTTTCATTGTCTTATATCTCCCTAACCACTGTAGCTATTGCCATGGAATTGCATATACACATTAAACACCATCCATACTTTCATTGCACATCCAGCCCATGCTGTCCGCAAGCCCAAGGTCAAGGTCAAATGACTTGGAAATTTTACGTGTAGCTAGGCAAGCACCTACACGGGGCATCACTGTGTCTTACAGACACAATTTTCTAGTTGTTTATTCAAATTGTATATATCCTCTTCGTGTGGATTATTGACAATATTTCCTTGCCCGTTAGTTTAAATTCAGATCAGACGCACATGTTGTTCGATCGTTTTACCCGAAGTTAACCATTCCCATACAATTAACTATTTCGCTCAATTAACTCAATGTCGCATCTATGATTACATATGCAAATACTTTGGATCCAGATGAGACGCCGAGTAACTCAGTGTCTCATCAGGATCAACACTGTTTGTTACTGTCGTGTTTTTTAAAACAAAATTAAGAACACTAAAGAAATGTAAATTGTAGCAGGCGACAAAATTTGACACCAAATGAGTCGGAGGACATATTAGCATTAGCAAATAGTGTATGCCCATAGGATACTGTTCCTAGAAGTGCTGTCTCATATGTGTCTGCACTATTTCCGACTGAAATTCATTGACTACAATTGATCCAGCTATTTAATATTCATAGTGGGTGGGTTCACATTTTGAATACTTACCATGAGAAGGGGGAGGCTGATTAACAAACTCCTTGCTGCTGTTTTGCAAACCAGCTGCGAACTCATGACCGTCTATACAAACAGGCTCACTATTGTCCCAACGTGTCTAACTCCCTGGTTCAGTTTTCGAAACGAAATGAAAGAAACGTTATAGTAGAACCTGTCTTAAGCGATCCTATATTGATTGGACACAGTGTCTTAAAAGGCGGGTGGTTGCTTAATGCAAGGCAAACGTAATGCAGAAAGTTCCTATAGGAGATTTCTGCATTGCTTTTGACCTGCATTAAGCTCCAATCTTTCTCACATATCCCTTATTTAGACCCCTTGTTAATGGTCGCTTAACCATTTCCTCCATAAATACGCCTTTCCACGCCTCTGTAAAATTCACTTTTTGAAACCATTGTGATAAACAGAGCATTTGCTCTTTATAACAATGGTTTCAGAACTTCAAAATTCTAATTTACCTTTACTCTAGTTAATGCTCCTTTTCAGTAGATATATTTAACCCTTTCCCTCATATTGACGACTTTTGACGACTCTGTAAAAGTCACTTTGTGAAACCATTGTGATGAATAGAGCATTTGCTCCTATAGGAGCAAATGCTCTATTTATCACAATGGTTTCAAACTACAAATTTCTATTTTTTCCTTTTCTCATATTAATGCTTCTTTTCGGTAGACTAATTCAAAGCGATTGTATCTAAAAATAGCCTATGAGGTAATGGATTAAAGAGGTAGGATTTAAAAAAAACCCTATGAGGTAATGGGTTAAGATATGCTCTGTATTTGTGATATCTTCAAAGAAGTCCTATTAACCCTTTACCTGATAGAAGCGGCTTTGAGCGAGTTTAATATATTCCTCCGCTGAAGAAAATAGTTCCAATTTTTAAAATAATGAACATATAGCATAATAAATAGTTTCTATATTAGGAGGTGGTAGCTTAAAGCAGGCTGAAAGTAAAACAGAATGCGCATTAAGGCGCATTCTGCTTTACTTTCAACCTGCTTTAAGTGGTCACCTGTCTTCAAAACTAGAAATAGGCTATTTGGTAAAGGGTTAAGTTCTTTCAACGACTATGTGCCAAGTTGTAGCTGCCGTCAGGGTGGGCCAATTCTTACCATGCTGTGAAACAAAAAGTCTGTCTAAATTTTGATCTGATCTACTTTGAATACTTCCGAATCGGTCAAGGAATTGAGAAACTATTGAACAAGTGAAATACCACAAGCTTTTGAGAAGCTATACTGAACAAGTGAAATACCACAAGCTTTTGAGAAACTACTGAACATGTGAAATGCCTCAACCTTTTGAGAAACTATTGAATAAGTGAAACGACACAAGCTTTTGAGAAAATATTGAAGAAGTGCCAAATGCCACAAGCGTTTGAGAAACTATTGAACAAGTGAAATGCCTCAAGCTTTTGAGAAATTATTGAACATGTGAAATTCCACAAGCTTTTGAGAGACTATTGAAAAGGTGAAAATGTCACAAGCTTTTGAGAAACCATTGAACAAGGAAAATGTCACAAGCTTTAGAGAAACTATTGAACAGGTGAAATGCCACAAGCTTTTGAGAAACTATTGAACAAGTGCCAAACAGTTTGGATCCTGATGAGACTCTGAGTGACGTGGAGTCTCGTCTGGATCGGAACTGTTTTACAAATGCGACTTAAGTTGTAGTTTTGTGGGATAAGAGCTACAGTGCTCCCTCCCTACAACGACCCTCCCAATAACGATTCCCTCCTTACAACAACGCATGCCACTGTTTGCGAAACAACAAGTCTCCAGAAACAACTTTTTTTCCATCGTATTTTATTTATGCCTCCAACAAACCCTATGTTGTGACCACTATTTAGAATCGTCACTTTGTGACGATTCTAAACAGTGGTCACAACATAGGGTTTAATTGAGGCATAACGGTTTTAGTTCTCGAAATAAACTTATCTGGGAATCTGCAAACAAGCTAAATATGTTTGATTTTCCCTCCCTATAACAACTCCCTCTGAACAACACATACAATCATCGTATCCCAAAGGATGTCGTTGTAGAGAGGGAGCACTGTAATATTTGTGAATGCATTAGGAAAAAACAATGTTGAATGCTGAAGTAGTCGTATATCGTTGTCATAACTAAATGGTAACAACAAATATGCACTAAAGATGTCTGTATGAGATAACAAACGATTTGAAACTATACTGATTTGAACAGATAGAAACTGTCTGATCAGGATTCTAACATTGAGTAACTCGTTAAACCCTGGCTCTACCAGCGGAACCACCTCTCGTGTAGTGTTTCATCGAATACGCTTATATTTGTAATCGGCAGTGTGTTATCCAATACTAAAGTTTGGCCTGAATAAATAACGCTGTCCTCTGATTTCAAATGGTTAAACATTCCAAATAAAAGAAACTCGGATCATATTGACCTAACACATATTTACAAGCATAAGTCGATCGGTTATGTGGTATTGCAGAGTTAAGATCTGTCTTGACTAACTCCGGTGATGATTTTGTACAAACACACAATAATAAAACTATTACTATGGCAGCAAATGAATAGAAACAAAACCCTTCCACTTAATTCTCTAAACCCATCCTAGTTTTGAAACAGTAGAACTCGGAGTATTGCTCGGATTAAGCCTCATATCGCTACCTAACGCACTAGCACTAGGTTGAAAATAACTATACATGTACAGTAAAACCACTCTAAACCACAATTCTAGTAGACAAACAATTAGATATGTTTAGGCATGTGGTGTGTAATGCAGGGTGAATGTCATACAGGAAGCTTCTAGAGAAGATTTTTGTATGACTTTCACCCTGCATTAAGCTGCTACCTGTCTCCAAGACCGACATTTATACCAATTTTAACGTGCGATTTAGATGGGTTTTACTGTACATGTATAGTATATTTATAATTCCTAGTACGTGTGTTTTAACTTTTAACCTTTAGCATGATGTTGGCGGATGAGTGAATACCTATGCAAACAGTTTGGATCCAGATGAGACGCCGAGTAACTCGGTGTCTCATCAGGATCCAAACCGTTTGACACACTGATTGAATTTTGTTAGACACATTGATAATAGCTTGAATTTTGGAAATGTAGTAGGTGAACAATTATGTACAAATAACTTGCTCAGCAAGCTAAAGGTTAATGTATCATGTGTTATAAATAAACTATATTCGTTTTCGATCCAGCGCCAGTGACCTAACACATGTTTTTACAAGCAGCTTGGACCCAGGCTGATTGATACTTTGTCAACAGTTTATAAAAGCTTTTCGACAAATTGATCATAGCTTGATTTTTGGAAATGTAGTACAGTACAACCTCTCTATAACGGCCACTAAATTGTGTTGATTAATTGGTATTTAGGACAGGTGGCTGCTTAAAGCAATGTGAAAGTAAAACAGAACGCTCCTATGTGAGCGTTCTATTTTACTTTCATCTTGCTTTAAGCAGTCACCTGCCTTTGACACAAACTACTTGATGTAATTTAGTGGCCGTTATAGAGAGGTTTTACTGTAGGTGAAACATTCGGTAACCATAATTTGCCCAGGAGGCTAAAGGTTAAACATGAGCAGACATTGTTTGTTTACAACGAAATAAGGATTATATTTAGTATAGACGCAGGGTATAATGTTTATAAAACTTTTTTTCTCGCAATTACAAACAGAGTAGACCTGCAGGAGCCGTCTGATCCGGGTCTGCTTTGTTTAGTTTATAGATCTCTTTCCTTAGTTTTTAGGATGGCTACAATGTTCTACCTTCCACATTTCATTATAACTGTTTGTACATGAATATCCAGTAGGTACTGAAATTTGGAATAAATATAGAACAGGGAAAGGGTTAAGCAGATCACAATGTTCTCATTGCTGTCGTTCTCCAAGGAGACTTAGAACCTTGTTGGTTCATATCATTCGGAAATAGATTCGATCTTGACGTCCATTTGTCCGTCTATCTCTCTGTCTGTTTGGTATACCGAAAGAAGCATAGTTATGATAGTTGCTTCTTTGCAAATATACTTGAAATGTAAAACAAGCACATGTATAACTGTAAGGAAACAAAGAAAATATTGCTTCTATGACTTCATAAGCTTTCACTGACCTGTGGCGGCTTTGAAAATGAAGATGATCCAGATCAGACGGCTCCTGTAGTAGCCGTCTGATCATGGGGATGATCTGTTTGCTTATGACATCATATAGATCTAGATCTGATTCTACAGTTTAGTCATGACCAAACAATGTCTGCGTTTATGTTCAATTACAAACAGTTGGTATCAATAATGTCATTATTTCTTACATAAATATTCACGAGGTTTAAATAGATAATTATCTATGATTGCTAAACGATACAGATTTAGATATACAGTAAACTCCTCTAAATCGGGCGTTAAAATTATTATCGGTACCGGTCTATAAAATAGGTGGTAGCTTAATGCAGATTGATAGTCATGCAGAAAAATCCAAAGGGAGCTTTATGTGTAATATTCATCCTCCATTAAGCAGTCACCCGTCTATGAAAACCTTATTTGTTGTTTATTAAAATGCCGGTTTAAAGGGGTTTTACTGCATATTTACCAAAATACCTAAACTCAGATCATATTGGCGCTATGTCGCCGTGCCGTAAAACCCAACTCACTCACGCACTCAGTCAGAGCATTGGGCATGTAAGAGTGTAGGCCTACTGTTTTAGTTAATAGAATAACAACATGAAATAAACGAATATGAACTGCTTCGCTATCAAGTTTAGTCTACCGAACAGTTGCCATCTGCTAAACGGAATCAAATATGTTCCGTTTTGATTCTAATGAGACGCCGAATAAAAAGTAAAGTACCTAGTTAAAGTCTACTTTAAGTCCGAATGACCGTTCCATCGACAGTACATTTACTCTTCTGGTCATCGAGCCATCCGCCTACAATATTGAGCACTGCTAACATTTGGCGCGATTACGCAACCGCAGTAACGGCTAGTGACCCTCACAGGTACCCATTTTAACCCCTGGGTGGAGAGGAGGCAAACTCGTGCGGGTGGGAAACTGAAAAGCGTCTCTGAAAAATTCGAGCTGATTCAGTCGGGATTCAATCCCCGGACCCCTGTGCTATCAGCTCAACGCTCAGCCACTAGGCCAGGCTATCACCACAAATAACTCAGTGCTTCGTCTGGATCTAAACTGTAACATCTAGGTAATCACAGACTTGCCATAGGCAGCAAAAAGAGTTAACCCTTTCCCTCATATAAACGCTTTATCACGCCTTTGCAAACAGAGTAGACCCAGATTTTATAGGATCTGTCTGATCAGGGTCTGCTCTGTTTACTTATGGAACTATATAATGGATATGACTCTATATTTTCTATCAATACCAATACGGCACGTGTAAGATGAACGTCCTGTTCTAATGATTTTGTCATTTTCGTACTAAGTATTCCAGTTAACCTTTTCCTTGTTGAATATTCAGGTAAGAAATAATAACATCAAGAATATTCATTAGCGGGTGTTTTATAATGGTGCATGAGTACAGTGTGTTTACCTTGTCAGAAACAATAAAATCACTTCTACACGTATATAATTCCAACAGCAAGCAAAACAGACCCTGATCAGACGACTCCTACAGGTGCCGTCTGGTCTAGTCTACCCTGTCTGTAATAGAGGCCTAAAAGGCGTTTATATGAAAGGAAAGTGCCATTTTGTGTGTTAAGGTGCTATTGATTTCAAGGGAGACAATCAACATATGAATGTCTCAACATATGAATGGTCCATCACTGCATTACCTCTCTTGATAATCTGGTTTATCAAAAAATATCAACTTTCATGACAGTGGCATAGCTAGCAATACGCACTTACGCATGTGCGTAACATCAATCTGAATGGTGAAAACAATTAGCATAGCCAAAATGGAATAAAATTCAAAGAATGAACGTGTTGGCGTATACCCTGATAAACGTTCTGTCTTGCCATGTATGATCAACCTATTCCCCAATACTGATGCATTTTGACGCCTCTGCAAAAAGTCACCTTTTGAAATTCCTATGGAAGCAAATGCTCTAATTATCACAATGGTTTCAAAACTGCTAAAGAAAGAATGACCCCAGACCCCTATTGCCACGATGTGTATATTACGTTTGGATTCAGTTATGCTCATGTATGGTGGTAGCACAGTCAACTTTCTCCTATCAGAACCAATGTCGAGTGATAAAGGTTCCATGATGTTAACTGAAAATTCCTAATATTCTTAGACTATGTCCACTAATATTGTTTTAGATGCTATTGTAGCCGGGTAGAGATTGTGGTGAAATAAGTTGATAGGCTTTATTGTGTGGCTTGGTAGCTCAGTCGGTAGAGTGTTGGCATGGTAAGCCAGAGGCCCTGGGTTCGAGTCCCAGTCGAGTCACAACTTTTTCACCATGTTACATTTGGCGCCCAACGTAAATAACCCATAAGGTGATTTATATGAAGATTAGATGAAGATAATGTGTAATAATAAACTTGTGGAGTGTTCTTTGAATAATAATTCGGGACGAATTCTTATGTAGAGGGGTTGTGTGTAACCGGGTAGAGTGTGTGGTGAAATAAGTTGATAGGCTTTACTGTGTGGCTTGGTATCTCAGTCGGTAGAGTGTTGGCATGGTAAGCCAGAGGCCCTGGGTTCGAGTCCCAGTCGAGTCACAACTTTTTCACCATGTTACACTATACTAAACCAAATGTAGAAATGTATCTCCTACACGTGTCATTCGAGCTAAATTCGGGAATTCAAAATGTGAGGTGATTTAATAAATTAGTTTAACTAATGACAGAGTTTATGTGTGCGGTAGGTGTGTCCCGCCCCCTCTCAACACGCACATAACACACATACATATAACACACATACACCCAATACACATACAACACACACATACACACCACACATATCTGCACATACCACACACATGCACAATACAACAACAGACACACATACACCCTCTTGATATAGATAGATAGATTTATTTGTATATATATATATATATATATATATATATATATATATATATATATATATATATATATCATCATCATATGCCGGGCTTGAGTAGTGGTGCACTTTTAATTGCTGCTCATGGCTCAATATTTTTTCTCTTTTCGAATTGCTACCATACCAGTTATATGCCAGTTGTATATACCAGTTCGGCCTTTTTCAATTAATCCATTACTTTTTGTTTGGCACAGGACTCATTATTTCGATGGATGAAGTAAAGGGGGGGGGGGATTGGTTGTCCGTAAAAAATACCGCATAGTCAATATTTTGTCCTATCCCAACGACATACAGAGTACTTAGAGTAGCGGCCCTTACTTAAAACAGGAACCAATTAATCTAATATTGTTTCCGGTTTGTCACTCACTTCCCTGTTTATATATGAACTAATTGTGACAGGGAAATATGTCTACGAGCAGACCACCTCCTCGATTGTCGAAATCTTTGTCAATAAAGCGAGATGATACAAGAACTGCTATCGAAATATTGAGTCAAATGGGATTTTCTAAGGAGAGATCGTAAGTTACTGATACATAACATGATAAATTCGTGGTCATAGTAATTTAATTGCATGGATGAATAATATGCTTTATATGAAATCGTGACTAAGACACAAAAGATATATGCACATAGGCCTTTTGTAAATGGGTTTAAGTAGACAGGATATAATATGCTTAGAACTGCTTACCCTTTCCCTGTTGAATATTCATACATAAGAAATGATAACACTGAATATTTGTTAGCAGAATCTTTATGATGGCAAATATTCTGATTGTTTTTGTATTGGTAGAAACTTCAGATTCAGGTCCATTATAATTTGGGTGCTGGTGAATTCGCCTAATGACCAACTCGCCTACAATTATAGATATATATATAGTAACCCGAATGGTGAATTCGCCTAGAAAGCAATTATATAGCGATTGTATTTCGCACCTTATATATGCAGGTATATCAACCAGTGGCGTGCCAATAAATTAAGCTGTTTGTAACAAGACCAACTTGCCTTGATGCTTTCTTATCAAGATGTTGTTGGGTTTTGTTACGCCCAATTAAATTAGCAAGGCACATACCGAGGTTAACACTTTCCCTGTTCTGTGTTTATTCCAATTTTCAATATCTACTGAATATTTATGGACAAAATAGTTAAAATAAAATATGGGAGATGGAATATTGTAGCCATATTAGAGGCTATCTGATCAGGGTCTGACAGATCAGCCAAATTCCATATATATATAAGCAAACAGCAGATCCTGATCAGACGGCTCATATTATAGAAGCCGTCTGATTTTGGTCTACTATTTGCAGACACTTTTATATGAAGGAAAGGGTTAATATTAGGGGTTATTTGCTTAATATTTGGTTTAGATTGAATATAGCATAGATCGATCTGTGTCTGTCCTAGCTATCATTTCCAAACGCAATAGTTCCGCATGTACGAAAAAATCTGTTGTTTGAGAATTGTTCATAGCCCTATATATATATATTTATAATTACAATATTTGGGGATCAGTCAATATTTTCAGTAAACTTTTATTAGTTGCTACAAACATAACTAATTGTGTAGATAGTACACAGATCATCTGACAAATATCAATAAAATTTTCAACATTTGAAATTTTCATCCCGAATCATTTTCAGATTTGCACAAATAACTATTAACGCAAAACTCTTCCATGATGTGCTTTCAAACGCATGTGATGATAAGGGGCTACACTCAAAGTTCAATATTGATCCTCACTACCTGAAAACAAGTTTTGTTATGTTATTGATACCTTACAATAGGTGCGAAATACAATCGCTATATAATTGCTTTCTAGGCGAATTCACCATTGGGGTTACCATATATCTAATTGTAGGCGAGTTGGTCATTAGGCGAATTCACCATAAACCTATAATTTCATGAAGAAGCTGAGCAGACCATCTACTGTGTTTGTAAAGGTGTAAAAAAATTATATCTTATGTGATAGGGAAAGGATTAAATCTTTCCATTGTATAAACAAGTTTTCATATCTTTGCAAACAGAGTAGCTGCAGATCAGATGGATTCTGTAGAATCATCTGACCATGCATGTGCTTCATTTTATTTTTTTAACTGTAGTGAGTCTCATTGAAAAGGCTACATGCAGAGGTCCAGATAAGATGATCAGTTAATTAACTCTTTGCACGCTTAAGTAATTTTTCTTCTGCAACAATTGTCGTCTGCTTCAATTCTTAACGGCGTCTCATCTGGATCCAAACTGTTTGTCACCATGACCATATTTTTTCAAAGAAATGAGAGATGCGGCGTCTCATCTGGATCCAAACTGTTTGCATATAGGTAGTCACAGTTTCGCCACTAGGGTGCAAAGAGTTAAGACATTTTTAAGAATAACTTCTTTATTTCTCCACAAAACCCTGTGTTGTGACCACCCTTTAGAATTGTCAGACTCTCAACGAGACGATTCTAAAGAGTGGTAACAACATAGGGTTTCTTCGAGAAATGATGTTTTAGTACAGTAAAACCTCTCTATGAGTTATAACCAACACTAAATTACATCAAGTATTTTGAGTTAAATGCAGGTGGCTGCTTAAAGCAAGGTGAAAGTAAAACAGAACGCTCTTATAGGAGCATCCTGTTTTACTTTCACCTTGCTTTAAGCAGCCACCTGCCCTAAATACCAGCTAATTAACACAATTTAGTGGCCATTATAGAGAGGTTTTACTGTATTTGAATCATTAGACACTTTTATGTGTTGCTCTGCGGCTTATATATCAGATATCTTAGTGTTGGAACTTGATTCACACACATGTAGTTGACTACGGTCACAGTCTTTTAGAATCTGTTTGATAAGGGTCTTTCCAGAAATAAATGACCCATCTTTTCTACATTTATTTCCCTGTTCTATGTTTTTTACAAATTACAGTACCTACTGAATATTCACAGAAAACATAGTTATAATTAATTATGGAAAGTGGTACATTGTAGCCATTTTAGAAAGTGAGGAAACAGATCTATCAAATTCTATTAGCAAACAGAGTAGACCCTGATCAGACGGCTCCTCTAGGATCTGTCTGATCTGGGTCTACTCTGTTTGTATATGCGTGAAAACACGTTTATATGAGGGAAAGGGTTCAATTTTGTTTACTCTAATCAAAGTATTGCTTAGATATTTAAGTATCTGACATTGCTTATCTTACATGAATGTATCTAAGTAGTAAGTTATTTGTTTTTACTGGGTACATGTACCGTAATTACATTAGAACTGAAGTATTCAAATTGACAAACTTCTGTGCAAAATTGTAAATAAAACAGGCACGGATTACTGATTAGACAACCCAAGAAAGAGCCATTTGATCAGGGTCTACACTATTTGCTACTGTGTCAGTCTAATGTAAAGTTATTAAAATAGTGCCCTGTTAAATTAATCAGCATTAAAGATTGATGGAAAGGGGAGATTTACTGAATACTTTGGGTAGCTATAATACATCAGTAATGAAAGCAAATCTAACTTTTTTCAGTGAAAAGGCAATAGCTGCAACAGGTGATAGAGGAGTACAGCCTGCTACAGACTGGTAAGTGATAAACTCTTTAACCCATTCCCACTTAGGCTATTTTTAGACCTAACCTCTTTGATTAAATCTACCAAAAAGGAGCATTAACTAGAGAAAAGGAAATTTTCAGAATTGTTTTGAAACCATTGTGATTAATTCCATAGGAGCAAATGCTCTATTTATCACAATTGTTTCATAAAGTGACTTTTACAGAAGCGTCAAAAGGTGTCATTATGTGGGAATGCGTTAACCCATTCCTCATATTGATGTCTTTTGAGTTTTGATGCCTCTGTAAAAGTTGCTCTATTTATCGCAATGGTTTCAAAACTACACAATTCAATTGTTTCATCCTTTTCCAATAAATGCACCTTTTCAGCAGATTTATTCAAAGGGTTTGGATCTAAAAATAGCCTATGAAAGAATGGGTTAACCGTTTACTTCAGGAATATTCATGTCAGAAATAATGACTGTATGAATATGAATGAGCTTACGTTTTATAGTGGTACAGCGCTCATACAGATTACAGTGCGTAGACAAATAACAAAAACGTCATTTCTCCACCAAACCCTATGCGGTGACCACTCTTTAGAATTGTCTCTTTGAGACATAGGGTTTGGTGGAGAAATAGGGTAGTTATTCTTGAAAATGTTTGTATTTACACATCTTATCTGGAGCTCTGGTGGTAGGATGAAGAACAAGGGAATGTTTACCATGGCAGAAACTGTAGAAACAAATCTTTGTTATTTTATAAGCAGACTCTGAGCAGATGGCTCTTGACATATGAACTGGGTCTACTTTGCTTGCAGAGGGGCCAAAATATATTTCTATAGAGTAAAGGCTTAATACTTTAAATGCTAAAGTTGACTGGCAGTCATACAATGCGAAAGTTCTTTAGATCACACAGGACTGGATGTCCTGTGAAAAGTAATTTTTCAGGACTGGACAAAAATTCACAAGACCTACTGAAACAAAGAGAGTAAAATATGCTGTTTCTGATTCATTTTGTTATTTAATATATTTTTCATAATTAACATACACATATACAGTACTCGTCAATAGAACCTGTCATAAGTGACTGTAGAAAGGAGGTCTGATTATGGGTCTGTACGTCTGGTGGTAGCCTAATGCAGGTCAAAAGTAATGCAGAAAGCTCCTATAAGAGATCTTTGTATTACTTTTGACCTGCATTAAGCAATCATATGCTTTTTAAGATTCCTTTGTCCATTCAATATAAGGTTGCTTAAAACTGGTTTTACTGTATATAGTCATTTTATAGGATGAGTCATCACTTTCCACATTGTTATTTAAATCTGGAAAGAATACAGGTAATTTTTTACAAACAGTGTGCGAACCGAGAAAAAATTCACTGATCACGAAGACTGGTGCTGTAGCAAATTTTACCAGACCAGGCGAAATTTTACCGGATTTGTCAGAGGTCCTGTGAACTTAAAACATAGACTGGGAACATCAGAGTTTACGAGCCCATTCAATATGTCTGGTTTAAGTTTACTAGAGGAGTTTAAATGACAAACAGTGCAAACCTTAATCAGGGTGCTCCTTTAACCGTTTACCTCATGGGCTATTTTTAGATCCAACGTCTTTGAATAAATCTACCGAAAAGGAGCATTAACTAGAGAAAAGGAACACTTTAGAATTTTGTAGCTTGAAACCATTGTGATAAATAGAGCATTTGCTCCTATGGGAGCAAATGCTCAATTTATCACAATGGTTTCACAAAGTGAATTTTACAGAGTCGTCAAAAGTCTTCAATATGGGGGAATGGGTTAAGAGCTCTCTAATCTGAGTCTACATAGTTTGATAATAATACTAGTACATTCATTTCCCACATTCAAAGGGTCTAATTTCCTGATAGATGCACCTTGTACGGCCTTTTTTTATAAACATCTGTTAGAGCAAGATCAGACGGCTCCTATATCTGATCTGCTTGTCTATGGAATTATATACAGTAAAACCTGTCTATAACGGCCATGATTTTTTGTTGATTATTTGATATTTAGGGCAGGTGGCTGCTTAAAGCAAGGTGGAAGCAAAACAGAACGCTCCTGAAGGAGCGTTCTGTTTTGCTTCCACCTTGCTTTAAGCAGCCACCCGCCTTAAACACACAATATTTGATGGAATTTGGTGGCCATTATAGACAGGTTTTACTGTAGATCATACTCTACAGTCTCTGCCATAGCCCAAAGTTCCTGTGTTCATATACAAGACATTGTTCAGAGGTACAGAGAATGGTGCGTAGTTTTGCGTACCTAAATACTAAAATTGTCATTTCTCCACCGAACCATATACTGTGACTATACTTCGAGACTATTCTAAAGAGTAGACACAGTACAGGGTTTGGTGGAGAAATGAAGGATTTATTCTTGAAAATGTTTTGATTTACGCATCTTATCTGGACCTCCGGTTATTTCTAACTTCAATATTCATGAAGGAAACTCACTCCTGCATATTGACGCCTTATGAGGCTTCTGTAAAAAAACACTTTTTTTAAACCATTATGATAAATAGAAATGAATGCTCTATTTATCACAATAGTTTTAAAACTACACAAATCTAAAATTTTCCATTTCTCTAGTTTATGCTCCTTTTGGGTGGATTTATTCAAAGAGGTTGGATCTAAAAATAACCTATGAGGGAAAGGGTAAATGCCTCACAATTTATTGATCTGACCAGGAAAAAGGTGAACAGGATATCCTTATTAAACATCTTCTGTTGGAAGTATGCACGCAGTAAACACGGTCATCTCTGAAGCGTCAAAATAAAGTCTTTAGTCGTGGTCGGCTATACCTGTACTCCATATATACGCCTTTCTGCACCTTTGCAAACAGAGTAGACCCAGATCAGACGGCTCCTGCAGGAGCCTTCTGATCTTTGTCTGCTCTACTTGCTTATAATATTTAAATAAAGATACCATTCTACAGTTTCTGCCTTGGTCAAACAAATGAAACATCCTTGTGTCCATGTGCTATTGTAATGATTAATCTCATTAATATTCATGATGTCATTATTTCTTACATGAATATTCATGTAGTTTGTCATTATTATTTCTAACATGAATATTCATGGAGCAAAGGGATACTCTAGATATGATTCTACAATTCTTGTCATGCCCAAACATTCCTGTGTCCATGTCCTATCATAAAGTATAATGTAATAAATATTCATGATGTCATTATTTCCTACATGAATATTCATGGAGTAAATGGTTAACCCTTTACTCCATGAGTAATCATGTAAAATAATGACATCATGAATAATAGGTAGTTGGATGTTTGGCCATGACAGAAACTGAGTAGTGTCTGGTCTACAGTAAAACCTCTCTATAACGGCCTCTAAATTGTGTGTTAATTAATTAGTATTTAGGGCAGGTGGCTGCTTAAAGCAAGGTGAAAGTAAAACAGAGCTCTCCTATACGTTCTGTTTTACTTTCACCTTGCTTTAAGCAGCCATCTGCCTTTAACACAAAATACTTGATTTAATTAAGTGGTCGTTATAGAGAGGTTTTACTGTATATACATGTAATTCCATAAGCAAATAGAGCAGACCCCGATCAGACAGCTCCTATAGGAACTGTCTGATTGGGGTCTACTGTTTGCAAAGGTGTTTATGTAAAAGGACTGTTTATGGTGTAAAGGGATAATACAGAAACGGTTGTAGAAATATGTCTTGTGTTATTTCATAAGCAGATATGGCAGACCCTGAACAGTGGCAGACCCTGAACAGACAGCTCTTACAGAAGTTGTCTATTCTCGGTTTACTGTACTGCCAATAGCCATATCTATAGAGTGAAGTGTTAAGTCTTTGCCTTTGATAATTATTCATGTAAGTCTCCACCCATCATGAATATTACTTAATTTAGCTGTTGTATTAAATATATTAATTAAGGAAGTTTATTGCCATAGCAAACCGTAGGGAGTCAGATCTGTAACATATTTTACCCTTTCCCTCATATAAACGTGTTTTCACGCATTTGCAAACAGAGTAGACCCAGATCAGACAGCTCCTATAGGAGCCGTCTGATCAGGGTCTATTCTGTTTGCTAATGGAATTTGAAGGATCTTGTTTCTTTACTTTCTAAAAGGGCTACACTGTTCCACCTTCCATATTTCATTATAACTATTTTTTCCATGGATATTTGGTAGGTATTGAAATTTGAAATAAACATAGAACAGGGAAAGGGTTAAGATTATTAATTAAGTCTTTCCCTCATATAAACATGTTTTCATGCATTTTCAAACAGAGTATAGGAGCCATATCTGATCAGGGTCTGCTCAGTTTGCTTGTTGAATGATGTAGATCTGATTCTACAGTATCTGCCAGGATAAAAATTCAGCTAATAAATATGCATGATGTCATCATTTCTTTCATGAATATTGATCAGGGAAAGGTATTAGTATAGGATTAGCCCTTTACTTGATGAATACTCATGCAAAGATAATTACTTTATGAATATTAATTAGCTTAGTTTTTATAATGACAATTGACATAATATGATCAAGGAAAATCTTGTCCATGGCTGACACTTTAGAGTTATTTGTATATTAGTTAATAAGCTCACAGTCTGACACAGATCCATGTGATCTAGCTCACAGTCTGACACAGATCCGTGTGATCTAGCTCACAGTCTGACACAGATCCGTGTGATCTAGCTCACAGTCTGACACAGATCCGTGTGATCTAGCTCACAGTCTGACACAGATCCGTGTGATCTAGCTCACAGTCTGACACAGATCCGTGTGATCTAGATCACAGTCTGACACAGATCCATGTGATCTAGCTCACAGTCTGACACAGATCCGTGTGATCTAGATCACAGTCTGACACAGATCCGTGTGATCTAGATCACAGTCTGACACATATCCATGTGATCTAGCTCACAGTCTGACACAGATCCGTGTGATCTAGATCACAGTCTGACACAGATCCGTGTGATCTAGTTCACAGTCTGACACGGATCCATGTGATCTTGATCTACTCTGAATGCAAAGGCACCAGTAAGTCTCTCTTTTTAGTTAACGCTTTCCTCCATAAATATGCCTTTCTACGCCTCTGTAACAGTCACTTCTTGAAACCGCGGGACGGAAGGTCGTGGGTTCGATCCCCGTCCGTGACAGACCAAAAGTCATTAAAAGTTGGTACTAGTAGCTCCCTTGTCTACGCTCGACAATAAAGGTGTAGTTCTAGGACTGGTCGGCCCGGTGTCAGGATAATGTGACTGGGTGGGGTGCCCTTGCCATGTACCTGCGGCAGGAGTATTCCAGTGAGGCAGCACTATAACTTGTCTCATGCGGGTGCCGTCTGCAAATAACTGAAATACTGTTGGTCGGACGTAAAACCCAACTCACTCACTCACTTCTTGAAACCAAATGTGATAAATAGAGCATTTGCTCCATAGGAGCAAATGCTCTATTTATCACAATGGTTTCAAAACTACACAATTCTAACATTTTCCTTTTCTCTAGTAAATGCTCCTTTTTGATTGATTCATTCAACGAGGTAATGGGTCTAAAAATAGCATATGGAGGAAAGGGTTAATAATGTAGGAGCGGACTGAACAGGGTCTACTCTGTTTGCTTATAAAAGTACATGTATATAAATCTGAATGTACAGATTTTATAGGGATCAAAACTTTTCTTGCTCATATACAATTGTTAATTTTATACTAGCCCTTTCCCTCATATAAATGCCCTTTTTACACATTTACAAACAGAGTAGACCCAGATTAGATGGCTCCTATAGGATTCATCTGATCTGGGTCTGCTCTGCTTGCTTATGAATTGATATAGATCTGATCCTGTTGTTTTTATCTTAGACAACAATTCCATTTTAATTTTTTTTTACCTTATAAACATTATTTTTAAGAGTACTTACTCTATGTGCAGAAAGACGTATTTAATAAAATTAAGGAGTAGAGGGTTAGTGGTTATTGTATGGGGTTTTGATAGTTTTATTGATCATTAATTTCCCACCAGAAGTAAAAGGGCATTTAGGGGTATTTATTGGGGAGAATAAGGAAATGCATGATAATTGTGGATAAGTTTGGATCTAGAGTATATTTTGCCATTTTGCATGAAACATGGGGAGTTGGTATCACGAACTCCTCCTTCAGTTTGAAATTTATTCAGTACAAGTGGTATACATAATAACCATGAATAGTAGATGTGGACGTTACAAAATTATCTCCCCTTGAACATTGAGTATATTTTGGCATGAAACATATATAATGAAGGTCTTTTGCTTCCTTAATCCTCTGGACTTTGGAAACTTGGCATAATTACACAATTTCTACAGATGTTGAAAATGTGACTGTACTTCATAAAACCTGATCGCAAATCCACTTGTTTTCACAATTGATCGTCCAGCAAGAGGGGAATTTTTTTCAAGATGGGGGAAAAAACCCTACTTTTCAGAGAGGGAAATAAATATTTCAGTGACCCCCCCCCCCCCCCCCCCCCTCCACTGAGCTTGCTCCTACAGGGACCATCAGATCTGTGTCTTCTCTGTTGTCAAAGATGTAGAAAGGCCTATATATTTATGGACCAAAGGGCTAAATATGTAATCAGGAAGGCAAAAATACCCGATTGTACAACTAGGAAAAGTGATGTCCTCATATAACCACCTTTGTCGCCTTTGCTGACAGAGTATAGACCCAGCTCTGATGATTCCTGTAGGAGTCAGATCAGGGTCTGCTCTGTTTGTGTATGAAATTATATGGATCTGTTCTATAAATTTCTTTCCTTGTTTGAAGTCCCTTGTTCATTATACAATACTAAAAATCACCACACTAACCCTTTCCCTGTTTAATATTCTTGAAAGAAATACTATCATCATGAATATTAATGAGCTGAACTATTTTAAAGCATTATAAAGAAAGGAATTTTCAACTGTAGCAGAGAATGTAGAATCGGATCTATATAATTCCATAATCAAACAGAGCAGACCCTGATCAGACGGCTCCTAGGAGCCGTCTGATCTGGGTCTTCTCTGTTTGCAAATTCGTGAAAATGCGTTCAACATGTATATGAGGAAAGGGTTAATATTTGTGATGTTGTTATGAATGTCTAACATGAAAATTCGTGGAGTAAAAGGTTGAAAACTTAACCAGGAAGCCTGAAATTATTTGTTATGAAACGTGAAGTGTGCTGAAATGTGTTATTTATAGTCAGTTCATGACACTCATACACACCAATACCAATATATATGTGATAACCCTTTGAATGCAGAATTTTCAAAGTGGAATGGTCCGTTATTATCTAGCAACAGTCCATTCAGTATTAAGGGGTATAATTTGTGAGAGGATTTAGAATGACAAACAGTGCAGACCCTGATCAGAGGGCTCCGCTAGGAGACTTCTGATCTTGGTCTACACTGTTTACAAATTCCGTTCCACCTATATACATACCCACATTCATTGGGATATAGCACAGATTGTGTTGAACTGAAGGTCAGTTTCAGTAGGGCAATTATAGTTTTAAGTTAATCATTTGAATGAAGAAAATGAGTATTCTGTCATTTTAAAACAGTGTAGATCCAGTTCAGTGAGTGCTGGAGGAGCCCTCTGATTGGGGTTTTTACCTGTTTGTCATTAAAAATCCCCTTGCAAATTATACCTTAGTGAAGACTTAATATATTCTTTAGTTAAACACTGATAAGACCTTTCCTCTTTAAACATACAGTTTTCAATTTTAGTGTTAACAAAGCAAACCTTTTGATAAATGTAGATGAAATATTAACCCATTCCCTCTTATAAATGCCTTTTCACGCATTTGCAAATAGAGAAGACCCAGGGTCTGCTCTATTTGCTAATGGAACTTGATAGATTTAGTTTCTAAAATGGGTACAATATTCTACCTTCCTTATTCTGTTGTAACAATCTTTTCCCATGAATATTTGGAACCGGTTATAACATTGATGGGATCTTTCCTCTTTGAATGGTACCCAGCTTTAAAAGTGTTAACCCATTACCTCATACTGACGCCTTTTGATGCCTCTATTTTTTCACAATGGTTTCAGACTACAAAATTCTGAATTTTTCCTTTTCTCTAGTTAATGTTCCTTTTCAGTAGGTTTATTCAAAGAGGTTGGATCTAAAAATAGCATATGAGGCAATGGGTTAACAAAGCAGACCTTTTGATAAAATGTAGGTGAACTATTCAATAACCCTTTAACTGTTCAATAAACATGACTATTAGTTATTTTTGCATAATATACAATTTTCAGCAGACTTTTTTGTGTTGACAATAACTAGAATCAAATTTATGTCATGTCATAAGCAAACAGAGCAGACCTTGATCAGACTGCTCCTACAGAGATTGTCTGGTATGAATTTACTCAGTTTACAAAGACATGAAAAAGCATTTATATGAGGGAAAGGGTTAATTTTGTCATCTGCTCAATTGCTGTCTGATGCCCAATTGTCATCTGCAACATATTCAGTAGATGTACTATTAATTTTCTTTCTCATATTTTGTTTGCAGAAGTTGATCCTGAGTGACAAGGAGTTTGGATCACACATCAGGACACATGTTTTTTGTGGCCTGATCTGGATCCAAACTGTTTGTGTAATTTATAAATGGCCGGAGATTCTGCCACACACCTGCATAGAGTTAAATCGATCAGTATTTCATGTTGAATACATATCTGTGACCCCATAAAATATTTGTGTCATAAAATATTTGTTTCATGACAGATTTCATACATTGTTATCAGTTTTGTCCAATCAATATACAGTGTGACCTTTCTAAAGCGTTATAACTTATAAGTAAACATACAGTGTAGTTTAACCCATTCCTCCATAGGCTGTTTTTAGCTCACCAGAGCACTTTTGTGCTCAGGGTGAGCTTTTGTGATCACTTGATGTCCGTCGTCGTCCGTCGTCGTCCGTCGTCGGGCGTCAACAATTTGAACCTTTAAAAATCTTCTCCTCTGAATCTACAGGGTTCTCAGCTTTCATCTTTGGTACATAGCATCATCTTTAGGTCCTCTACAAAAGTTATATAAATTTTGCCCCTGGGGTCAAAATTGGCCCCGCCCCAGGGGTACCTTGTTTTCTATTGAAATATATAGTAAAACTTTGAAAATCTTCTCCTCTGAATCTACAAGGTTCTCAGCTTTCATATTTGGCACATAGCATCATGTTCAGGTCCTCTACAAAAGTTTTATAAATTATGCCCCTGGGGTCAAAATTGGCCCCGCCCCAGGGGTGGTCAGTTTTCAATAGAAACATATAGTGAAACTTTGAAAATCTTCTCCTCTGAAACTGGAAGGTTCTCAGCTTTCATATTTGGCACATAACATCATGATCAGGTTCTGTGCAAATGTTATATATATTATGCCCTTGGGGTCAAAATTGACCCCGTCCCAGGGGTGACCATTTTTGTATAGCTGACTGCAGATTAGAACAATCAGATCCTTTACTGGTCACTGATAATTAGGTCAAGCAGTATACTGCAGACAGGTGCACTCACTGTGTATTAGCTTGGAGTGCTGTGGCTTACAATTATGTGGGGTAGAGTTAGTCATTTCTTAACCCTTTAGACCATGAATGAATATTCATGTAGGAGATAATGCCATCATGAATATTAATTAACATAATTTCTATTGTGGATGAATAAGCAAAAACTGTGACCTGATAAATACTAGAATCAGAACTATATCATGTCAAAAGCAAACAGAGCAGACCCTGATCAGCCATCTGATCTTGGTATACTCTGTTTGCCAAGGGGTTGAAAGGCCTATTTATGGAGGAAAGGGTGTTAACAACACCATTATTCTCCCTATAGAAACATGTAGTGAAAACTTTGAAAATCTTCTGAAACTGGAAGGTATTCAGCTTTCATATGTGGCACCCAGCATCATGTTCAGGTCCTCTACCAAAGTTATAAAAATTATGCCCCTGGGTTTAAAATTGACCCTGCCCAGGGCTGGCTAATTTTTTTCTATAGAAACATGTAGTAGAAACTTTGAAAATCTTCTTCTCTGCTTGTCTGGTGAGCGATATCAGGGCCTTTCAGGCCCTCTTGTTTAAGATCAACTGCTTTGAATAAATCTACCGAAAGGAACATTAACTAGATAAAAGGAAACTTTTAGAATTTTGTAGTTTGAAACCATTGCGATAAATAAAGCATTTGCTCCTATAGGAGCAAATGCAAATATTTATCACAATGGTTTCAACAGTTGACTTTTACAGAGACGTAGAAAGGCGTATTTATGGAGGAAACGGTTAATCCTTTACTCCATGAATATTCATGTAAGAGATGATGATATCATGAATATTAATTTGATTATTAATTTAACTATAGAATCATACCCTTTTTATATTGTAAGAAAACAGAGTAGACTGATCAGAAAGCTCCTACAGGAGCCCTCTGATCTAGGTCTACTCTGTTTCCAAAGGTGTAGAAAGGCCTATTTCTTGAGTAAAGGGTTAAAAGAGATGGTTGTTTAATATTGAAGCTTTTTGCATAACTTTCATCCTGCATTAACCTTTCTTACTCCATAAATAAACCTTTGTACACCATTATGTAAGCAGAGTAAATCCAGATCAGGAGCTGTGTGATCAGGGTCTTCTCTGTTCGCTTATGATATAATATAGTCTATATACAGTAAAACCTCTCTGTAACGGCCACTAAATTATGTTAATTAGTTGGTATTTAGGGCAGGTGGTTGCTTAAAGAAAGGTGAAAGTAAAACAGAACGCTCCTATAGGAGCATTTTGTTTTATTTTCTCCTTTACTTAAGCAACCACCTTCCTTTAACACAAAATACTTGATGTAATTTAGTGGCCGTTATTGAGAGGTTTTACCGTAGATCTACAGTTTCTGTCATGGTCAAACATTGATACAGGTGAGTTTTCTCAGAGAGGATCCAGATTGTTGGAGAAACATCTATAGGATGTATTTGAAAAGAAATGGTCATGAATTATACTTTGAGAATTAATTTACTTTTTGCACACTTAACCATTTATATCATGAATATTCATGTAGGAGATATCAAAAGTACATGTATTAACATGCTTTTAGCTAAATAGAGCACAGAGTGCTCAGGGTAAGCTTTTGTGCTCCCCTGATGTCCGTCGTCGTGTGTTTTCAGTCATCAACAATTTTAA
This sequence comes from Azorinus chamasolen, assembly GCA_963576725.1. NCBI lineage: Eukaryota > Metazoa > Mollusca > Bivalvia > Cardiida > Solecurtidae > Azorinus > Azorinus chamasolen. The sequence goes on from OY755240.1 coordinate 1,974,644, forward strand.
CATCTGTAGGAACATATAGGGAAAATTTTGAAAATCCTCTCCTGAAACTGGAAGGTTCTCAGCTTTCATATTTGGCACATAGCATCATGTTCAGGTCCTCTACAAAAGTTTTATAAATTATGCCCCAGGGGTGGCCAGATTTAGTTTAAGTCTTCTCTTCTGATTGTCTGGTGAGCGATATCAGGGCCATTCTGGTCCTCTTGATTTGGCTGTAACAGAACTGTAGAATCAGATCTATATTACTTCATAGGGAAACTGAGGTACAATACTTGTCTGATATGGGTCTGCTCTGTTTACAAAAGTGTTGAAGTATTTTATTAGTAAAGGGTTAAAAGTACAATCTTAGGGTGTCAGGCTGCATTTCACCGGGATCCAGACGGTTTAACCCTTTACTCCATACATACTGTACACCTTTGCAAGCAGAGCAGACCCATATCAGATGGCTCCTATAGGAGCCATCTGATCAGTGTCTGCACTGTTTGCTTATAATATAATATAGATCTGACTCTACAGTTTCTGCCATGCTCCAAAGATCCTTTGTACATAAATTATGCCATTAAAAAAATGAATCTAATAAATATTCATCACATCATTATTTCTTACATAAATATTCATAGAGTCTAGGGTTGACGAAGGTTTAACTCTTTGCGCACTAAGTAATTTTTCGTCTGCAACAATTGTCGTCTGCTTCAATTCTTTAAATAAACTAATCTCTCATTTCTTTGCAAAAATATAGCCAAGGTGACAAACAGTTTGGATCCTGATGAGACGCCACATCATGCGGGGTCTCATCTGGATCCAAACTGTTTGCATATGTAATCACCGTTTCACAGCTAGCGTGCAAAGAGTTAAAATGCAAGTTCACCGGGCACTACATTCCTATAACTTCCTACGCCTTGGCAAACAGACAAGATGCAGATCAGATTGCTCCAGTAGAAGCCGTCTGTTGGGGGTCTGCTCTGCTTGCTTTTGAAGTAATCTAGATCTGAATCTACAGCTTTTGTCTTGGCAAAACATTCCTGATTATACATGTATTTAATTTAGTTCTACAAAATAATCAAATTAATTCATGATGTCAGTTTTTCTGACATGATTATTCATGGCGTTAAGGGTTAATTAAGCTCAGCCCTTTTGCCACTGTCCAATTCAGTGAGAGGTTTTGGTTCTGATTTTGAATGACTTTATATGTTATGAATGTATAAACTTCTCCCTCAGCTCAAAGTGGGGAGAAGTCAGCAGGCTATGAAGGCCTTTCTCCCCAAATTTACCTCTAGCTTTATTCTTGTATTCATTGCCATGGTGAATAGTAGAAAATCATATGTTAGAGATGAGAAAACAGACCCTGGTCATATTAATAGGGGTGTACTTCATGTGCAAGTATGGAAGCATTGTCATGTTTATTTGTTCTTACTCCGATGCATTTTTGTATATCTTTGGGCAGATCAGTATAAGGAAGCTATTTTGCATCTGACTGGCCTGTACGTGTTTTGAACCTTTATTAAGCATTTTCCTTTTATCGCATTTGCAAACAATGTAGACCAAGATCAGATGACTCCTATAGGAGCTGTCTGATCAGGGTCTACTCTGTTTGCGTATGAAATTTAATAGATCTGACACTACAATAAGTTTTTTACCAGATGTCCATGTTGTACAGTTGAATGTGAACTATTTATGAAATGATATTGATAAGCAAAATTTAATAGTTGCTACTGTTGCCTAAACTTTTTGTGTTCCTGTGCAATTATAAAAATGCATCTAATTAATATTCAGTAATATTTTTAACCCATTACTTCAAAGGTTGTTTTTAGACCCAACCTCTTTGAATAAATCTACCGAAAAGGAGCATTAACTAGGGAAAAGGAAAATTTTAGAATTTTGTAGTTTGAAACCATTGTGATAAATAGAGCATTTTTGCTCCTATGGGAGCAAATGCTCTATTTATCACAATTGTTTCAGCAGGTGATTTTTACAGAGGCATAGAAAGGCGTATTTATGGAGGGAAGGGTTAATGTCATTATTTCTTAAATGAATATGAATAAAGGGGGATGATTAAGTCTTACTGTCACCTGACACTCAAGATCTCTTGGTTTTATTTCAGGTTATTATCTCACGTGAATGACCCACATCTAGACGACTCAACCCCGCGCCAGTACACACTGTATCTGTGTCCTGTGGGACCACTGCAGGAGCAGCTACAAGACTACTATGACAAGACGTTCAGCAAGTGTGGCTGGAATGGCTTCCACTCCTACCTTCCCCATATCACTCTCTGCCCCTTCTTTTCTGTGAGTGTGATGCGTACTTGTTGGACCAACGATGTTGGTGTACACTGCTTTATAATGTCGAGAGTTTGGAGACTAGCAGACACAGTAAAACCTCCTACAGTGTCCACTTAACCCTTTCCCTGTTCTGTATTTAGGCCAAATTTCAATACCTACTGAATATTCATTAACAAAATAGTTATAAAGAAATATGGAAGGTGGAACATTATAGACATTTTAGAAAGTAAAGAAACAGATCTTTCAAATTTAGGAGCTGTCTTATCTGGGTCTTCTCTGTTTGCAAATGTGTGAAAACACGTTTATATGAGGGAAAGGGTTAATGAATGAATGTAGATGTCTTTTAAAACAGGTGGCATAGATCAGTGATTTCTAAGAGGAGCCCTTTGATCAGGGTATGCATTGTGTACCATTCAGAACCCTGTTACAAATTTAATTTTCCACTAAATGGACTCTGCCATTTAACCCTTGCCCTGTTTAAAGTTCATTTTTCAAAACAAATGACATCATGAATATTTATTCTAGCAGAATTTTTATAATGTAAACTTTAAAAGGGAATTTTTTGCTTTATGAAAATTGTAGAATCAGATTTATATCGTGTCAAAAAACCAAACAGAGCAGACCCTGACGTGACAGCTCCTATAGGAGCCATCTGATCTGGGTCTACTCTGTTTTCAAATGTGTGAAGTGAGGAAAAGATTCACCTGATGAATGTGCATGTAGGAACAAATGACATCTAGTGAAAGTTTTATAGCATTGTGAACTAGGCAATTTTTGACTATGGAAAACATAGAATCAGTGCTTATTTACAGGAGCCATCTGATCTGACTCTGCTCTTTTTGCAAAGGTAAAAGATTAAGTAAGATTAAGATTGACTTTTCTACTTTGAAAAGTCAGCTTTCAGTGTGTTAGGAAAGCATACATACGTTATTATCTCATAATAGTCTCAGTTAATGCTCGTGGGTGGGGGGCGGGGGTGTTACATTTTTGTGTCATTATTTAGGGATCACTTTTCCATTGTCTGTCTGTCTGTCTCTCTGTCTGTCTGTCCTTCACACTTTCTTTTTTTTCTAAACTTATCATTAGAGCTTTCAAGTTAACTTGTGTCCTCTCAATGAGGACCATTGATGTAACTATGGTTTGTCACTCTACATGCAATACTTTTTGAGTTATTCCCCTTCGTTCAAATTTTCGCACTCCAGCGGTTTAACAGTTTTTATGTCACCTGCAAGCATATGGTTTAACAGTTTTTGTGACACATGTGTTCCTTCGTATACTCAAAGGATCTTTCTCATTTTGTAAACAGGTGTTAGCTTAATGCAGAAAGAAAACAATACAGAACGCTCCTTAGGGAGCTTGCTGCATTTCTGTCATTCTGCAATAAACTGCTACTTTTAATTTAATGGTTATTATATAGGGTTTTAGTTGTTTTACTGATTGTTAGTTTCCCTGCAGAATTAGAGGGGAGTTCATTAAATTGGGCGTTTACTAGGGATTATACGGTATGCATGTATATTTACAACAAACAGTAAATTGTCACATAAAATTACAATAAACAATATGAAATATTGATCAATGATTTTCACTTACCTGTGTATGTTTGCTCTTCCATGTTGAATGTGAGGCTTTAAGGTAATAGACATGAATGTGAGACATTGAATAGGTAAAGAAAAACACAGTTATATACATCAGATCTATATCATGTGACATTCAAACTGATTCATGTCAAAAGTAAATAGAGCAGGCCCTGATCAGCCAGCTCCTATAGGATCCCTCTGATCTGGGTCCACTCTGTTTGCAAATGTGTGAAAAAGCCATGGTAGAATCATATCTATGAATACATATGCAACTATAAACATTCAGCTAATAATTATTCATGATGTCATTATTTTTAGCTCGTCTACTACTGGGTCGTAGGCATTGTTGGCGGCGTGCAAAATCTTTAATGTAGCTCATTACGTAAAGTATAAGAGGTATCAGCATGAAACTTTATAGGTTAGTAGATCTCATTGAGGGGAAGACCCCTACATAAGAACCATAACTCTTGATTTCCAAATAATGGAGTTATGGCCCTTTATCGTTTTCAAAAGTTTTTAATTTAGCTGGACAAGCACCAAATCAGACGAAAGTTGGCATCGCACACAGCTCTTGTTTACATGAATATTCAACAGGGAAAGAGTTAACGTATAATTGAAAATTTAAAATGTCTTGATCAAATTCCGACCCAGTTCTCGTTTATATTTCAGGTGCCAAATAATAAGACGGGTGTTGTCAAAAAAGCCTTTCACCATTTACGGCAAAAGCTGAATGCACCACCTGGAAAACTGAAGCTGGACTTTTTCAGCCAGCCAAATTATATAGCTTTGTTTCTGTGTGAAAACTATAACAAATATATCAAGGACATAGTACATCAGTTTTCTCAGGAATTGAAGCAATATGGTGAGCTTGATCATATTTGTAAATAAATCCATAACTTTTTCCTTATATAAGCACCTTTTAAAACATTTGCAAACAGACCGTAGGATCATACTTTTAGATAAATCCTTAACTTTTTCTTTCATATGAACACCTTTTTACGTCGTTGCAAACAGAGTAGACCCAGATCAGATGGCTCCTGTAGGACCCATCTGATCTGTGTCTGCTCTGTTTGCTTATGGAATTAAATTGTATAGTTAATCCTAAGGTAAAAAAAACCCTGTGCTCATATGCCATTATAAAAAACACTCAAATTAATATTCATGAGGTCATTGTTTCTTACATGAATATTCAACAAGGAAAGGGATAATTACCCTGAAATAATCAGACATTAAATCTTTGTTCTCCTCTCCACCAGGGTGTAAAGCTGAATAATTCAATTAGTGCCATTTTGATTATTTTAAGTAAGACTGACATAGCAAATAGTATATACAGTAGAACCTCCTAAATTGGACATTAAATTTAGTATAAATATTGGTCTTGGAGACAGGTGGCAGCTTAACCCATTCCCTCATAGGCTATTTTTAGACCCAACCTCTTTGAATAAATCTACCGAAAAGGAGTATTTACTAGAGAAAAGGAAAGTTTTGGAATTGTCTAGTTTTGAAACCATTGTGGTAAATAGAGCATTTGCTCCTATGGAGCAAATGCTCTATTTATCACCATGGTTTCAAGAAGTGACTTTTACAGAGGCGTAGAACGGCATATTTAGGGGTATATAAGGGTATATATCTATTTGCCAGGTATTGAGATGGATGCAACCAAGAATCAGCTACATATAAGTCTGGCGTATCAGTTTGCAGCTGACCACCATGATAAGCTATTACAGCTGGCCAAACAGGTAGACCCTAATGCAACCTGCAGCTGGGAGTTGCGAGTCTACTCACGCGATGCCAGGATGGGCAAAAGTGAGGTATGAGATACATCTCAGGGCATGTCTTATGTTGCTTGTCTGTCCAGTTTTTACTAAATCTTCTTAAGGAAAAGGGTTAAACCATACACTAGGACTCCTGGTAGGAGCGATAGATGAGATACACACAGCTAGTACTGTGACATGTTAGTCTGTGACATTTTAGTCAGAGATAGATGAGATAAACGCAGTTAGCACTTTGACATATTAGTCAGAGATAAATTAGATAAACACAGCTAGTTCTGTGACATGTTAGGGATAAATTAGATAAACGCAGCCAGTACTGTGACATGTTAGTCAGAGATAGATGAGATAAACACAGTTAGTAATATTACATATTAGTCATCTATTTCTATAGATAAAATGTTGTTTCGTAATACCGGTAATTAATCATTTACTTCATGAATATTAATGTTGGAAATAATGACATTATGAGTATTAACTTTTTATATAATGACAGTATACACCTTTTTACACCTTTGCAAACAGAGTAGACCCAGATCAGATGGCTCCTGTGGGAGCCATCTGATCAGGGTCTACTCTGTTTGCTTATCATATAATATAGACATGATTCTACAGTTTCTACCTTGGTCAAAAATTCAGATATCCATGTGCTATTGTGACAATTAATCTAATTAATATTCATGGTGTCATTTTTTCGTACATGAATATTCATTCAGTAAAGGGTTATCCCTTTCCTACATGAATATTCATGAAAGAAATAATGACATGAATATTAATTGTTATAGTTGCACATGGGCACAGGAATGTTTGGCCATAGCATAAACTGTAGAATTATATCTATTTTATATGATAAGCAAACACAACAGACCCTGGTCAGATGGATCCTATAGGAGCTGTTTGATCTGGGTCTGCTCTGTTTGCATAGGCATAGAAAGCATATTTATGGAGTAAATGGTTATTATTATCCTTTTGTCACTTACTATTAAATCTATAGGTGAGAAAAGTGATAAAGGCATATAAGGCAGACCTCGAGGATGAGTTAGATCTTATTATGGGTGACTACTTATTTATGGATGTTAACGAGTCCGCAAAGAGTGAGGACAGCTGGTACAAGGGTGCATCCTGGGTGACAGGACTGGAGGGTATGTTCCCCGGGCCTTTCACAGTGAAAACAGCGGAGACCTGGACATGGGCAATGCATGAGTAAGTTAGATCGTAATTATGTTATCGTATAGCAATTGCCATGCTCCATAGCTTTATAAGGCATTGCTGCTGGATAATTCATTTAGGCTTATTTATTCCTTTACGCCTTTCTATACCTTTGCAAACAGAGTAGACCAAGATAAGAAAGCTCCTATATGAGCTGTCTGATCAGGGTCTGCTCTGTTTACTTATGATATAATATAGATATGATTCTATAGTTTCAGCCACGACCAAAACATCATGTGTCCATATGCCATTACAACAATTAATCTAATTAATATTCAAGATATCATTATTTCTTACATAAATATTCGTGGAGTAAAGAGTTAAGTCATTTTCATGATATTTGTAAGATGCTGAAGATTTATTCTTTTCTGTGTAATTGGAATGGAAAAAAGTTCTTTTTGGAGTTTTTGAACCTTTTCCTCCATAGTTTGTCCAATTTTTTGCAGACAGAGTTGATCTAGATCAGACAACTCAAGTATAGTTCTAATGCAACAGTTTTTGCCATGGGAAAACATTCCTTTGTTAATATGCCGGTTTAAAAATTCATCTAATTAATATTCATAATATCATTATTTCTAACATGAATATTCATGGAGTTAAAGATTAATCTGTTTAGTAGTCAGTTTGTCTAGCTCTTCATTTTGCTGCCTTTTGTATGTTTGATAGGAAGCTAGAAACAAGACTTATCATGATTGTCATAATTATATACAGTTGAACTTCGTTATCTCGAACTCGTATAACTCGAAATTCTTGATAACTCGAACTAAAAGTTTGGTTCTTCCAACATTTACAATACAGAATTTTTCTAAAATCTATCACTACACATATCTAGATGCACATGTGATAGCTTAATGCAGGTCCAAAGCTTAATGGCAGCTTAATGCAGGTCTAAATTAATGCTGAAAGCCCCTGTAGGAGCTTTCAGCATTAATTTAGACCTGCATTAAGCTGTAAACTTGAGATATGGGTCAGATTATAAATCATATGAGTTGAACCTCTGTTATCTTGAACTAATTTGTATGGTCCCTGGAAGTTCGAGATATCGAAGTTCAACAGTAGTTGTTTTACGACAAAGTTTTCAAGAAGGCTTGGACATGAGGCACAGATTAAGCCTTCACTTCATAGATAGACCTTTTAACCCTTTCCCTGTTCTGTATTTAGGCCAAATTTCAATACCTAATAAATATTCATGGAGAAGATAGTTATAAAGAAATATGGAAGGTGGAACATTGTCGGCTTTTAGATAGTAAAGAAACAGATCTATCAAATTCTATTAGCAAACAGAGCAGACCCTGATCAGACGGCTCCTCTAGGAGCAGTCTGATCTGGGTCTACTCTGTTTGCAGATGCGTGAAAACACGTTTGTATGAGGGAAAGGGTTAATAAATCTGCAAACAGAGTAGACCCAGGTCAGACAGCTCCTGGATATGGAATTGAATAGACCTGATTCTACAGTTTCTGCCATGGCATAATTCATGATAAAACTCATGTGTTCATGCACCAGTATAAAAAAGAATCAGGTAATAAATATCAGAGCTGCAGATAAAGGTGTGTACCTAAATACTAAATGGTCATGGTCATATTTGGAGGTCAAAGGTCAAACTGCCTGTTATTTTATGTCTAGCATCTGTTGAGTACATATTGTTTCACAAGTATGTCTTGTTTACAGTGCTCCCTCTCTACAATGAAACCCTTTGGGATACGCAGATTGTATGTGTTGTTCATAGGGAGTTGTTATAGGGAGGGAAAATCAAACATGATTAGCTTGTTTGCAGATCCTCAGATAAAGTGCATTTCGAGAACTAAACCGTTATACCTCAATCAAACCCTATGTTGTGACCACTCTTTAGAATCGTCACAAAGTGACGATTCTAAAGAGTGGTCACAACATAGGGTTTGATGGAGGCATTAAGAAAATACGATAGAAAAAGTTTTTTCTGGAGCCTTGTTGTTTCGGAAACAGTGACATGCGTTGTGATACGGAGGGAATCATTATTGAGAGGGAGCACTGTATTACATATCCGTGTATGTACACCATTATTACTTATTTCAGATCCTATCCCCTTGGTGTGGAGAGCTCGAGTGTACCAAATGGTGTGGCAGAGGGTGCCACTGCTGCTGCTGCAGGAGGAGAGGCGTATGACAAACTGTGGAATCCCGAAGCACTGTATGCCAAGGTAGGTCATTATTATACTGATATACATGTGTTACAGCTGACATCTTAAATATTTGTGAAAAGAAATAATTATAAAAAGAACAGTTAGTCAGACAGTGTAGGTATATGTAGTTTATGAACTCATAATGTTTTGACTACTGCAATACTGTACCTCTACAATTTGATATGCAGACAGAGTAGACCCAGATCAGACAGCTCCTACAGGAGCTGTCTGATCTGGGTCTACTCTGTTTGCAAAGGTCTCTATAGGTGTCTATAAGAGGAAAAGGGTAAAGTTTCTTGAAAACATTTTTATTCCAACTAGAGATGCTAAATAACTCAATGTGTTACCAGGATTTTAACTATGGTATTTGACACTGTGCAGAAATGAAAATATTCATCCCTTTTTGTGTAGAATCGAAACTGAATATAGTGCATGTAAGCGAACGAGAATGATTGTGTGAAGAAACTGTTTTCTCACATACCTTCCCTTATCTCCGAGTTAGAACAACGGGTTAAGATTTCCTTATCTGTAACACATGTAAGATCACTTTAGAACATATATGACGTCATACATCATATATATGACGTCAAACCATAGAAACCGATGTTTACATTTCATTTAAACGGCAAAAATGCACTTTTTTGGTATGTGAGAAAAATAATCTGATGCTCGTTGTCTTTTACGATCACATGTTCCTAAACAACCATGAAAATGTTATTAAGCTCGCCAAGGCTCACTTAATAACATTTTCTAAGGCTCGTTAAGGAACATGTGATCTTAAAGACAACTCGCAACAGATCCTCTTTTTCTTACATGAGCTGTCTGTTCTGGTTCTTCTTTGTTTTCAAAATGCTTGAATATGTGCCTATGTCTAGAACAAGGTTAACCCTTTACCTGTGGAGTGACATAATTGACCCTTTGCCTTCTAAGAGCGACCTGCCTCACATTTGCAAACAACTTAAATCCAGATGAGACGCTGAGTAGACATTATTTTTTCCAGCAGGCAAAGGGTTAATATAAATAAGGTTATTATGCCCCCCACAAATGCAGTTTGAGAGGGGGTATATATATAGGAGTCAGTGTGTTGGTCGGTTGGTCTGTCTGTCTATCTGTCTGTCTGTGGCATGTCTGTCCGTTGTCTGTCTGTCCGTGGCATGTCTGTTGGTGGTCTGTCTGTCTGTGGCATATCTGTCCGTTGCAGATTTGCGATCAAGGCAGCTGAGCAGGGGTATTCCATCACTTTTAGTGATAGTTCTAGTTTTTTATGATGACATAATGAACACAGGACATTTTGGCTCAGACAGAAACTGTAAGATCAGATCTGTATTACACAGAAAGTAAATGAGCAGACCCTAATCAGACTGCACATATATAAGCAGGATGATCAGAGTCTACTCTTTTTGCTAAGGCGTGGAAATGTTTAACCCTTTCCTCCATAAATACGCCTTTCTATGCCTCTGTAAAAATCACTTTATGAAACCATTGGAATAAATAGAGCATTGATTTGCTCTATTTATCACAATGGTTTCAAACTACAAAATTCTAAAATTTTCCTTTTCTCTAGTTAATGCTCCCTTTCGGTAGATTTATTCAAATTGGTTGGATCTAAAAATAGCCAATGGAGGAAAGGGTTAAGCATAATGTTGCCTGACATTATAAGTAACATCAGATGTTCTTGTAGCTATGCTATGAATTATCTTTTCAAGGTGAACAAGAAGCGGAATTCTCCTGAGCCGAAGAAAGCAAAGTCTCCGAGAAAGCTGTATGTGATGAGGCATGGTGAGAGGATGGACTTTGTGTTCGGCAGAGATTGGTGTGATAAATGCTTCGATAATGAAGGTATGTGTTTGGTAAACTTAAAACTGTTGTTGTCATTAGACACACATTGTCTGTCAATCAGTCAGTCAATCCTGTTGTCCGATGTTTGTGTCCGCTCTCTAACATAAAGTTTTTAACAGATCTTCACCAAACTTAAAATTTAGGTCAAGTTCGCTTACCTCAAGCTTTTCAGGATAATGACTTTTGAATAACATCAAAATTAGCCTTGTCTGCTCTCTAATGTGAGCATTTCTATCCAATTGTCTCCTCACAAGTTGAAAATGTTGGTGGTAAATTATATCAGCCAATTTCAATTAATGTAAAATATTTGACACAGGTAAAAGTTAAGAAGCTATAATATCTGCATACCGTATATCTTTGGCCAAAGTGGGAGTCTGGCCATAAGTCGGGTTGGTGTTTTGACCCTCAGATCAAAGAATTTTACCTTGACCCTTTCATATGATGAGCCATATTTTTCACGTAGTTACTTCTTCAGCATTTGAGACAAAAATCACGTAACGTTTGCAACCACCTCCAAATTTTATAGGTTACATGTATATCATTTGTCAGTGAGTGTCTGGTGGCAGTTTATAATCAAAGAAATATCAAAATTTATAAACATTTCGAGACAAATTTGGCATAACTGTAACAATTATTCAGTGTTTACAAAGGGCTGCAATTATCCAAGGGAAGTAACTGTAGTTGCTGAAAAAAATTACACAAATTTATCTGACGTTGCATAAAAAGTGCAAGCAAATGTTTCGGATGTTGTCTGTCAGTCTGAATATTATTATTGTTGTTTAGGCAGCTCGAGGGCAATTAATATTAATTGGTGATGGCAATATAGTCATGTTATTGATTGTGCAATTTCCCTATTGGCACATTAGTGTTTTAGTTATAGCTGTAGATAAGAAGAGTACAGATAACTCTACATATAACGATATTTCACTTGCTGTGATACAGACGCAGTGTCACTGCTTATTGCCTATATAATCCAGTGTATTCCACTCTGGATGTTATGATATTGTTTGTAAAGATAATATGGGATATTATACCAATCTCTATTCCCTATACTTTATGCTTACCGCATGTATGGATAATTATCTAAGAAATAATAACATCATAAATATTTATTAGCTGAAATTTTGTAATGGTATATTAACTCAGTTTTGGCTATGGAAGAAACTGTAGAATCATATCTTTATAATTCTATCAACTTAAGAGCAGACCCTAATCAGCTGGCTCCTACAGGATTCGTCTGATCTGGGTCTACTCTGTTTGCAAAGGCATGAAAAGGTGTATATATTGTTACGGTTCTTATCGGTAGCTGTGCTCTTTATCGCTTCATGCTGGTAGCATGGTTCATTACGGTAATTACTCGCTTAACGCTTCTAAGTTTACAGGAGGTAACTAGATTGAATAACAACACAACACAGTATTCATCAGTTGATTGTCTTTATGTAGATTCTTCAATGAATGATGTAAATCTACAGCATAATAACTAAATTATCTGGCCAACAGTACGAGAGTATTATTATACGCTGAAAGCGGCGAAACGACTACAATTCTCTCGTCCGCGATTCATCGAGTGGCATCATCAGTTCCAGGCATCAATCAATGTTATATTATAAATTCGTAGATAAAGTTATTCCCAAAATTATCAGTCTAAATGGTCAGCTCTCATATAATTTGGATAAATTTAGGTAAGGATCTTGATTGTTTACTGCTTCCTTACATCGAAAGTATTCATGTTGTTTGGTTATCGACTTTGACAGAGGATGGCTTCTCTGATATTAATTCTAAACTGACTGACCTCGAGACTCTGATCTCGGGGGTTTATATAGGAAAACAGGGGTGGGTGAAAGTTTGGGGTGAGATCTATGGGTGATGGGCGAAATATTGGGCGATCCGCCCAGGCTAAGGGTGACGTGACGTCACCGCCCAAGGAAATCAACCAAAAATCGCCCAAACTATTGGACGTTAGCCAAGACGTAACCTCAAACCTATACTCTGTTCGAGAAAATATATCAAAGCATGTTTAAGGCACATTGTACACTAACCAATGTAAAATTAAGGAAGGAAGACATAATATCTCTCTTCTTTATCAACTTCAGGTAGTATTTATGTATAATTTAAGCATCTATAGCAACAATCCCATAATGCATTTAGATAAGATGGCTGCCATAAACAAAATGATGCTGGATTAATGCTGCTCGATGATAACTCGTTCTGTTGGCTCAGATCATCAAAACTGTGATAAAACATGGATTTACAACTCAGTTCCCTGTTGTTTAACAAATACATGTAGAGGCAACAATGAATAAGGTCTACTTAAAGTAGACAAACGGCTATTCGTCCATGGATCTGCACGAACTGGATCAAGCAGCAAGCATAACAAACAGATTGCATGAATTGTACTAGAGATTCATCAATCTGTAAACTTGCGCTGGTGTGCTGCAACAGCAATAATATAAAAGAAACAGCAAGGAATTATACTGAAAATTATCAAATGTAACTCAGGTAAGATGTTATACAAAGTTGCAAAGTTACTGTTTGACCTCTCTCGTTATGCTATTACTCCAAGTTCCAAGTTCGTGCAAAATCATGGGGGAAATACCAGGGCATATCAATATGGAGTATAAATGGGTTAAGTAAGTTCTGTTGCATGAATTTCTATTGAGACTTTGTTTGTTCTGCAGGAAATTATACAGCGACAGATCTAAACATGCCAAAGTCTATTCCAAAAAGACAGACTTACTACCTAGACTATTGTAAAGATGCACCTCTGACAGTCCTCGGAAATTTTCAGGCCTTCCTTACAGGTCAGTATGTGAAGAATGAAAGCCCTAGGTGTTTGATAACTCATTTCCCATAGACAACTTATGTACATCTACTATCAAATCTGTGTGAATCCATCACTAAATAAACATTAATTGATCACTTCATGAATACTCATTAACCCATTACCTCATAGGCTATTTTTAGATCCAACCACTTTGACTAAATCTACCAAAAAGGAGCATTAAATAGAGAAAGGGAAAATTTTAGAATTTTGTAGTTTGAAACCATTGTGATAAATAGAGCATTTGCTCCTATAGGAGCAAATGCTCTATTTATCACAATATTTCAACAGGTGGCTTTTACAGAGGCGTAGAAAGGTGTATTTATGGAGGAAAGGGTTAACTTAATTTTTATAATGTAACATTTTCAAGGGAAATTTGTTTGCTTAGACAAATACTGTAGGATCATATCTATATAATACCATAAGCATATAGAGCAGACCTTGATCCTGCAGGAGCCATCTGATCTGGGCCTACTCTGTTGCTTAATCATAGTCATATACACAATAATTACTTTGTGCACTTTAAATATCTGAATTTTTATAATGACATGTTTAAATTACAGAATACTTGTCCATGACAGAAACTTTGAATTATTCCATATAAAGCAAACAGAGTAGACCCAGATCAGACAGCTCCTGTAAGAGCTGTCTGATCAAGGTCTACTCTGTTTGCAAATATGTAAATTAGTTCATCACTCAAGTAAAGGGTTAAGTTTTCAATGATGGGAGAGTCAATTGTGATCTCTTGAGACAGTGACAGCTAAACCCTTGACTTGATGAACACACATGTTAGAATCCACTCATTGTGACATTGATTTAATTCTTCCCCTGTTCTATATTTATTCCAAATTTCAATTTTAGTATTCATGTACACACCGTTATCTGAAGCTCTGCCTACTAAATGTTCACAGACAAAATAGTTTAACCCTTTCCCTCATATAAACGTGTTTTCACGCATTTGCAAACAGAGTAGACCCAGATCAGACGGCTCCTGGAGGAGCCGTCCGATCAGGGTCTGCTCTGTTTGCTTATGAAATTTGATAGATCCGTTTCTATACTTGCTAAAATGGCTACAATGCTCGATCCTCAATGTTTCAATATAACAAATTTGTACATGAATATTCAGTAGGTACTGAAATTTGAAATAAACATAGAACAGGGAAAGGGTTAATGGAATATGGAAGGTGAAATATTGTCATTTTAGAACCTAGAGAAACATAATATCAAATTCCATTAGCAAACAGAGCAGACCCTGATCAGGGTCTTCTCTCTTCCCCAGTTTGTAAATATGTGTTTATATGAAGGAAAGTGTTAAATCTTAAATTATAAATATGGAATAAGTACATTTATTTTCATGGCGAAAAGTAGAGAATCAGATATGTGACATGTAAGCAAATATAACATGACTGACATTTTTAAATAGATTTGTTAATTACGAGATGTGGTAAAATTGAACGAATTAAATTTTAGTCAAAAATAGATCAGAGTTTGAGCAGACCTATTTTTGTACAGTTTGGCTTTGATTATTTTGGGTTAACTTTGAATATTTCATGCCTGTTTCAGGAGAGGGGCTAAAGAATGCCAAAGTTACATTCCAGCATGTGTATGTCTCACCGTCCCTGAGATGTGTCCAGACAGCGACTGCTGTTCTTAACAGTAAGGCTATCTCTACCAAGATACTTCAATAATTCTTTCACTGTCAAATTTTGTCGTCTGCAGCCTTTGTTGTCTGCTGCAATATTTCTTGTTTCAAAACCATAGTCACAGTAACAAACAGTTTGGATCCTGATGAGATGCTTACTCTGGGTAATCACTGATGCAGTTAACCCTTTACTTCATGAATATTCTGTAAGAAATATTAATGTCAATTAATATTAATTAGATTCATTTTTAGAGTGGCATACGAACACAGGAAACTTTTGTCATGGCAGAAACTATAGTCATATCTGTATTATTTCAGTAGCAAACAATGCAGATCCTGATCAGACGACTCCTATAGGCGCTGTCTGATCTGGGTCTACTCTGTTTGCTAAAGGTGTAGAAAGGTGTATCTATGGAGTAAAGGGATAATTCATTATCGCATCAATAGGTTACACAAGAATTGATGACTATAAATTTGTGAACTATAACAATGGGTTGCAAACTGAAAATATGTCAGCATATTATTGATAGAGAAAGGGCATTTTGTCTGGAAAAGGTTTGAATGCACCCATGTGTCTGGAGTGAAAGGTGTTGAGAAGCGATTGAAAGCCTGGTGTACTTATCTAATTGGCGGTTTCCCCTATCAACCCCTCTTAAGCGGATATTCAAATCGATATAAATGTTAGCCTTTAAAAAGGTGGTAGCTGAATGCAGGATGAAAGTCATGCAGAAAGCTCCAAAAGGAGCTTTCTGCACAACTTTCACCTTGCATTAAGCAGCCACCTGCCTAAATTCACTTGAATTTTTCTTCATAAATTTCTAGATTAGAGTGGATAGTTATTGTTCTAGCTAGGTAACCCTTATAGGTGCAAAGAGCCTTCCCTCAATAAAATCTGATTGTAACTGCTTTGTAGCACTGTGGTGACATGTACATGTAATAATATTTACTAGGGAAAAGTGTCTTTATTTATGGAATGTTTTAGCTGTGATTTGTATTTTATTCAATAATGAAATATTATATGATGTACTTTATCGCTTTCCCTGTTTTATGTTTATTTCAAATTTCAATACCTACTGAATATTCATGGACAAAATTGTAATAATTAAATATGGAAGATGGAAAATTGTAGCCATTATTGAAACTAATAAAACAGATCTATCAAATTCCAATAGCAAACAGAGCAGACCATGATCAGACGACTCCTATAGGAGCCGTCTGATCTTGGTCTACTGTGATTGCAGATATGAAGGAAAGGGTTATACATATACAATAAATGCATGATACACTGATGCTGTATAAATGCTCTATATAGGATAAATGCATGTGTGATTTACATACAATATACACAGAATTTGACAACTATTAAGTTCATACTACTGTAATCCATCTGTCCATTTGATTTAATACACCAGTTTTTAGCTCACCAGAGCACAAAGTGCTCAGGGTGAGCTTTTGTGATCGCCTGATGTCCGTCGTCGTCCGTCGTCCCACTTCAACAATTTGAACCTTTAAAAATCTCCTCTGAATCTATAGGGTTCTCAGCTTTCATATTCGGCACATAGCATCATGTACTGGTCCTCTACAAAAGTCATATAAATTATGCCCCTGGGGTCAAAATTGGCCCCGCCCCAGGGGTGCATTGTTTTCTATAGAAACATATAGTGAAATCTTTGAAAATCTTCTTCTCTGAAACTGGAAATATTTCAGCTTTCATATATGGCACATAGCATCATATTCAGGTCCTATACAAAAGTTATATAAATTATGCCCCTTTGGTTAAAATTGGCCCCACCCCAGAGGTGACCAGTTTCTTTGAGCAGGCTGCTGTTTCAGCTAATTCAAACTGACCATTATTTACTGGGAGACTACTAGTACACACTCCAATACCCTCTGCACTTTGAGCAATTACTGTCTGCAAATAATGTTATCTGCTGCAAAAGTTGTTTCCTTCCATATCTTTTCAAAAACAAATGTCAGAGTGAAAGACAGTTTGGACCCTAATGAGATGCAAAGTTACTTTGTATCTCATCTGGATCCAAACTTGATCCAGATTGTTTGAAAGTTTATTATAAATGCAAAAAACCAAAGCAAGTAGCTGGTGTAATATTAGCACGCTAAAGGTATAGGGCCTTTTAAAGAGTGAGTGACCAGCCATAAGCATATTGACTAGGGATAATTGCAGGTCACTTATGCATATGGATGGGTTTTCCTGGTTCACTTAACTTGTATATAACCAGGGCTAAACTCAAACTGAAATCGCAAGCTCATTTTGGCTAGGATTAAGTTTGCAACAAGCTTGCAGTTGCAAGCCAATTAAGGGAGACTGGCTTGAGTCTAGGTTTTGAATTCTGAGTATGCACCAGATTCTCATATCTCTAGTATGTTTTCTTTGGCTAAAGTGTCAGTTTTAGTTTTGATGTGGTGATGAGTGACTCTGCATTTCAGCTGGATTGAAACTGTTTAAAAGTTCATCATGTATTCACTTAAAGGGGATGTCCCTACATTTGACGCGTTTCATGAACACTTAAAATATACAAAACTCATTTGTTTATATGCTGAAAAGTAGTATATCACAAAAAGTCCCATCTAATTACCGTTTATAATGACAAAACATCCATGTGCTTGATATTGCTGATCCCGGTTTTACTCCCCGATGTTTCACTTTTATTCGG
This sequence comes from Azorinus chamasolen, assembly GCA_963576725.1. Classification (NCBI taxonomy): domain Eukaryota; kingdom Metazoa; phylum Mollusca; class Bivalvia; order Cardiida; family Solecurtidae; genus Azorinus; species Azorinus chamasolen. Next base: position 1,992,614 of record OY755240.1, read on the forward strand.
GTTGAGTTTTAGTTTCGTAACTGTTCGCCCCATTCGCGATTCTCCCACCACTTCAGAGAAAGCTATTACGTAAACAGTTGAGGGATCGGGTGATCATCGGCAAAACGCAGAAGAATTTACGGAAAAGGCCGATAATATTGTGTTGTAGAACAAAAATTATCAGTTATTGATGAAATCGGTTTATTTGTATCACATGGGCATTTTTCGATTTAAGTTCAAATTGGGGACCTTCATAATAATGATAGAGCAAAACAAATACCAAGTTTTATGATATTATTGAAAATATGTGATCATTGTAGGGACCTCCTCTTTAAGCATGCTAAGACCCATTCAATTCACCGTTGCATGCTAGTGACAAATTTGTGATTACCTAAGGCTATACAGACAGCTAGGATCCAGATGAGATGCAAAGTAACTTGGGAGCCAAACTAAGACAATATGGTCTCCATTATTGTTAAAAGAGAAAAGTAGAAGAATAAAATTTACTTTATCACAGAAGTGTAGCAGACAATATTTTTGCAGAGGGGTGGCCAGTTTTCAATAGAAACATCATTATAGTGGAAACATTGAAATTCTTCTCCTCTTAAACTGGAAAATTTCTTAGCTTTCATATTTGGCAGATATCATCATGTTCAGGTCCTCTACAAAAGTTGTATAAATTGTGCCCCCGTGGTCAAAGTTGGCCCTGCCCCAGGGCCTGCTAGTTTTCTATAGAAACATATAGTGAAAACTTTGAAAATCTTCTCCTCTGATTGTCTGGTGAGCGATGTCAGGGCCATTCTGGCCCTCTTGTTTTACTCCATGGGTGTCAATATTTTCACACTTCTTTTTCAGGTATGGGTCTGAACAATATACTGCATGTGGAACCGGGAATATTTGAATGGTTGGGATGGTATCAGTTAGGTCTTCCAAAATTCTTCACACCAGCTGAGCTGAAGTCTCACGGCTTTAACATAGATCTGAGCTACGTCCCGTTGGTACCTGTACAGAAGTTTGACATGGATGAGGATATCAGCGGTTACTATAAAAGATCAGGGGATACAGCCAAACACATCATGAGAAAGCATCATGATGAAGGTAGAGTGTACAATTCAGTAACTAAATATCAGGGCTACAGATAACTGTGCGTGCACAAGTACTAAAATTGTTATTTCTCCACCAAACCCTGTACTGTGACTGCTCTTTAGATCTTCGAAACGATTCTAAAGAGCAGTCACAGTACATGGTTTGGTGGAGGAATAAAGGAGCTATTCTTGAAAATGTTTAAATTTACGCATCTTATCTTAGTAAACATTAAACCAGTTGAAGGCTGAAATATTTTCATCGTTTAACCCTGTACTCCATTTATAAGCCTTTCTATTCCTTGCAAGCAGAGTAGACCCAGATCAAGCAGCTCCTGTTGGAACCATCTGATCAGGATCTGCTCTGTTTGCTTATGAAATCGTAATAGATCTAACTCTACAGTTTCAATCAAGACTAAAATTTTCCAGTGTGCATATGCCATTATAAAACAAACTTCAGCTAATAACTGCAGTAAAACCTCTCTATAACAGCCACTAAATTGTGTTGATTAGTTGGTATTTAGGGCAGATGGCTGCTTAAAGCAAGGTGAGAGTAAAACAAAAAACGCTCCTACAGGAGCATTCTGTTTTACTTTCAACTTGCTTTAAGTAGCCACATGCCTTTAACACAAAATACTTAATTTAATGGCCCTTATAGAGAGGTTTTAGAGAGTCATGATATCATTTTTTCTTACATGAATATGTTGCAGGGAAAGGGTTAAACCTTTCACTGCTGAATTTTCAAGTGGAAGGATTTGTCTGTATGGAGCCCATTCAATATGAACATTTTAAATTTGCTACAGAATTTTCGAATGTCAGATTGCAGATTGTGACCAGAGCACTACTCTAGAAGTCATTTGATGTGGGTCTACACTATAAGTGAATGCCACAACAATCATTTTCCGTATCTAATCCTTTACTCCATAAATTCACCTTTTAAAATATTTGAAAACAGTGTAGACCCTGATGTGAGGGCTCCTAGAGAAGCCCATGCATCAGGGTCTGCATTGTTTGCCATGTTACACTTTTCTTTAGAAAAATCCCTAAATATTTACCATAAGCTTGACCTGTTTGAATTTTGGAATAGTCCATTTGAAAATTCAGTGTTGTATGGGTTAAACATTTTTGTCTTTACAGGTGGAAACGTACTCATAGTAGGTCATGCGGGGTCATTAGAAGTCTGCACTAGACAGATTCTAGGCTATCAGCCAAGATCAGACCAACATTTTAGAGATATGTGTGGCAAAGTGCCATACTGTGCTTTTTTCGCCTGTCAAGAAGACTTGACCACTGGCAAATGGTCAGTTTTGGACAATCCTATACCCCAGCTTACCCATGGCAACCAGAAGAATACCCATGTTAGACGACTGTTGTACCCTTCCTAACAGATGTCCATGTAATAGGCCGTGTGTCTGCGTGACTTTCCAGTACTTGTATTATGAATACATCTATGAGTGACTTCGCTACCAGTGCAATGTCTATATTATGTTTTAACACATTATCCCCTAGTGACACATTTTTGTGCATCTGTAAAAGTCACTTTATGAAACCATTGTGATAAATAGAGCATTTGCTCCTATAGGAGCAAATGCTCTATTTATCACAATGGTTTCAAACTACAAAGTTTTAATTCTTTTCCTTTCCTCTTGTTAATGCTCTTTTTTGGTAGATCCTTAAAGAGGTTTGGTCTAAAAATAGCCTAGGAGAAAATGAGTTAAATCCAAAACTGTAGAGGCAACACTAAAGAATTCAGAGCTATAGATAAAGGTGTATGTTCAGATATTAGAATCATCATTTCTTCACCAAAACCCATGTTGCAACCAATCTTTAGATTTGTCTCTCAGAGACTGGTAACAACATAAGGTTTGGAGGAGAAATGATGATTTTCTCTCTGAGACAATTCTAAAGAGTGGTAATGACAGTGGGTTTGGTGGAGAAATCAAGGAGTTATTCTTAAAATGATTTCATTTACGCTTCTTATCTATTCCTCAGATGCCTCCAGGTACCGCCATGTATAGCAATATAGGACTGCTTTGTGCTGTATCGGTAACTCTGTTTACTGTTGTACCTCATGATATAATTGGAAATGTAACATTTAGACATTGTCAGGCAGGTAGCTGAATCTTAATGCAATGTACCCACCATGGCGATAGGGGTCCAGGGCCTGCTTCCCTGGAAAAATTTAGAATTGTGTAGTTTATAAACCATTGTGATAAATAGAGCATTCCTATGGGAGCAAATGCTCTATCAGAATGGTTTTCAAAAGCTGACTTTTACAGGGGTGCCAATATGGGAGAATGAGTTAAAGCTTACATGACAAGACAGAACGTTTATCAAGTCTACCCCATTAGCCTTCGAAATTTGTTCCATTTTGGCAAAAATAATGTTTTCCCCTTTTAGATTGATGTTACACACATATGTAAGTGTGAATCACTAGCTATCTAGCTATGCCCCTGCTTGTAGATACTGTGTCTAGGTCAGGGTCATATTACAGACATGGTCTAGCATGTTTCTCACTCATCTGTAGCAACATTGTTCTACACATTGTTACAGCTAGTATCTTTGAAGAGAAAATACTATCCTCACAAACGAAGTATAGTGGGGGTATAAGGTAGTGGCCATGTCGGTTGGTCCAACAATTTGTCAGTTTATTGTTTTTTCTTGTCTGCACAATTTTTAGGCAGCTACAGACAAGACTTCAACAAACCTTTCTGAGAAGCTTCATGCAGCCATTTGCTTAACATGTAGCCAAATTAGTCTACCCACTTGTAACTTTACCTTAGCTCTCTACACGCTACCGTATATCTTCGGCCATAGTGCGAGTCAGGCCATAAGTCGGGGTGGTGTTTTGACCCTCATATCCAAGAATTTTACCTTGACCTTCATAATTATGTCGAGTCATATTTTTCACGTAGATCGTTCTGTAGCGTTTGAGACAAAAATCACATAACGTTTGCAACTATTTCCAAAGTTCGTTGGTTACACGTATATTATTTGTCAGTGAGTGTCAAGAAGCAGTTTATAATCAAAGAAATATCAAAGTTTATAAATATTTCGAAACATATTTGGCTTAACTGTCACGTTTGTTCAGTGTTTACAAAAGGCTGCAATTATCCAAGGGAAGTAACTGTATTTGCTTTAGATTTGTTATACAAATATATCTGATGTTGCAGAAAAATTATTTTGGATGTCTATCAGCGGTCCTCTGTCTGTGTGCAGAATATTATTATTGTTGTTTAGACAGCTCGAGGGCAATTTATCTTGATTGGTGATGGCAATACATGCCACCTATTATCACCTTATTTTACCACAGAGACCCCCGCATTTTCATTGGCTGGTATAAATCAAGCTGTATTTTCATTTGTCAAAATTTAATCCATAGTAATTCCAGTCCATTCCAGGTGTATATGCACATTTTTAAATTTTAAAAAAAAAATAATTCGAAAATGGGGTCAGAGTGTTAAACAGTTTTGATCCTGATGAGACATCATGAGACATCATATGATACGGTGTCTCATCTTGATACAAACTGTTTTCATAGATAATCTTAGTTTTGCCTGCTAGCGTGAAAAGAGTTGTCGATAGAAAATGTGGTTAGAGACAGACTTTGAAGACAACTTTTCCCGGTTTCTTTTTAACTCTTTACTCCTTAAATACACCTTTCTGTGCTTTTGTAAACAGAGTTGACCTAGATCAGATGGTTCCTTTAGGAGCAGTCTGATCAGGGTCTGCTCTGTTTGCTTATGGAATAATATAGATCTGATTCTACAGTTTCTGTTTTAGCAAAATGTTCATGTGTTAGTATGCCAGTTTACCTGTAAATAGTCTGCAGAGGCAGAGAAATTAGGATTTTAGTATTGAAGTCACCCCTGGCTCAGTTGCAAGAATTAAAATGTAAACTATTAGTGTATGAAATTAAAAAACAACAACTATAAAGCTTGTGATCAACGTTTTGTACATTTTTGTGTCACCTGCTGTAAGTGGGGTGACAGTTTGCCGTAACTTCTCCATATTTTGTTGGCCTTTCTGTCTGTCACACATTTTTGGTCACTCTTTTACTTCAGCAGGTGACATCCTCTAATAAGCTAGCTGACCTTTCAAATACTCAGCATAAAGTAATACCATTTGTTGGTACAGAGTTGTCTTTTGTAAGGGAATATAACTATAGATATACCATAATGTGTTACTGGTACTAATGTATATTGCTTTTAAGCCTTGCAGTGCGGGCACTCTCATCAGGTTATGCACTGCCTGTTTGTCATGTTACACTTTCCTTCAGAAAAATCCCTATACATTCACCGTAAGCTTTACCTATTTGAATTTTGGAATACAGTAAACCCTTTCTATAATGGTCATTAAATTACATCAAATATTTTGTGTAAAATGCAGGTGGCTGCTTAAAGCGAGATGAAAGTATAACAGAACGCTCCTATAGGAGCATTCTGTTATACTTTCACCTTGCTTTAAGCAGCCACTTGCCATAAATATCAACTAATTAACACAATTAAGTGGTCGTTATAGAGAGGTTTAACTGTAGTCCATTTGAAAATTCAGCATTGTGTAAGGGTTAATTATGACCAAGAAAATGATGTCACTGGGCTGAATTGTATATAGTTTGGACTCGGATCAGATGCCACAATGCATGTGATCAGGTTTATAAATTGTTTGTCAGGCTGTATGATATAGAACTGCAGATGAAGATGAATGTCAAAACGTTGCTTGAGACCAGTCTTATTAACATTCATGTAAAAACAATTACACCATGAATATTAATTAGATAACTTTTTATAATGAGAAATGAACATCAGAATTTTTAGTCAAGGCAGAAACTGTACAATCTGTATTATTTCATAAGCAAACATAAAGTGTTTTAGTTGAGTCTGAGTTTGTTCTCAAGCTTTTGTAGGTCAGATTTGAGCCTTGGCTCAAATCTGACCAATCAAATGCTTGAGAACAAACTCAGACTGAAATAAAAAGCTTGATAAGCATGGACCCGGGCCCTGATCAGATTGTTCCTACAAGATCTACATGTATATTGTTCCAAAAGCAAACAGAGCGGAACCATATCAGGCAGCTCCTATTAGAGCTGTCTGATCTGGGTCTACTCTGTTTGCAAAGGCTAAATAGAAAGGTGTATTTATGGAGTAAAGGGTTAAGTCGTTCCTGAATGAACATTTATACATACATTGATCATTTATGAATATTCATGATCTTAATTTTTATAATGTAAAATTTTCAAGAGAATTTTGGCTTAGACAAAACCTGGAAATTGTGAATGTTATATGTGGTAGAACTTACAATAATTTCAACTTGTGATCTTTAGTTAGACGGACACCAGGATCTGACATGGCTTTGACAATAAGGCCATGATTCAAGGCCATTGATTTTGCAAAATCCATGTCACCTTTTCTACAGGATAGCTCATGAATATTCATTAACTGAATATTTACAATGTTCAATGAACAAGGAAAATGTTTTGATCTTTTCAGAAACTAGAATTAGGTCTGTATTCCATAAGTAAACAGAGTAGTCTCTGATCAGACAGCTCCTGCAGTAGCTTTCAGTTCTTGGTCAACCCTGTTGACAAAGGCATGAAAAGGGATCTGGATCAGGTAAAGGGTTAAATTACTTGCATGCTTAACCCTTTCCTTCATATGAACGTGTTTTCATGCAGTTGCAAACAGAGTAGACCCAGACCAGATGGCTCCTATAGGAGCCATCTGATCAGGGTCTGCTCTATTAGCTGTAAATTGAATGTGAAAGATCAGTTTGTTTACTTTCTAAAACAGCTACAATATTCCACCTTCTATACTGCATTATAACTTTTTGTTCATGAATATTCGGTAGGTATGGAAATTTGCAATAAACAGAGAGCAGGAAAAATGCTAAGTAATTGTAGTTTGCAAAAGTTGTCCTCTGCTGAACGTTAATTTTTGTGCTCCAGTTGGCGGGGCATTATTCCTTTCTTTGGACACATATTTTATTTTATTTTTCTCAAAAAAGCAATGCAAGTGTTAAGCAGTGGGATTCCGTTGAGACACTGAGTTTCATGGTATCTCATTTGATTCCAAAATGATAAAGTGATTGCTTAACTCTTTCATCCATAAATACGCCTTTTTATGCCTCCTTAAAAGTCACTTTATGAAACCATTGTGATAAATAGAGCATTTGCTCCTATAGGAGCAAATGCTCTCTTTATCACAATGATTTTAAAACTACACAAATTCTAAACTTTTCCTTTTCTCTAGTAATTGCTCCTTTTCAGTAGATTTATTCAAAGAGGTTGAGTCTAAAAATAGCATTTGGAGGAAAGGGTTAAGTTATCACAAAATCGTCTGCAGCATGACTAGAGTGAAGGTCTGTTATACATGTACATGTATATCAAATAGGCATTGAAGGCATAGAATTCTAGTATGTATTTTGCATGTTATTTTTTTTTATTTTTGATACTCAGTTTATAAATTTTTGTAATTTTATACAGACCATTTGTACTCTGATGATTAACTCATTCCCTTATATAGATGCTATATCTCACCTTTGCCAACACAGTAGACCCAGATTAGACGACTCCTGTAGGAGCTACCTAATCACAGTCTGCTGTATAATATTTGGCATTATATTAACCCATTCGCCGCCGATAACGCATAAATGCACCAGAAAAATAGTGCAGTCACAGATCAGACGACGCCAGACGAGGCAGCATCTGATCAGGGACTTCACTTTTTGTCTCAACCTCTATTTCTATATATGTGCTTTATTCCTTTGAAATTTGCATTTATTTATATCATTTCCTTATTGTACCAAATGATTTAACAAAATTGGATTGCAGACGACAATTAGAAATTTGGCGCCGAAAGGGTTAATCTGATTCTAGCTTCTGCCCTGCTCACTTGTTCATATATTACCATTACAAAATATAGCTAATTAATATTCATGATGCCATCATTTCTGACCTGAATATTCATAAGGCAAGGGGTTGATATATAACAATAATAACATCAACAAAGAATCAGATTGATTGATCTATTACAAACTACAGTAAACACTTGATTGTACGAAATTTTAGTAATGAAGTATTTATGTCTTTGTAGGCAGGTTGCTGCTTAATGCAGGTTAAAAGTCATGCACAAAGCTCCTAGAGGAGCTTTCTGCATGACTTTCACCCTGCATTAAGCTGCCACCTGAGTTAAAGATCAATAATGGTACGTATTTGAGTGTTTGTAGTATAGAATTTTTACTGTACATTGTATCATAGCTTGTTATTCCAACGATATTTTATACATTCCATCACTCTAGAATATTGCATTGTATTACAGCTTGTTACTACAATGATATTTCATACATTTCATCACTCTAGAGCATTGATATGCAGTGGATATGGCTAATGTCATGATGGAATGAAGTAACTTGGGCACAATCAACCCTTGTCATGCTGTTAGCCCTTTCACTGTCCTGCGTTTATTCCAAATTTCAATACCTACTGAATATCCATGAACAAAATAGTTTATAACAAAGCATGGAAGACGGACATTTGTAGCTTTTTAGCTCACCTGGCACAAAGTGCCAAGGTGAGCTATTGGCATGATCCTATGTCCGGCGTCCGGCGTCGTGCGTCGTGCGTATGTGCGTATGTGCGTCGTGCGTACGTGCGGGCGTCAACAATTTACTTAAACATCTTCTTCTCTGGAACTACAAAGCCAAGAGCTTTGATATTTGGTATGTAGTATGATATAATGGTCCTCTACAAAGATTGTTCAAATTATGTCCCCCGGGCCAAAAATGGCCCCGCCCCAGGGCTTATCAGTTTTTCATAGGAAAATCTTTAAAAATCTTCTTCTCTGAAAATGTAAGGCATAGACCTTTGATATTTGGTATGTAGCATCATCTAATGGTCCTCTACTAAGATTGTTCAAATTATGACCCCTGGGCCAAAAATGGCCCCGCCATGGGGCTTATAAGTTTTTCATAGGAAAATCTTTAAAAATCTTCTTCTCTGAAACTGTCAGGCATAGACCTTTGGTATTTGGTATGTAGCATCATCTAATGGTCCTCTACTAAGATTGTTCAAATTATGACCCCTGGGCCAAAAATGGCCACGCCCCGGGGCTTATCAGTTTTTCATAGAAAAATCTTTAAAAATCTTCTTCTCTGAAAATGTAAGGCATAGACCTTTGATATTTGGTATGTAGCATCATCTAATGGTCCTCTACTAAGATTGTTCAAATTATGACCCCTGGGCCAAAAATGGCCCCACCCCGGGGCTTATCAGTTTTTCATAGGAAAATCTTTAAAAATCTTCTTCTCTGAAAATGTAAGGAATAGACCTTTTGTATTTGGTATGTAGCATCATCTAATGGTCCTCTACTAAGATTGTTCAAATTATGACCCCTGGGCCAAATATGGCCCTGCCCCGGGGCTTATCAGTTTTTCATAGGAAAATCTTTAAATATATTCTTCTCCAAAATTATAAGGTATAGACCTTTGATATTTGGTATGTAGCATTATTTAATCGTCCTCTACTAAGATTAATCAAAATATGACCCCCGGACCAAAAATGGCCCCGCCCAAGGGCTTATCAGTTTTTCATAGGAAAATCTTTAAAAATCTTCTCCTCCAGAACTGTAAGGTCTAGGCCCTTGATATTTGGTATGTAGCATCATCTAATGGTTTTCTACCAAGATTATTCAAATTATTACCCCTGGGTCAAAAATGGCCCCGCCCTGGGGCTTATCAGTTTTTCATATGAAAAGCTTTAAGAATCTTCTTCTCCAAAACTGTAAGGCAGAGACCTTTAATATTTGGTATGTAGTGCTATCTAATAGTTTTCTACCAAGATTATTCAAATTATGTCCCCTGGGTTGAAAACTTCCCCGCCCAGGGGCATATCAGTTTTTTATAGGAAAGTTTTTAAAAATCTTCTCTTAAAAATCTTTAAAAGTCTTCTCTGAACTTGTAAGGCATAGACCTTAGATATTTGGTATGTTGCATTATCTAATAGTCCTCTACCAAGATTTTCAAATTATGAACCCCGGATCAAAATTGACCCCGCCCTGGGGCTTAACAGTTTTTCATAGGAAAATCTTTAAGGTCTAGACTCTTTATATTTAGTATATAGCATCATCTGATGGTTTTCTACCAAGATTTTTCAAATTATGCAGTCTGTCATTGAAATCATTAATCTGTTACGAACAGGTGAGCGATTAAGGGCCATCATGGCCCTCTTGTTTAGAAAGTTAGAAACAGATCTTTCATATTCCATTAGCAACAGAGCAGACTCTGATCAGACAACTCCAATAGCAGCCGTCCGATTTGGGTCTGCTTTGTTTGCAAATGCTTTAAAAGGCATTTATATGAAGGAAAGGGTTAAGTCTGCAGAAGTTGATTTGTTACTGACAAGATATGTGGTTTAGATCCTGATTGGATGCCATATTCTCACATAATGTCTGATCTGTGGACTGATCATATTGTTTACTGGTCAGTATAACCATACTTTTTTTATTGTTTGTATGACTTGTTTTAACAAGATCTCTTCTCCATTGTCTGTTTGGCTTTTCCCTTCACATGACACCTTTGCAAACAGAGTAGATCCAGATGAGGTGGTTCCTGTGGGGGCCATTTTATCTGGGTCTACTCTGTTTATTTAACCCATTCCCTCATATTGATGCCTCTGTAAAAGTCACTTTTTGAAACCATTGTTATAAATAGAGCATTTGCTGCTATGGAGCAAATGCTCTTGTTTATCACAATGGTTTCAAAACTAAACAATTCTAAAAGTTTCCTTTTCTCTATAAAATGTTCCTTACTGGTAGATCTATTTAAAGAGATTGGATCTGTAAATAGCCTATGAGGGAATGGGTTAAAGGCTTTAAAATGGACTAAAAAGTTGAAGAAGAAAAGGGTGCAACGTTTTTGTTAAATATACTCCAAACATTCCATTTTTGTAGAGGTGCAATAATAAAATTATGGTTCAACCTTGTACCTGATGAATATTCATGTAAGAAACACTGACATATATGAATATTCATGTAAGAAACACTGACATATATGAATATTCATGTAAGAAACACTGACATATATGAATATTCATGTACTAAACACTGACATATATGAATATTCATGTAAGAAACACTGACATATATGAATATTCATTATCTGAGTTGTTGTAATGGTTGAAGAACACTTCATGTTTTGGCCATGGCAGAAATTTAAAGAATCCGATAATTCTGTATACAGAGTAAACTAGGAGTCTTCGGATCTAGGTTAACCCTGTCTCTATAATGGTTTATCCCTTTCCTCCATAAATACGCCTTTCTACACTTTTGCAAACAGAGAAGACCCAGATCAGATGGCTCCCATAGGAGCCATCTGATCAGGGTCTGTTCTGTTTGCTAATGGTATGGTATAGATAAGATTCTACAGTTTCTGTCGTGGCCAAAAATTCCCGTGTCCATGTGCTATTATAACAAGTTTAATCTAATTGATACTCATAGTGTCAGTATTTCTTTTATTTATATTCATGGAGTAAAGGGTTGTACATGATGTTTTTGGCCGTAGCAGAACTTTGTAGAATCAGATCTGTATAATTATGTAAAAATGATTCAAACAGAATAAACCCTGATTAAGATGTCACCCACGTGAGTTGTTAGATCTAGGTTTACACTGTCTCTTGCATCAAATGGTGTCTATGAGGTAAAGGGTTAACCTGTTTTTTCAAGAAAATTCCAGGATAAAAATTGCGTTAATGTGTTCAATATTGTTTTTATGTTATTGTTAAAAGTTTATAGAAAACTAGCTTTAAATGCAATGAATAGAAATTTTAAATCTGTTATCCTTTAGAATACCACATACACACATGAGTTATTGTTGTGCAAAATGTACCATGATTGTCATGGATTTCATTCCATTTTACTGCCTTCTAAACAAGAATTTTGTAATTTATATTAACTTGTTGATATTAATTGCAGAGGACCTTCTATATAGAGACCTCATAATAAATATATACTGAAGTCGTTAACCCATTCCATTATAGGCTGTTTATAATTACATCCTCTTTGAATAAGTATACCAGTATTAAAAGGAGCATCCACTAGAGAAAAGGAACATTTTAGAATTAGGTAGTTATGAACCACTTGTGATAAATATGGGTCCATGCTTATAAAGCTTTTAGTTGAGTCTGAGATCGTTCTCAAGCTTTTGATTGGTCAGATTTGAGCCCTTGGCTCAAATCTGACCAATCAAAAGCTTGAGAACTCAAATCTGACCAATCAAAAGCCAGAGAACGAAACTCAGACTCAACTAAAAGCTTTATAAGCATGGACCCAGGTTTCAAAAAGTGACTTTTTAAGTCAATATGAGGGAATGGATTAAATGCAGAACAAAACTAATGCAGAACGCTTTGCATAACTTTCTTTACACAAGTCTTTACTTGATGACTCAGTATTTACAAACAGTGTAGACACAGACCAGACAGCTCCTACAGGAACTGTCTGACAGTGTCCGACAAATTTATTTTTTTGTTGGTAGCCCACTGGGCTACCAGATTTTTTTTGTACTAGCCCAGTGACTACCAGAAAAAAAATCTAGTAGCCCAGAGATTTTTTATTCACTTTCCAGATGGTAAGACCTTGCATCCGCGTTTGGTGTATGTACTCATTTAGACCTAATATCCCTTAAGAATAATGACAACACAATCATAAAACTAGATCTATATTACATTTTTCTTAAATTTAATTATTTTATTTTAAATTGCCATTCTTCCGCTTGTTTGAACTGCTAGGGGTGCTTGCTATCATGACAGATTTTGAAGCGACTCTGACAAAATGTGTTCCATCAGATGATGAATTTGCACTGTCAGACTGTGAATATATGTTATACTAACATTCCACTAGATGTTGAAATGAGTAAATAAACACAAATTTTAAATGGCAATTTATTACTATTTTGTCTAATACTCATTATTTGTCATTACCTTTGTCATTTATTTCATACTGACAGTTCTGGTCATATCATGTTTTAAATGGCTTGAAATAGAAAATCTACTTTCATCATTCTAAGTACATGTAATGCAGAATTAAATAATTGAATTCAGAACATTGATTTTAGGTCCTTTGCACTTGTTTTAACCTTTCAGTGTGTGTCAGATGTTAATAAGACATTTTCAAATACAAATGTAGTGTAGCCCTTTTATCTGCGTACTGGTATGCACTGTAAGCCATACAAGAAGATAGTGTGGAAGTCATCCTTTTTACCTGATAGAAAATCGGGTCTAAATAGATCGAGGTTTCATTTTTGTTTTACCCCATATAACACAATCATGTAACGTGAGTTAACAGAGCCAAACATCGTCAATCTTGAAGAAATAATGACGAAGTGAAAAAAATCAAGTTTTTCAAATGAGTAGCGAGAGAAAATTTAAAGATTTTCGCCGAAATTTGATCCGCGAAAACCCATTATTTTTTGGTTTTGTAAATGATATGAAGTAATTCTAAGGGAGGAAAAGTTACAGGCCTATACCGGGATTCGAACCACGGTCTCCTGGATACTAGTCCGACACTCTAACCACGTCGCTAAAGGGTTAACCCAACAGCAAGGCTGTTGGAGATGCCTTATATAGGCCGATCACTACACTCCCCTCCCTTTTAACCTTTAGGAGCCATGCATATACCCATGCATGCCCCTAAACCTTTACATGCATCCCCGCATACAACCCGAATTACCCTCGTCGCCAATGAAGTAATTCTAAGGGAGGAAAAGTTACAGGCCTATACCGGGATTCGAACCACGGTCTCCTGGATACTAGTCCGACACTCTAACCACGTCGCTAAAGGGTTAACCCAACAGCAAGGCTGTTGGAGATGCCTTATATAGGCCGATCACTACAGATATGAGCGACCGGAAGTTAATTACATAAGCGAGTTTGGTTCCAAATCTCGCACCATTGAAGCGGTAATTGATCCAATTTATTAGTCAACTGAAACTGTCACACACGATGGGCGGAGCTTAAATCTAGATTATGTATGGAATATTCTTACTCTGCGGGATTCGGAGATTAAACATTTCGACGAACAAGTGTCAGTCATGCATCACTTGGGCGGAGATTTAAATGACTTGATAGCCAATACATGGTCAGCGTCAGTGGTTGACATGCTCTATGGGTTAACAACAGGACACGCGTCAGAAACACACTCCATGTATGTATACCGACCCTAACTCTGGGAAATTAACATGTCATCATTAATTGCCCTACGTTCTAGATTATCTGTTATAGCCGGGCCATTGATCTTTGCTTTTACTCTTAGCCCGGTGGGCTTGTTTTGAAATTCTTTGATAGCCCGACAAGATTTTCTGGTAGCCCACGGGCTCCGGGCAATGGATTTGTCGGACACTGTGTCTGATCAGGATTACACTATGTACTACATTTTTATATCAATATAAAATTATAAAACTGTGTTAACCCATTCCCTCATATTGATGACTTTTGAAGACTCTTTAAAAGTCACTTTGTGAAACCATTGTGATAAATAGAGTATTTGCTCCTATAGGATTCACAATGGTTTCAAACTACAATTTTTTTAACATAGTTCTAATGAAATGTGGAAGGTGGAACGTTAGAAAACGTTAGGAACATTTTAGAAAATAAACAGAGCAGACCCTAATCAGACGGCTCCTATAAGAGCCATCTGATCTGGGTCTACTCTGTTTGCAAATGCTTGAAACACGTTTATATGAAAGGGTTAAAAGAGCTGGATTATAAGAATTAGATTACGATAAGCTAAATATTTCAAAGTATGGATTTACTTAGAATGACATTGTAACGCTTTACTTCATGAATATTCATGAATGAAAAAATAATTTAATGAATTTTAATTACAGTAGATTACTTTTTTTTTTTTATAAATGTCATGTAAACAAGGAAATATTTGGTCAAGAATCAGGGTCCATGCTTATAAAACTTTTAGTTGAGTCTGAGTTTGTTCTCAAGTTTTTGATTGGTCAGATTTGAGCCTTTGGCTCAAATCTGACCAATCAAAAGCTTGAGAACTCAAATCTGACCAATCAAAAGCTTGAGAACGAAAAAGCTTTATAAGCATGGATACAGATCTATATAATCAGCCAACCCTGATGAAGCGGCTCCTGCAGGAGCCATTTGATCTGGGTCTTCTCTGTTTGGAAAGACATTAAGAGGGGTTTTGATGAAGTAAAGGTATACAAAGTTTTGACTGTGTTCGTAGCCTCTGTGTTGTGAAGTCCGGCATTAGTATGGGATATTTCCATATTAGATTATTGTATTGCTCAGTAGCTAGAATGTGAAAGCAACTTTGTCTCCTGTTGTATACAAAAGAAATAATCAGGCAGGACCTGTATTTTCGATATCTTTTAATCAGTGTTTGAAAACTTTACATTCCACTAGATTTTTAAATTTTAAAACCCTTTGAATACTGAACTTTTAAAGTAGAATTATTCATCACTGTTTAACCCCCCCCCCCTTTCCTTCATGAATATTTATGAGAAATAATGACACCATGAATATTAATTTGATTACATGTACATGTAATTTGTTATAATAGCACATTGACACAGGCAGTTTTGGCCATGGCAGAAACTGTACAATCATATCTTTATTATATCATAAGCAAACAAAGCACCTGATAAGACAGCTCCTATAGGAGCCATCTGATCTGCGTCTACTCTGTTTGCAAAGGTGTAGAAAGGCGCATTTATGGAGTAAAGGGTTAACTTTAGAGTCCAGTCAGCATTGAAAGGCTTAAATTTACTAGAAGATTTTGAATAACAAACCGTGTAGACCCTGATCAGAGATCTCCTCTAGGTTCTGATCTGGTTATACACAGTTTGCCAATGCCAGTATACTCCCCCCCCCCCCCATTCAAAGGGTTTAAAATGTCGGGTTTCTTGGTTGATATAGAATAAACCACTGTTACTCCATAACAAAAGGACCCTTGGTTCTTTGCAAGAAGTGTAATGTATGTAGGCTCATGTCCAAACCAGTCGTTTTGATATACAGGGTTTAACCCTTACCCTCATATAACCTTTTCCTTCATAGGCTATTTTTAAATCTTTAAATAAATCTGCCGAAAAGGAGCATTAACTAGAGAAAAGGAAACTTTTAGAATTTTGTAGTTATAAACCATTGTGATAAATAGAGAATTTGCTCCTATAGGAGCAAATGCTCTATTTATCACAATGGTTTCAACAGGCGAGTTTTACAGAGGCGTAGAAAGGCGTATTTATGGAGGAAAGGGATAAACGCCTTTTCACGCTTTTGCAAATGAGAACACTCAGATCAGATGACTCTTGTAGGAGCCACCTGACCAGGGCCTACTGTGTTTGCTTATGAAAAAATTTCAACAGACCAGACTCCACAATTTCTACCAATACCAACTAGCCCTGTGTTCATAATTATGCTATTATAGAAATTCAGCTAATAAATATTCATAACATAATCATTTCTTACATAAATATTCAACAAGAAAAAGGGTTCACACTGTTTAGTATCTACTGAAAACCTGAGAAACTGTGTAGATCTAGATGTGGTCCCTAATCAGGGATATGTTGTGACTTATCTTTTAACCCTTTCCTCCATAAATACGCCTTACTACATCTCTGTAAAAGTCATCTGTTGAAACCATTGTGATAGATAGAGCAAATGCTGAATTTATCACAATTATTTCAAGTTACAAAATTCTAATAAATTCCTTTTCTCTAATTAATGCTCCTTTTCGGTAGATGCATACAAAGAGGTTGAACCTAAAAATAGCCTGTGGAGGAATGAGTTGAAACAGTTTGTTTTGTATTAACCCTTATCCCGCTATTTGTGACCTGAGGCTGACTCAAGTTTGCAAACAGCTTGGATCCCGATGAGAAGCTGAGTAACTTGGCGTCCCATTAAGATCCACGCTATTTGACATTTAGTCAATAGTTTCTCAAAAGCTTGATCAAATTGGAAATATAAAATGCACCAGATCAAAGTTTGAGCAGACAATACTTTCTTTACAGCAGGTTCAGGGTTAAAACCAAGGTTGTTATATGGTTGGCCAGTAAGTCATCAGCAAGCTAAAATGGCATAGATGATGTTAGAGTAGAAATTGTTGTTAAATATATGCATTCCATAAACTTTTAATATTGAACTGGACCCATATTCATAAAAAAACATGTTAAAATAATACTTATTAATATTTATGATATCATTATTTCTTACATGAATATTCATGAAGTAAAGGGTTTATCTGCAGACCCAAGCAAGCTTTCTATAAACAGTCTTAACCCATCCCTCCATAGGCTATTTTTAGATCAAACCACTTTGGATAAATCTACCGAAAAGGAACATTAACTAGAGAAAAGGAAATTTTAGAATATTGTAGTTTGAAACCATTGTGATAAATAGAGCATTTGCTCATATTGGAACAAATGCTCTATTTATCACAATGGTTTCAACAGGTGATTTTTACAGAGGCATAGAAAGGCGTATTTATGGAAGAAAGTATATACTTCATATTGCAGTCTTTTACTGCCAAGTGGTGTAATCAGGTTCTACACTAGCAGCTAAAGAATGTTTGATTTGATGCTTTACTCCATAAGTATGCCTTTTAAAAACTAAGTAGACCCAGGATTTACCCTGTTTGCTTATGGAATAATCGGATTCTACAATTCCTGCCATAGACAAAAATTCCTGTTTACACGTGTCATAACAATTCAGCTAATGAATATTCATGATGTCATTATTTCTTATATAAATATTCATGAAATAAAAGCTTCACCCTTTCTTCCATAAATATGCCTTTCTACGCCTCTGTAATAGTCACTTCATGAAACCATTGTGATAAACAGAGCATTTGCTCCTACAGGAGCAAATGCTCTATTTATCACAATGGTCTCAAACAACAAAATTCTGAAATTTTCCTTTTCTCTAGTTAATGCTTCTTTTCGGTAGATTCATTCAAAGAGGTTGGGTCTAAAAATAGATTATGGAGGAAAGGGTTAATGGTACACTACTTGCCTAGAAGAGAAGCTGTACTGTTGTATTTTTATGGATATAGGTCCAGGGCTTTATAGAATCAACAAAAACTCCATTCCGGAATACCAGCATTAGAGGTGTTTCTTTTAGCTCATCTGTTAAGTAAGTTGAGATATACAAATGCAGTTATAACCTTATACTTGTTATTGTTGTTTTCTTTAACACTGCATCCTAGCAGCTGTTGTTCACTCTGTATTTTTGAAGAGATATGTTATAAAACTTATTTTGAATTATTGTAGCAGAGTACAGTTATCTAGCGTTCAAGGAGTTTATGTAAAACTCCAAACTTTGCTCACAGCTTGACTTTCACAAGAGCTAGTCAATCAAATGTCACATTGTTAGTGTGCAAACTGTACTACTGTATGAAAAAAATATACTAGACCGGTAGATCAGATGCTTAAATCAAATATTCATTCTAGAAACACACCTTCTTATTTTCCGCCAAATTCTATGTTGTGACCACTCTTTAGAATCGTCTTATAGAGATGACTCTAAAGAGTGGTCACAACATAGGGTTTGGTGGAGAAACAGCGATTTTAGTATTGGAAATATGCACTTTAGCTATGACTCTCAAATATGTTACAATACTCAAAAATATAAAGTGGTCAGTGTCAATGGTAAGGAGAGAGACCATTGCAAACAGTGTAGACTAAAATATTGAAGCCACTGAGGAGTGTCACACAGAGCTCAAGATAGGAGAAACATTTGGGAAATATTTTTTATATACAGTGAAACCCCGCTAATGCGACCACTTAATAAACAGCCACTGGTGTCGTTTAAAGCAGGTGGTTGCTTAATGCAGCACAAAAGGTTATGCAGAAAGCTCCTACAGGAGCTTTCTGCATAACTTTTGTACTGCATTAAGCAACCACCTGCCTCTGCCACCCAGAATTATGCCCCTTTTTGGTGGTCGCATTAGCGGGGTTTTATATATTTCTATGCCAACTCTAAAGGTGTGGTGGTGGATTAAAACCTCTCTGAACAGTACTTTTAATAAAGAAGAGATCTGGTCTTTCAGGCAGGTGACAGCTTAATGCAGGCTGAAAGTCATGCAGAAAGGAGCTTTCACCCTGCATTAAGCTGTCACCTGTCTTACAGAATGGCATTGATACCAGTTTTCATGCCCGGTTTAGAGAAGTTTTATTGCATTTATCCCTTTCCTTCATATAAATGTGTTTTCATGCATTTGCAAACAGAGTAGATCAAGATCAGACAGCTCCTATAGGATCAGGGTCTGCTCTGTTTGCTAGTGGAATTAATAAGATCTGGTTCTTTAGTTTCTAAAATACCTACAGTGTTCCGCCTTCCAGTAGGTATTGAAATTTGAAACAAACATAGAACTGGGAAAGGGTTATTAGAATCGACACTTCGAGACAATTGTAATGAACATCAACAAGATGGGGTTTCAAAAGAAAAGGATTTTTATAGATGAATAGTCCTCTTTGCTACATCTCAAAGCAGTGCAGACCCTGATGACATGTTGTGTTCTAGTGTTGCTGGTAATGCTTTAGAAATGCCTTTTAACAATTTTGCAAACAGTATAATTCTTGCCTACATGTATTTCAATTTTCAAAGCGAATAGTTTTGTGCAGAATTTAGATAAATTTTTTTTTAAAAAATCTAGATTTTCAAACCTATCGAATTCAGATTGAAGGCATTACCCTCATTGACTGACTGTATCATTACAGTTGTTTGCACTAAGCATTCTTTATGTGCCAACTAAAACCCGGTCGTTGATCCATGTAAACACAGAAAAGAACAAAATGTTGTTGTGTTTATGTTTATAGAGATTTATTAGTATTTTTGTAACTTTTATGAAAACTTTTTCAATTAAGCCTTTACTCCATAAATGTGTATTTATAAGCTATTTTTAGATCCAACTTCTTTGAACAAATCTACCGAAAAGGAGCATTTACTACTGAAAAGGAAAATTATAGAATTGTGTAGAGTTGAAACCATTTTGATAAATGGAGCATTTGCTCCTATGGAGCAAATGCTCTATTTATCGCAATGGTTTCACAAAGTGACTTTTACAGAAGTGTCAAAAGGCGTCTATATGCGGGAATGGGTTAATGCCTTTCCAAACAAAGAAGACCCAGATCAGATGACTCCTGTAGTATCAGGCCCTGCTCTGTTTTGCTTTAATATGGAATCAGATCGATCTGATTCTAGTTTCTGCCATAGCTAAATGTTTCTTTGTTCAATGCAGTTATAAAAAATGCATCTGAATGTAATGGATGTTTGTGATGTCTTCATTTGTTGCATGAGTATTCATGGAGTAAAGGGTTAATCTATTCGAACAATGTTATAAAGGGTTAGCATGATTTCTGTTGCATGTACATTGTACTTATAATTAATGGGAACTGTGATCCTTGAATAAAATGTTTTAACTCGTAAGTTTAGTTGTTGTTTTTTTCCATTGAAAAATGAGGTACCATCAATCGAAATACAGTAAAACCTCACTATTATGGCCACTAAATTGTATTAATGAGTTGGTATTTAGGACAGGTGGCTGCTTAAATCAAGGTGAAAGTAAAAGGTGAAAGCAAGGCTCCTATAGGAGCGTTCTGTTTTACTTTCACTTTGCTTTAAGCAGCCACCTGCCTTTAACACAAACTACTTGATGTAACATAGTGGCCGTTATAGAGAGGTTTTACTGTATATTGTTAAACCTGTTGTTTTTTACCATTTTATCCTTTCCATCATAGAGAATACTTTTGGCACCTATGTAAACGGAGAAAACCCAGGTCAGATGGCTCCTGCAGTAGCTTTCTGGTCAGGGTCTGCTGTGTTTGCTAAGAAAATATATACATGTAGATCTGATTCTACAGTTTCTGCCAAAGTAAAAATTATGTTCACAATGCTATTAAAAATACTTGGTTATCCCTTTTCCTCATATATACACGTTTTCACACATTTGCAAACAGAGTAGACCAAGATCAGGGTCTGCTGTGTTTGCTATGAAATTATAATAGGACTGACTCCGTAGTTTCTATCAATACCAAAACAATGCTGTCTACAAATGCCATTATCAAAATCAAGCTAATAAATATTCATAGTGTGATTATTTCTTACATGACCACTGAACAGGGAATAGATTAATTAACATTTAGCCTGCTATGAGTGGATGAGAGAATGCCTATGCAAACAGTTTGGATCCAGATGAGATGCCGAGTAACTCGGCGTCTCATCAGGATCCAAACTGTTTGACACCCTGATTGCATTTTTGTAGACAAATTGATTATAGCTTGAATTTTGAAAATGTAGTAGGTGAAAATTTCTGTTAAAATAATTTGCTCAGCAGGAAAAAGGTTAACATGCATGGTGTCATTATTTTTTACACAAATATTCATTAGGTATAGGGTTAATGAATAAATATGGATGTTTTAAGAAGTAGTTGGCTGCCTAATACATGTACTAACAAAAACAAGCCAATTCACTGTCAGATTGTTATCCACCACTAAACAAGTGCTGGCCTCAGTAGTTGTCTGAGTTATTGACTAGAGGGACAAAAAGGTTTTCACAAACAAAGTGCCATAACTCTGGTTTTCAATGGTAAATGTGAGTGATACTTGCAGGGCCGCATTTACTTATGGCACTAAACATTTACACAAAGTTGCATTGACAATGTCCAAACAGTTGAGATTATTATGATTTTTAGATGGATAAAAAAGTAAAGTATTTCACAAAGGACCATAACTCTTGTTTTCCATGTTCAATATGATTGGCACTTGCAGGGTGGTATCTCCTTAAAGGTCTTTCCTAAGTTTCAAAGAAAAACTCCAAACTGAGAATGGACTCCAGACAGACTAAAAGGTTATGTTTTTGCTTCAACGTAGCTCTGGTGTTCCAAGATCAATTTAAGTGATACTAGCAGGGCAGCATACCCTCATGGTACTATACATTTACACAAAGTTTCAAAGTATAACTCCAAATAGTTTCTCAGATATGACTCCAGACAGATAAATATGAAAGAAGGGCCATAACTGGTGTTCTATGGTCAATACGAATGATACTTGCAGAGCCACATGTCCTTATACTACTAAACAAAGGACCATAACTCCAGAATGTCAGGGTCAATATGAGTGATACTTGCAGGCCCACATTCTGTTCACTTTTACAAAATTTCAATGAAAAACTCTAAAAAGTTGCCGAGATACAGTAGAACCCCTCTAAGGCAACCACTTAATAGGAGCTTTCTGCATTACTTTTGTCCTGCATTAAGCTACCACCTGCCTCTACCACCCAGAATTATACCTCTTAGGTGTTCGCATTAGAGGGGGTTTACTGTATCTATCGGAGATGCATTGGCAACACTAAAACTATATCACTCCGCCTTTGGCAGGGGATAATAATGCAGGATGCTCCTATGGGATAATAATGCAGGATGCCCCTATGGGATAATAATGCAGGATGCCCCCTATGGGATAATGCAGGATGCCCCCTTATGGGATAATAATGCATGATGCCCCCTATGGGATAATAATGCAGGATGCCCCTATGGGATAATAATACAGGATGCCCCTATGGGATAATAATGCAGGATACCCCATATGGGATAATACTGCAGGACGCCCCTATGGGATAATAATGCAGATGCCCCTATGGGATTATATTGCAGGATGCCCCCTATGGGATAATAATGCAGGATGCCCCCTATGGGATAATAATGCAGGGACCCCCCCCATGGGATAATAATGCAGGATGCCCCCTATGGGATAATAATGCAGGATGCCCCATATGGGATAATAATGCAGGACACCCCCTATGGGATAATAATGCATAACTGTCATCCTGCATTCAGCTACAACTTGTATGAAAACCCCAAAATAAGATCTTTCGAGTGGCAGCTTCAGAGAGGCTTTATTATCCCATTCCTCCATAAATACGCCTCTGTAAAAATCACCTGTTGAAACCATTATGATAAATATAGCATTCGGTGCTATAGGAGCAAATGCTCTATTTATCACAATGGTTTCAAACTACAAAATTAAAATAAAAAAATCCTTTTCTCTAGTAATGCGGCAGATTTATTCAAAGTGGTTGGATCTAAAAATAGCCTATGAGGGAAAGGGTACAGTACAACTCCTCTAAATCAGAATTTTAATGATAAAGAACAATTTATGTCATTCTTTTTTTAGCTCCACTTTTTCGAAAAGTGAAGCTATTGTCATGATCCTCTCGTCAGTGTTGGTTAATCTTTTTTGTTAAGGTCCATTTCTCAGAAACCATCAAAGATATTTGGTTAAAATTTAGTAAGCATGCCTCTTTTTTTACTTAGAATTTTCATCGTTGGTTAAGTTTTGTGTTAAGGTCCATTTCTCAGAAACTGTTCAAGATATTTTGTTCAAACTTGGTCTGCATCTTAACTATTACAAAGGGAACCCATTTCTCAAGGGCACCTACTGCCTGTCTGAAAGACTGACACCAGTGCTGATTTTAACATCCGGTTTAGTGAGATTTTACTCTATATGATGATTTGATTTGACAGCATAATGTATTGCATTTCTTATTTTATCACCAGACACACTACTTGTTATAACCTAGTGAGGATCAGAAACATGGGCATGTCTTATGATGATATTGACCATATGTATGCCCAATGACGATGAAGGGACCATGTATGTGCCAAGTTACGATAAAGGGACACATACATATTTCAAACTGATAATGTAAGGACCATGTATACCCAGTGATGATAAATGGAGCATGTGTTCCAAACCTGAAAATGCAAGGACTTAACCATTTCCCTGTTTTATATTTAGTCCAAATTTCAATACCTAATGAATTTTCATGGACAAAAAACTTATAATGAAATATGGAAGGTGGAACATTGTAGCCATTTTAGAAACTAAAGAAATCAGTATATCAAATTCTATTAGCAAACAGAACAGACCCTGATCAGAAGTCTCCTATGATTCATTGACCACATGTATGCATGGTGATGATATAAGGACCACATATAGGCCAAGTGATGGTATAAGGACCACATTTAGGCCAAGTGATGATATAAGGGCCACATGTAGGCCAAGTAATGATATAAGGACCACATGTAGGCCAAGTGATGATATAAGGACCACATTTAGGCCAAGTGATGATACAAGGACCACATGTAGGCAAAGTGATGATACAAGGACCACATGTAGGCCAAGTGATGATACAAGGACCTCATGTAGGCCAAGTGATGATATAATGACCACATTTAGGCCAAGTGATGATACAAGGACCACATGTAGGCCAAGTGATGATACAAGGACCACATGTAGGCCAAGTGATGATACAAGGACCACATGTAGGCCAAGTGATGATATAAGGACCACATGTAGGCATGACGATGATACAAGGACCACATGTAGGCTAGGTGATGATACAAGGACCACATGTAGGCATGGTGATGATACAAGGACCACATGTAGGCTAAGTGATGATACAAGGACCACATGTAGCCCAAGTGATGATATAAGAACCACATGTAGGCATGGTGATGATACAAGGACCACATGTAGGCCAAGTGATGATATAAGGACCACATGTAGGCATGACGATGATACAAGGACCACATGTAGGCTAGGTGATGATACAAGGACCACATGTAGGCATGGTGATGATACAAGGACCACATGTAGGCATGGTGATACAAGGACTATATGTGAACCAACTGATACAAGGACCATGAATTAAATGCAAAATATCAATCCTCACCCCATTTTTCCAATATGTCCAATATTATGCCGTTATAACAACCATGTAACATTTAGCCTGCTGCAGGTGGATAAGTAATTACCTATGCAAACAGTTTTGAGCTAGATGAGTAACTTGGCATCTCGCCAGGATCCAAAATGTTTTATATGCTGTGTTGTTCGAAAGAAATGCAAGATAAATCAGCCGTGGTGCCATTTTCTGCCAAGAAAAGCAGGCTCAAGTCTAATAAATATTCATGATGTCATTATTTCTAATATGAATATTCATAAGATAAAGGGTTAATTCTTTCTTTCATTCTCACACCTTGTGCAAACAGAGTACACAAACAAGATGTGTTTGTGAAACACTATGCCTACTCGATATGATATTTGACCCTGAAGGATGACCTTGATCTTGACATGTCACCCCTCAAACTGCGCAGCTTCATGGGGCACACATGCATACCAAATATCAAGTCTGTATCTCTAATGGTTCAAAAGTTATGGCCAATGCTAAAAGTTGGTGACCTTTGACCATGAAGGATGACCTTGACCTTGACATGTCACCCCTCAAACTGTGCGGCTTCATGAGATACACATGCATACCAGTATCAAGGCTGTATATCTACTGGTTCAAACGTTATGGCCAATGTTGATGACCATTGACCTTCAAAGATGACCTTGACCTTGACATGTCACCCCTCAAACTGTGCAGCCAAATGAAAAACACATGCATACCAACTATCAAGTCTGTATCTCTACTGGTTCAAAAGTTATGGCCAATGTTAAAGTCGGTGACCTTTGACCCTGAAAGATTACCTTTACCTTGACATGTCACCCCCACTCTGTGCAGCTTCATGAGATACACATGTATACCAAATGTCAAGTCTGTATCTCTACTGGTTCAAAAGTTATGGCCAATGTTAAAGTCGGTGACCTTTGACCCTGAAAGATGAACTTGACCTTGACATGTCACCCCCAAACTGTGCAGCTTCATGAGATACACATGCATACCAAATGTCAAGTCTGTATCTACAGGTTCAAAAGTTATGGCCAATGTTAAAGTCGGTGACCTTTGACCCTAAAAGATTACCTTTACCTTGACATGTTGCCCCTCAAAATGTGCAGCTTCATGAGATACACATGCATACCAAATATCAAGACTCTATATCTATTGGTTCAAAAGTTATGGCCAATTTGAAGTTGGTGACCTTTGACCCTGAAGGATGACCTTGACATGTCACCCCTCAAACTGCGCAGATTCATGAGATACACAAGCATGCCAAATATCAAGTCTCTATCTGTACGGGTTCAAAAGTTATGGCCAATGTTAAAGTCCGTGATTTGACCCATTTGTTTGACCTCTGACCTTTAAGGGTGACCTTGACCTTTACATGTCACACCTCAAAATGTGCGGCTTTATGAGATACATATGCATACTAAATATCAAGTCTCTATCTGTACTGGCTCAAAAGTTATGACCAATGTTAAAGTTACAAACAAACAGACAATTTGACCTTTGACCCTGAAGGATGACCTTGACATGTCACCCCTCAAACTGTGCAGCTTCATGAGATACACAAGCATGCCAAATATCAAGTCTCTATCTCTACTGGTCCAAAAGTTATGGCCAATGTTAAAGTCAGTGATTTGACCCATATATTTGACCTCTGACCTTGAAGGATGACCTTGACATGTCACACCTCAAAATGTGCGGCTTAATGAGATACATATGCATGCCAAATATCAAGTCGCTATCTGTACTGGCTCAAACGTTATGACCAATGTTAAAGTTACAGACAAAGAAACAGACAATTTGACCTTTGACCCTGAAGGATGACCTTGACCTTGACATATCACCCCTCAAAATGTACAGCTTTATGAGATACACAAGCATGCCAAATATCAAGTCTCTATCTTTACTGGTCCAAAAGTTATGGCCAATGTTAAAGTCGGTGATTTGACCCATATATTTGACCTCTGACCTTGAAGGATGACCTTGACCTTGACATGTCACACCTCAAAATGTGCGGCTTAATGAGATACATATGCATGCCAAATATCAAGTCTCTATCTGTACTGGCTCAAAAGTTATGACCAATGTTAAGTTTGCGTTAAAGTTACAGCCAAAAAAACAGACAATTTGAACTTTGACCCTGAAGGATGACCTTGACCTTGACATGTCACCCCTCAAAAAGTTATGACCAATGTTAAAGTTGCTGACAAAACAAACAGACAAACAGACAGACAGGGCAAAAACAATATGCCCCCCAGATTTGATCTGGGGGGCATAAAAACAGATGGTTTCTATAGGAATCTGCACTGTCTGCTAATGAAATTTTATAGATCTGACCCTACAGTTTTTGTCAAAGCAAAAACTTCCCTTGAAAAGTTAATATTATAAACATTAATTTAAGTGAATATTCATGAAGGGAACAATGAGTAGCTGATAGGAACTCACAAAGAGAATAAGAAAACTCACACAGCTGCCTAAGCATAGTTTATTTACAACAAATATCTTCAAAGATAAAATGTACATAAAACAGCAGATCTTAACCCTTTGAATGTGGAACACATTATCTACTGGCAAACAGTGTAGACCCAGATCAGAGGGTTCCTCTTGGACCCCTATCAAATGTTGTTATAAAGAAAGTTCACTGTGATACATTATTGAGTCTAAATTTGAGACTGGCACTCAAATGCTACTGATTCAAATATTGAAATATTTGAATTTGCAGATTTTCAGTCCAATTCTCAAGTTTAGACTGTAACTTTATCAGCATTATCTAAAACAATTTATATCTTGGGAAGGTATGAATGTCTACCAAGCATGAACTTTCACTTACGGATAGTCATGTGAGGAATGATGACATCCTATTGGTAAAAAAAAAAAAAAAAGTAAAGTACCTAGTTATAGTCTACTTTCAGTCCGAATGACCGCTCAGTTGACTGTACATTTGGTCATGGCAGAAACTATAGAATCTATAGAATTCCATCAGCAAACAGAGAAGACTCTACAGTAGAACCTGTCTTAAGTGACCTTTAATTGATTATGTACACAAAATTCTTTAAAGGCAGGTGGTTGCTCAACCCATTCCCGCATATTGACGCCTTTTCACGCCTCTGTAAAAATCACTTTTTGAAACCATTGTGATAAATAAAGCATTTGTACCTATGGAGCAAATGCTCTATTTATCACAATGGTTAAGACTACACAAATCTAAAATTTACCTTTTCTCTAGTAAATTTTTCCAAGAGGTTGGGTCTAAAATAGCCTAAGTTGGAATGGGTTAATACAGGGCAAATGTTATACAGAAAGCTCCTACAGGAGCTTTCTAAATTATTTGTTTACTACTTTTGACCTGTATTAAGCAACCTCCTGTCTTACAGACCCTTAATTAGACCTCCTTTTATTGGTCACTTAAGACAGATTCTACGGTACTAATCAGACAACTCCAATCTGTTTGCATGAAAAGGATTAAATATGTGTCATTTTTAGTGTATTTCGCAACACTCATTAGCAGAACACAGCTGATCTACAGCTGAACTTCGATATCTCAAACTTGAAGGGACTGAACAAATTACTTTTAGATAACAGAAGTTCCAGTTATTTCTTATCTGGACAATGTCTTAAGTTCAGCATTATGTTATACCTGCATTAAAGTGTCACATATGTGTTCCAACCCGTAATGTCACATGTATTTCTAGATATGCATAGTGAAACAGTTTAGAGAAATCCTGTATTGTATATTTTTGAAGGACCAAACTTTTGGTTCGAGTTATCCCAAAGTTCGAGTGAAGTTCGAGATATCGAGGTTCCTCTGTATATTGTACACATAACTAAACAGTTGTCAACAATTAACCCTTTAGTTCATGAATATTTATGTCAGAAATTATGAATATTAATTAGATAAATTTTGTAATGGCATATAGATACCATGGCAAAAACTATAGAATCAGATCTATATTTTTCAATAAGAAAACAGAGCCGACCCTGATCAAGTGGCCCCTACAGAAGACATCTGATGTGGATCTACTCTGTTTTCAGAGGCATTTAAAGACATTTCTATGGAGGAAATGGAGTTTGTTTTCTTAATTATCAATAGCAGATTCCCTCTTTAACTCTTACCCTTTTGAATATTCTTGATAGAAATATTGACATTATGAATATTTATTAGCTGAAATTTTCATAATACATACAGTAAACACCCTCTATAACGACCACTAAATTACATCAAGTATTTTGTGTTCAAGGCAGGTGGATGCTTAAAGCAAGGTAAAAGTAAAACAGAACGCTCCTATAGGAGCGTTCTGTTTTACTTTCACCTTGCTTTAAGCAACGACCTGGCCAAAATACCAATTATTTAACACAATTTAGTGGTCGTTATAGAGAGGTTCTACTGTATGTATACTAACAGAACTTTTCGGTGTGTAGATCTGCAGAGTCAGATCTACTATAATTTGAAAAGCAAACAGAGCAGACCCTGATCAGATAACCACCACAGGAGCTGTCTGATCAGGGTCTACTCTGTTTGCAAAGGCATGAAAAAGACATTTATATACGGTATGAAGGAAAGGGGTAACCCTTTATCTGATAGATAGGCCTTTGGACGTCTTTGCAAACTGTAAAAGAAGTCTCATCAGGGATTATTCTATTGGATTATAGAATATCTTAACCTTTTCCTTCATATAAATCTCTTTTCTTGTATTTGCAAACAGAGTAGACCCAGATCAGATGGCTCCTGTAGGACCGTCTGCTCTGTTTGCTTAATAAATTAGATCTGACTCTACAGGTTTTACCAATGCCACAAACTTCGATGTATATATGCTTTTATAAAATTTCAACTTGTAAATATTCATGATGTTGCTATTTCTATATGAATATTTAAACTATGAAAGGGTTAAAACTAAAAAAATTATATAATGATATAACCAAATCAATTCATGAATATTCATAATGGGTAGAGTCTGTCATGAATATTCATAATGGGTAGAGTCTGTCATGAATATTCATAATGGGTAGAGTCTGTCATGAATATTCATAATGGGTAGAGTCTGCCATGAATATTCATAATGGGTAGGGTCTGTCATGAATATTTATCAGATGTAGGGATGAAAATTTACATATTGTCCAGAGCTCCGGATAAGATGCGTAAATTAAAACATTTTCAAGAACAGCTCCTTCATTTTTACACCAAACCCAATACTGTGACCACACTTTAGAATCGTCTCAAAGAGTATAGGGTTTGCTGGAGAAATGATGATTTTCGTATTTGAGTACGATGCTGTAGCTCTATTGTCGTCAAAAATTGCAAAAAAAGTAATTATCTAATACAACAAAATGTACATGTGTAACTTCTTTTGGTCTACTTTACAAAACTATGAATTGAGTTGATTCTGCTATGATTCCCATGGACTGTACTTGGTCTTTGGTGATGATACTTGTACTTATTGGCTGGATAAAGTCTTTCTGTACCTGTGATTGGTCAGGCTGTGAATAACATGGAGAATGCCTTGTAGCCAAAGTTTGTGCAGATGTCTATCTTGGGACTGCTTCCTGCTACACTTAGAACCTAAAGAATGAGAAAAAGTCAAATATTTACATTTAAACCTTGACTCCATGAATATTCATGTAGAAAAGAATGGCAAAATGTTGTTACAAAACACATGGAAACTGGAAGTTTTGGCCATGGCAGAAACTGTAGAATCATAGCTATATTATGTCACAAGTAAACAGAGCGGAGCCTGATCAGATGGCTCCTATAGGAGCCATCTGATCGGGGTCTACTCTTTTGCAAAGGCATAAAAAGATGTATTTATGGAGTAAAGATATGTTTTTTAAATACATAATAGGTTACTATTTTTTACTTCATGACTACTAGTTTTAGAAATAACGACATCATGAATATTTATGACTGTTTTTGCCATGGCAGAAACTGTAAAATCCGATGTATATTATTGGAAAAGCAAAATAAACACCAGACTGTGATCAGATAACTTCAGTAGGAACTGGGTCTACTCTCTTTGCAAAGGCATTAAAGGGCATATTCATGGAGTTAAAAGGTTAACTGAATAGTTTTTTGTAAAAGTTAAATCAGAAAATTGGGTCTAATTATTTCTGAAGCCATTTATCAATGGGTCACTTAACTCATTCTCCCCTAGGCTATTTTTTGACTCAACCTCTTTGAATGTATCTACCAAAAAGGAGCATTAACTAGAGGAAAGGAAAATATTAGAATTTTGTAGTTTGAAACCATTGTGATAAAAAGAGCATTTGCTCCTATAGGAGCAAATGCTCTATTCATCACAATGGTTTCATAAAGTGACTTTTATAGATGCGTAACTATGCGTCACTAGGATAACTAGGCAAGTGTCAAATTCGTTGCAAACACACAGCATCTCATTAGGAACCAAATTGTTTGGCACTCTGATTGAGACTGTAATGTCAAAGAAATGAAATTGTCAAAATTGAACCAGATGAGTTGACCCATTACCTCGTAGGCTATTTTTAGATCCAAACTTTTTGAATAAATCTACCAAAAAGGAGCATTAACTAGAGAAAAGATAAATATTAGAATTTCGTAGTTCTGAAACCATTGTGATAAATAGAGCATTTGCTCCTTAGGAGCAAATGCTCTATTTATCACATGGTTTCAAAAAGTGGTTATTACAGAGGCATAGAAAGGCGTATTTATGGAGGAAAGGGTTAATGCAGATAATAATCACTAAGCCTGTGGGCAAGTATGGCATCTAAAGGATAGCATAATATATGAAAATGAGACATGGATCGAAGCCTGTAGAAATGTCTTATGAAAAGTATTATGCACATAAAAATGATGACCAAATTTGGTGAAGATTGGAAAATGATATACATGTATCTATATGCCGTCTACTCTCCATATTCTGATGAATGTATCAAAGTAGTGTAGGACAAAATAGACCCTGGATCAGAATTGACCACATAGACAAACACCCCTTGATGATTTTTGCAGGGTAGACAAAAGCCCTTTGGTGAATTTTGCAAAGTGACCGTGTGAAAATCAAGAGGCATTTGTTCACACTACAAAAATCATCATCAAGCTTTTGTCCACCCTGCAAATATAATCAAGCGATTTTTGTACATCACCTCATAGGCTATTTTTAGATACAACCTCTTTGAATAAATCTACTGAAAAGGAGCATTAAACAGCCAAAAGGAAAATTTTAGAATTTTGTAGTTTGAAACCATTGTGATAAATAGAGCATTTGCTCCCAAAGGAGCAAACACTCTATTTATCATAATGGTTTCACAAAGTGACTTTTACAGAGTCGTCAATGCGAGGGAATGGGTTAACCATTTACTCCTTGAAGATTCATGTAAGAAATATTTATATCATGAATAATTACTGAGCACAGGAATATTTGGCCATAGCAGAAAACAATTATAAGTAGGTAGACCAGATCCTGATCATATGGCTCCTGAAGGAGATGTCTGATCTGGGTCTACTCTGTCTGCAAAGGTGTTGTAAGGTGTGTTAAAAAGTGTTAAAAATTGGGAATAAAGGTTTAACCTTTTCCCTGTTCTGTGTTTATTCCAAATTTCAATACCTAGGCTACTGAATATTCATGGACAAAATAGTTATAATAAAATATGGAAGGTGGAACATTGTAGGCATTTTAGAAAGTAAAATATATCAAACTCCATAAGCAAACAGAGCAGACCCTGATCAAATGGCTCCTATTGGAGTATTGGTATAGTGTTTGCAAATGCGTTAAAGAGATTGTTAAAAATTTGGAGTAAAGAATTAAAGGACTATTGTACACATGGTCAAATTTTGATTGAGGGACATTTGTACAAGAAGCATTTGTCCAGCTCCCTTATTATCCCATCCCCTCATATTGACACCATTCTATGCCTCTTTCTGAAACCATTGTGATAAATAAAGCATTTGCTCCAATGTTTTAAAAACTACACAATTCTAAAATAATCTTTTCTCAAATAAATGCTCCTTTTGGGTAGATTTATTCAAAGAGGTTGGGTATAAAAATAGCCCATGAGGGAATGGGTTAAAGGTTTCAATCAAAGAATTACATCTAAAGCAATAAACAAAGACGTCCTGCTTTATGTTTTTTACCTTATTTGACTCTGACTTTGTATTGATACTGACACTGAACACATTTGCGGGTGAACACGGTACTTTGGATTTGAGGTCTCCATTGATGAACCAGTGATTTACAAATGGCTGACTCCCTCCAGACAGTAGCTGTAAAAACACAATAGTATTACCTGTATCAGATAAACTCAGAAACAGTGGAGCCACTGTTTAACCCTTTCCTCCATAAATACTCCTTTCTACGCCTCTGTAATCATCACTTTTTGAAACCATTGTGATAAATAGAGCATTTGCTCCATAGGAGCAAATACTCTATTTATCACAATGGTTTCAATACTACACAATTCTAACATTTTACTTTTCTCTAGTAAATGCTCCTTTTCGGTAGATTCATTCAAAGAGGTTGGGTCTAAAAATAGCGTAGGGCAAGAATGGGTTAATACTGTTATCTAATTAATATTCATGTAAGAAATAATGACTGTATGAATATTAATTGGCCGAATGATTTAACAGTATTAGTTCTGAGGGAATTTTACCCCATGGCAAAAACTGTAGAATCAGATCTATATTTCATAAACAAACTGACCCTGATCAGACGTCTCAAACAGGAGCAATGGGATCTGGATTACTCTGTTTGCAAAGGCGTAGAAAGGCATACTTATGGAGAAAAGGGTTAAATACATTTAGCTATTTTTTTATAATGGTTTTATGAACGAACAAGAGAATTAATGATAATTGAAGAAACTTTAGTATCATACCTATATCATTGCATGTGTAAACAGAGCACTCTGATATTAAAATGGCTCCTACTTAATATTTAACCCTTTCTCTTGTATAAACGTGATTTCACGCATTTGCAAACAGAGTAGGCCCAGATCAGACGGCTCCTAGAGGAGCCGTCTGATCAGGGTCTGCTCTGTTTGCTTATAGAATTCGATAGATCTGTTTCTTTGCTTTCTAAAATGTCTACAATGTTCCACCTTCCATATTTCTTTGTAACTTTTTTGTCTGGGAATTTTCAGTAGGTATCAAAATCTGGAATAAACATAGAACAGGGAAAGGGTTAATTATTGTAACAAAAATACAGAATAAGCAACTTCATTGCCATGTTAAACAGTTGAGAAAAAGGTTCTCGAACACATAAGCAGACAGAGCAGACCCTGATCAGACATATTCATGCAAAAGGGCTTTGATGTGAATATAAATGGCAAAAATAAAACCTTACTGTGTCTTCATAAAACACAACACAGTTGTGTGTTACACCTGGGGTGTTGAAGGTTGCCATGGGAGACAGAGATCGGAGATGCCAGGCTGCGAGATGAGGTCCTCCACCACAAACCTAGAGACAAATAGTCCAGAAATATGTCTTTAACCCTTTCCTTCATAGGCTATTTTTAGATCCAACCACTTTGAATAAATCCACCAAAAAGGAGCATTAACTAGAGAAAAGGAATTTTTTTAGAATTTTGTAGTTTGAAACCATTGTGATAAATAGAGCATTTGCTCCTATAGGGGCAAATGCTCTATTTATCACAATGGTTTCATAAAGTGACCTTTACAGAGGCGTAGAAAAAGCGGAGCTAAAACAACGACGGTCTGTACAGATTTCTATACAATTCTGAAAATAGAGCCATTTCTGAATGTAATTAATAGCCCAACAAAACTGTCTTGAACTAACTTGACCTGCAAGGTAATTGTTTAAAAATCCAAGATAGTCACCTATCAGTCATTTTAAATCCGATCAGACAACACCTACTTGTAGAAATTTTGACAATAAAAACCTACAGCTCCTGATTTGACACTGCAATATAACTGTTTATCAGCCATGATCCAGTTCCTGTGTAACTACTGATGTTGTAATGATAGGTCAACCGTTTCTCATGCTATTGAGAGGTCAACACCAAATTTTGGAAATTTTCCAATCAAAGGGCAAGAACTCCTGCCTGAATTACGAAATATCACTGGTTGTCAATCTTGGCCACAATAGTGTGCTTGTGCAACTAATGACTGAGTTTGGAAATGATGTCTAAGGGCTTTCATGCTATTGCCATGATAACACCAAATCTAGGAGTTTTGACAATCATAGGTCCATAACAATATTAGACAATATTAGTTTATAGTGTCATCTTCAGCTAAGATATTATGCCTGTACAACCACTGGCCAAGTTTGGTAATAATTTGTCACAGGGTTCTAATGCTACTGAAATGACACATGGGATGGTACAACTTACTTAATTCCTACTTAGCCCCAGAGCTACAAATATGAAAGTGTATCCAAATATTAAAGTTGTCATTTCTCCACCAAACCCTACACTGTGACCACTCTATAGAACTGTCTCAAACAGACGATTCTAAAGAGTGGTCACAGTATTGAGTTTGGTGTAGAAATAAGGCAGTTATTCTTGAAAATGTTATAATTTACACATCTTATCTGGAGATTTGTAGCCCCCTTGTTACTTCATGACATGGGGCTGTAAATATTGATACAAACAACAATTTTCTTTATCATACATGTATTACTATTTTAAATGTTGTACAGTACTCTTATCCTAAAGTAAGACTTTCCCTCAGCTTACCATCCAATCCCCTGGTGGATCGCATTCTAAACAGCCTATCCATTTACCAAGCTCTGGACGGGCAGTAAGCTGAAATAGAAGAGAAATTGTTAACCCTTTATCTGGTCAATATTCTTGATGAATGTAAGATCTAATGATATCATGAGTGTTTCTTAGCTTTGTTTCCATAAAATTTATGTGTACATGAATACAGGATTTTTGGACATGTCAGAAACTGCAGAATTATCTCATTTCATTTAAAGCAAATACAGTGGTGCCTGATCAGATAGCTCCTACAGGAGCCATCTTATGCAGCAAAACCCCCTCCAAACCAGAATTTTAAAAGAGAAGAATTTAGGTCTTGTTAACCCTTTCTCCATCAATACGCCTTTCTACGCCTCTGTAAAAGTCACCTGTAGAAACCATTATGATACATAGAGCATTTGATCCTATAGGTGCAAATGCTCTATTTATCACAATGGTTTCAAACTACAAATTTTTAAAATTTTCCTTTTCTCTAGTTAATGCTCCTTTTCAGAAGATTTATTCAAAGTGGTAGGATATAAAATAGCCTATGAGGGAATGGGTTCCGCAGGTGGTTGCTTAGTGCAAGTTGAAAGTCATGCAGAAAGCTCCTTTACAGACCAATATTAATACTAACTTGATAGTCAGGTTTAGAGGACTTATACTGTATGGGTCTCGTGAATATTCAAAAACTGAATTTTTATAATGGCCAATGAACAAGCGAAATTTCGGACTTGCAAACACTGTAGAATCAGACCTATTTCATTTCAAAAGCAAACAGAGCAGACCCTGATTAGACAACTCCTATAGGATCCGTCTGATGAAGCATGTTGATTAGGAAAAGGACTTAACTGTCTTTCATGTATTTTCAAAAGCTTTTTCAAGAAAGGGACACACCTGCTCATCCACTGAGACACTGGTCTCAGACAGACTCGGACACTGGTCTCAGACACACTCAGACACTGGTCTCAGACACACTCAGACACTGGTCTCAGACACTGCACTCAGACACTGGTCTCGGACACACTCAGACACTGGTCTCAGAGCAACAGATAAATGTGCATACTCAGATACTAAACTTTATTTCTCCACCAAACCCTATGTTGTGACCATTCCTCGAGACGATTCTAAAAAGTGGTCACTGCATAGAGTTTGGTAGAGAAATAAGAATTATTCTTGAAAATGTTTTAATTCATGCCTCTTATCTGGACCTCAATTTCATACATGAAATGATGTGTGGATTATCAGTTTGAATGCTGAAGCTCAGAGTGGAATAGTCCACCAGTGTTTAGCCTAACTTATTTGAATAAATCTACTGAAAAGGAGCATTTACGAGAAACAAGAGGGCCATGAGGCCCTGAAGCGCTCACCTGAGATAACCCCCGGGGCGGGGCCATTTTTGACCAAGAAGTTATCATTTGTACAACCTTGGTAGAGAACCACAAGGCAAAGCAGTATGCCATTAATTAAAGGTCTAAGCCTTATGGTTTCAGAGAAAAATAATATTTTATATTTTTCCCATGAAAAACTGATAAGCCCCAAGGCAGGGCCAAGTTTCGTCCCAGAGGTCAGGGTCGTAAGTTGAACATTCTTGGCAGAGGACCACAAGCCAAAGCTACATATTTGTAGAGGACCATTAGATCATGTTACATACCAAACATCAAAGGTCTAGGCCTTACAGTTTCAGAAGATTTTTAAAGATTTTCTTATGAAAAACTGATAAGCCCTTGGGCGGGGCCATTTTTGGTCAGGGGTCATAATTTTAACAATCTTTGTAAGGGACCATTAGATCATGCTACACACCAAACATCAAAGGTCTAGGCCTTACGGTTTCGGAGAAGAAGATTTTTAAAGATTTTCCTATAAAAAACTGATAAGCCCTTGGGCGGGGCCATTTTTGGTCCAAGGGTAATAATTTGAACAATCTTTGTAAGGGACCATTAGATCACGCTACATACCAAATATCAAAGATCAAGGCCTTACAGTTTCAGAGAAGAATATTTTTAAAGATTTTCCAATGAAAAACTGATAAGCCCTTGGGTGAGGCCATTTTTTGCCCAGGGTCATAGTTTGAAAATCTTTGTAGAGGATCATTAGATGATGCTACATACCAAATATCAAAGGTCTAGGCCTTACAGTTTCAGAGAAGAAGATTTTTAAAGATTTTCCTATGAAACACTGATAAGCCCTTGGGTGGGCCATTTTTGGTCTGGGGGTCATAATTTGAACAATCTTTGTAGAGGACCATATGATCATGCTACATACCAAATATCAAAGGTCTAGGCCTTACAGTTTCAAAGAAGACGATTTTTAAAGATGTTCCTATGAAAAACTGATAAGCCCTTGGGTGGGGCCATGTTTGGCCCCAGGGTCATAATTTGAACAATCTTTGTAGAGGACCATAAGATCATGCTACATACCAAATATCAAAGAACTAGACCTTACAGTTTCAGAGAAGAAGATTTTTAAAGATTTTCCTATGAAAAACTAATAAGCCCTTGGGCTGGGCCATTTTTGGCACAGGGGTCATTATTTGAACAATCTTTGTAGAGGACCATAAGATCATGCTAAATACCAAACAAAGGACTAGGCCTATCAGTTTCAGAGAAGAAGATTTTTAAAGATTTTCCTATGAAAAACTGATAAGCCCTTGGGCAGGGTCATTTTTGGCCCGGGGGTCATAGTGTGAACAGTGTTTCGTTCCCCCTAGCCATTGATGCCTCTGACAAAATATTGTTAAAATCAGTTCAGCAGTTTCAGAGGAGATGTCGTTTGAAAATGTGGACGGACGCTGGATGACGGACGCCGGACGGATCGCGGTCTTTGGCTCAGGTGAGCTAAAAAGTGTAACCGGGTGTTCTTATAAAGAAACATACCCGCTCAGACCCAGGTCGCCAGGTTTGCAGTCATACACACTACCACATCGCCATACATGTGTGCTTGTACAGTAAGGCCGTACAAATGATGATAAACCTATACACTGTGACATACTCCCCCAGCAAGTTGAGAACGACTGGGAATCAAACTCGGAGCACATACAGTCACAACCTCAGGTTTGGTGCCAAATGTAACCAGGTGTTCTGATAAAAAAACAAATCTGCTCAGACCTGGGATCAAACCAGGTCGTCAGGTGCGCAGTCATACACTCTACCACGTCGCCATAAAAGCGCACTTGTACAGCAAGGCCGTACAAGTGATGATAAACCTACACACTGTGACAAAAGGAAGATTTTAGAATTGTGTAGTTTTGAAATCAGTGTGATATATAGAGCATTTGTTCCTTTGGTTTCAAAAAGTGACTTTTATAAAGTTTATAACGTTTATATGAAGGAAAGGGATAATACCTCGTGTTTATATGGCTCCAGTATATGCATAGCTTCTCTGCTGGCACGTGTGTCTGAAACACAAAATTATGCATTAAATTTAATTAACTGCTTAACACTCTACCTCATGTATCTCAAGTACAGGAAAGCCTTTGTAATAGACAATAATGGAGTTGTCAAAGAGTTTAAATTAAGCTGGCAGACTGAAAAGTCAATTAAAATTGATTGAATGTAAAAATGATACCTCTAGATACAGTAAGGAACAGCCATCTTCAGACTTACCCCAAATTCTGACTGTCCCATCCTCTGAGGCAGTCACTAAGTCCCTACCAGAGTTTTTCAGCGTAACACAGTGTACATAATCAGTATGTCCGTTGAATGCATCCTGAAATGTAATATTCCAGTCCAGTCCATTGCAGATTGCAAGACAATTGTCCCATTTTGCTTGTATTGGGATTTTACGTAGCTTTAACAGTACAGTCCTACAGGAGCCATCTGATCTGGATCTTCTCTGTTTGCAAAGGCATTTATGGAGCAAACAGTCAATCAGTACATATATTTATTTGGATGCAAAGTGATTGGCAAACCAGCCCAAATAATACACAAATTTGAACAGAAATGTCTCAATCAAAAGCTGTTAAGGAAATATGGCAGAGCTATCATTCAACCAAAACCTACCAATTCTTAATGTGTTTTAACATACAAAACAGAAATGACTGAAA
This sequence comes from Azorinus chamasolen, assembly GCA_963576725.1. Classification (NCBI taxonomy): domain Eukaryota; kingdom Metazoa; phylum Mollusca; class Bivalvia; order Cardiida; family Solecurtidae; genus Azorinus; species Azorinus chamasolen. The sequence goes on from OY755240.1 coordinate 2,032,104, forward strand.
TTTTTACATAACAAATATGCTAGTAAATATATATTTCTGCATATAAATAGACATATTACATAGGACTAAATTCTGTCTGCCTTATGAGAAATGTATTTGGGGATAGAGTACTCACTGTTTGTTGCCCAGTCTCAATATCCCATGTGTAGGTACTGTTGTCCCCGCAACCAGCAAAAAGATGGGTACCAGTCTCCTACAGACAGACAGAAAACAATCATGGACATCCAAATTATTTAACCCTTTACACCATAAATACGCTTTTCTACACATTGTAAACAGAGCAGACCCAGATCAGACGGCTCCTATAGGAGCCATCTGATCAGGGTCTGCGCTGTTTCCTTATAATATAATGCAGATTTGATTCTACAGTTTCTGTCACATCCAAACTCTTTTGTGTTCATTCAGCCATTATGAAAATTAAATACTTAATACTCATGATGTCATTATTTTTCTTTCATGACTATTAATGGAGTAAAAGCTTAACCCTTTACCTCATATAAACGTGTTTTCACGCATTTGCAGAGTAGACCCAGATCAGACAGCTCCTATAGGAGCCGTCTGATCAGGATCTGCTCTGTTTGCTAATGGAATTGAATAGATATGTTTCTTTACTTTCTAAAATGTCTACAATGCCCCACCTTCCATATTTCTTTATAACTGTTGTGTTAATGAATATTCAGTAGGTATTGAAATTTGGCCTAAATAGTAAATACAGAACAGGGAAAAGCTTAAAAGTCTAGCCCTTTATCTGACAAAGACTTATTTTCATGCCTTTGCAAACAGAGCAGACCCAGATCAGACAGCTCATGTAGGAGCCATCTGATCAGGGTCTGCTCTGTAAGCTTATGGAATTATAATAGATCTGACTACAGTTTCTACCAATATGGACATATGCCATTATAGAAGTTCAGCTTACATAATATTCATGATGTCACTATCTCTAACATGAATATTGAACAGTTAACCTTTTCCTCTATAGGCTATTTTTAGACCCAACCTCTTTGAATGAATCTACCCAAAAGGAGCATTTATTAGAGAAAATTAAAATTTTAGAATTTTGTAGTTTGAAACCATTGTGATAAATAGAGCATTTGCTCCTATAGGAGCAAATGCTCTATTTATCATAATGGTTTCATTAAGTGACTTTTAGAGAGGCGTAGAAAGGCGTAAACTCCTATAGGAGCAAATGCTCTATTTATCACAATGGTTTCATTAAGTGACTTTTAGAGAGGCGTAGAAAGGCGTAATTGTGGAGGAAAGTGTTAAATGGTAAATGTAACTAATCGTTATTGAAAACAAGCTACAGTGAACCTTCTTACAACGGAGGTGTTCGTTCCCAGACATTTTGCTGGCATGACAAGGTTGCCATTATAACAAGTTTAAATATGAAAGAAACTACATGGCCAGCTTTAAACTAGTACCAACAGGTGAATGCTTAATGCAGAACACAAGAAGTGCAAAAAGCCCCCTTCTTGAGTTTCCATATATCAGTTATTTCATATCTTAGTACAAAAATTAAATCAATCAATATTCAGAATGGATGAAGACTTGTATGAAATTTCATCAGCTAAAGAGTTAAAGTGCTTTAACGACTACTGCTATCAATCACACTGTTAGGCTTAAATTAAAATTAAGTTTGTTTGCCCTTTACGGACCAACCCAATTTTTTCCCACCGACCCAAAAATATTTTATTACCTAATCTGTGAGAATATTTATTTTATTTTCGACCTAGGCAAGCATGCACCTTGTGAGATGTGAATTCCAGGTGGGTTAGGACAAAAGCATAACAAATGAAATAAGATGTTATGGTTATACATTAGATGCATACATAGGCATTATAGCTACAGTGCCAAAACAGTTTTATAAATATTTTATATAGAGGACAATTTTGTCAGAAAAAAATAAAATAATTTTCCTACCTACCGACCCACTTCTAAAATCTAGGGTCAGTAAAGGGCAAACAAATACATGTAATTTTTTAGTTGAGGCCTTATATTATTAGAAGTATAAATAAGATATATAAACCAACCCTTACAATGCTGAGTTTTCAAACGGACTATTCCAAAATTCAAACAGGTCAAACTTATGGCGAATATTTAGGGATTTTTCTAAAGAAAAATGTAATGTGACAAACAGTGCAGACCCTGATGAGGGGGCTCCTCTCATCTGGGTATACACTGGTTGCAAAGGACATTAGTGACTCGTGTCCTACACTATAAGGGTTAAATCATTTTTCAAGAATAAGTCCTTCCTTTCACTGTCAAACCATTCTTCAGAATCGTCTTCAAGAAAGTTTGAAGAAACACTTCCAAAGAGTGGTCAGAAAAAAAGAATTGGTTGAGAAATTTTATCATTTTAGTATTTGACATACCTCCCTTTATTTAATCTTTAACTCCATCAATTCGCCTTTTCTATACTTTTGCAAACACAGTAGATCCAGATCAGACGGCTCCTATTGGAGCCTCTGATCAGAGTCTGCTCTGTTTGCTTATGAAATAACATAGATCTCATTCTACAGTTTCTGCAATGGTTAAAGATTCCCATGTCCATGTGCTATTTTAAAACATAAATCTAATTGATATTCATGATGTCATTATTTGTTTAATGAATATCCATAGACTAACAGGTTATGACTCTGCCTACACTGACTACTGAACTTACCTGGGTACTCAAGGCCATGGAGTTTACTTCAGGCGATGTATATGCCTTTCTGCAAAGTGAAATACAGTAAAACCTCGCTACATGTATAACGGCCACTAAAGTGTGTTAATTAGTTGGTATTTAGGGCAGGTGGCTGCTTAAAGCAAGGTGAAAGTAAAACAGAACGCTCCTATAGGAGCGTTCTATTTTACTTTCACCTTGCTTTAAGCAGCCACCTGCCTTTAGTACAAAATAATTGATGTAATTGAGTGGCCGTTATAGAGAATTTTACTGTAACCAATGAAAAAAATCACTGACCAACTGTAATAGGAATGACTAACTTTCTTTTCTGCTCTATAAAGATTATTATAATGGATCTACTTTTTGTGAAAAAGAAGAAAAGAAAAAACATGACTAATTAAAAAAGGAATGAATCATTATTCTTCTGACTCCCGACTGATAATCATTTTAATATTCATTAATTTCTTATGTATTATAATTTTGAAACGACTTTGCAAACGGTTGATAACAAGAGAAGCTGTAAAACATTTATAATTGTTTTGACCTTGTAGTGAGACCTTCAAAATCGACAAAGGTCATCTATTCATCATAACCTACCTCCCACTTAAATATAAGGATTCTAGGTAAAAAAAATAATTATGAATTATTGATCGGAAACGATTTGATCTACTGACCTACTGAGTGTCATACCTATGAACTGATTGACATGTGCAAAGCAATATACCCCCAACTTTTTTAAATGGAGACGTAAAAATAAGAAACAAAGTATATTCAAATATCATCATATAAACGTCAGGTTTTAATTTAGCCCCACTGTACAAAAAAAAACTTTTGCAATAAAAAGGAGTGACTACAAAACATTAAGATCATCTTTATGAATTATTATACATGTATTCATAAGAATAACTAAACATCAGACCAACTTACATTTGAGGAATCTTTAATGACCATACAACTTTAGCAGCCTGAAATGAAAACAAACACACAAGAAATCAAATACATGTACCTGTTTATATTTAACCATATTAAAACAAACACACAAGCAATCAAGTACCTGTTTATATTTAACCATATGAAAACAAACACACAATCAAATACCTGTGTATATTTAACCATATGAAAACAAACACACAAGCAATCAAATACCTGTGTATATTTAACCATATGAAAACAAAAAACACAAGCAATCAAATACATTTGTACCTGTGTATATTTAACCACATGAAAACAAACACACAAGCAATCAAATACCTGTGTATATTTAACCATATGAAAACAAAAAACACAAGCAATCAAATACCTGTGTATATTTAACCACATGAAAACAAACACACAAGCAATCAAATACCTGTGTATATTTAACCATATGAAAACAAACACACAAGCAATCAAATACATGTGTATATTTAACCACATGAAAACAAACACACAAGCAATCAAATACCTGTGTATATTTAACCATATGAAAACAAACACACAAGCAATCAAATACCTGTGTATATTTAACCATATGAAACCAAACACACAAGCAAATAAATACCTGTGTATATTTAACCATATGAAAACAAACACACAAGAAATCAAATACATGTGTATATTTAACCATATGAAAACAAACACACAAGCAATCAAATACCTGTGTATATTTAACTAAATGAAACCAAACACACAAGCAAACAAATACCTGTGTATATTTAACCATATGAAAACAAACACACAAGCAATCAAATACATGTGTATATTTAACCATATGAAAACAAACACACAGGCAATCAAATACCTGTGTATATTTAACCACATGAAAACAAACACACAAGCAATCAAATACCTGTGTATATTTAACCATATGAAAACAAACACACAAGCAATCAAATACCTGTGTATATTTAACCATATGAAAACAAACACACAAGCAATCAAATACCTGTTTATATTTAACCATATGAAAACAAAAAACACAAGCAATCAAATACCTGTGTATATTTAACCACATGAAAACAAACACACAAGCAATCAAATGCCTGTGTATATTTAACCACATGAAAACAAACACACAAGCAATCAAATACCTGTGTATATTTAACCACATGAAAACAAACACACAAGCAATCAAATACCTGTGTATATTTAACCATATGAAAACAAAAAACACAAGCAATCAAATACCTGTGTATATTTATTTAACCACATTGAACCAAACACACAAGCAAACAAATACCTGTGTATATTTAACCATATGAAAACAAACACACAAGCAATCAAATACCTGTGTATATTTAACCATATGAAAACAAACACACAAGCAATCAAATACCTGTGTATATTTAACCATATGAAACCAAACACACAAGCAAACAAATACCTGTGTATATTTAACCATATGAAAACAAACACACAAGCAATCAAATACATGTGTATATTTAACCATATGAAAACAAACACACAAGCAATCAATTACCTGTGTATATTTAACCAAATGAAAACAAACACACAAGCAAACAAATACCTGTGTATATTTAACCATATGAAAACAAACACACAAGCAATCAAATACATGTGTATATTTAACCATATGAAAACAAACACACAAGCAATCAAATACCTGTGTATATTTAACCAAATGAAAACAAACACACAAGCAATCAAATACCTGTGTATATTTAATCATATGAAAACAAACACACAAGCAATCAAATACCTGTGTATATTTACAATCAAATACCTGTGTATATTTAACCATATGAAAACAAACACACAAGCAATCAAATACCTGTTTATATTTAACCATATGAAAACAAAAAACACAAGCAATCAAATACCTGTGTATATTTAACCATATGAAAACAAACACACAAGCAATCAAATACCTGTGTATATTTAACCACATGAAAACAAACACACAAGCAATCAAATACCTGTGTATATTTAACCATATGAAAACAAACATACAAGCAATCAAATACCTGTGTATATTTAACCATATGAAACCAAACACACAAGCAAACAAATACCTGTGTATATTTAACCATATGAAAACAAACACACAAGCAATCAAATACCTGTGTATATTTAACCAAATGAAAACAAAAAACACAAGCAATCAAATACCTGTGTATATTTAACCATATGAAAACAAACACACAAGCAATCAAATACCTGTGTATATTTAACCATATGAAAACAAACACACAAGCAATCAAATACCTGTGTATATTTAACCATATGAAAACAAAATACACAAGCAATCAAATACCTGTGTATATTTAACCACATGATAACAAACACACAAGCAAACAAATACCTGTGTATATTTAACCATATGAAAACAAACACACAAGCAATCAAATACCTGTGTATATTTAACCACATGAAAACAAACACACAAGCAATCAAATACCTGTGTATATTTAACCACATGAAAACAAACACACAAGCAAACAAATACCTGTGTATATTTAACCATATGAAAACAAACACACAAGCAATCAAATACCTGTGTATATTTAACCAAATGAAAACAAACACACAAGCAATCAAATACATGTGTATATTTAACCATATGAAAACAAACACACAAGCAATCAAATACCTGTGTATATTTAACCAAATGAAAACAAACACACAAGCAATCAAATACCTGTGTATATTTAACCAAATGAAAACAAACACACAAGCAATCAAATACCTGTGTATATTTAACCAAATGAAAACAAACACACAAGCAATCAAATACCTGTGTATATTTAACCAAATGAAAACAAACACACAAGCAATCAAATACCTGTGTATATTTAACCACATGAAAACAAACACACAAGCAATCAAATACCTGTGTATATTTAACCACATGAAAACAAACACACAAGCAATCAAATACCTGTGTATATTTAACCACATGAAAACAAACACACAAGCAATCAAATACATGTGTAAAAACATTTTTACCATTAACCCTTTCATTGACAGAGGTAGATATTTACAGTACATGTATTTAGATATTGCAAACAGAGTAGACCCATATATTGGATGGCACCTTGGAGAACTATCTAATCAGGGTCTGCTCTGTTTGCTGATAAATATGTTACAGATCTAAATCTCTGCTGATTCTACTACTGTATGTTACAACCCTCACCTTGTCAAGAATATCTGACCAGTTCCAGGCATTAATGTCCCCATTGCCTGCACTGAAAATACAAAGTTTATTGTAAAACAAACAGAACTCAATATAAGGGGTATTATCCAAAAATCGTATTTCTCAGTTGAACTTTATCTTATCAAAAAATGTTTCCCTCTGGACTTTGCATATACTTATGCCTAAAAACATTTCTATTAACCCTTTACTTCATATAAATGCCTTTTCCTGTCTTTGCAACCAGAGTAGACCCAAATCAGACGGCCCCTGTAGGGGCCATCTGATCAGGGTCTACTCTGTTTGTGTATGGGGTTGTATAGATCTGATCCTTCATGGTTTTGTTAAAGCAAAATAATACCTTGAAAAGTATGAATTATCAAAATGAAGTGGTTAACCCTATATAGCTTGCAAATCATGTCAAAAGTTAATCATGAGTGATGACAGATGCTGAGAATGATGAATCAATAGCCATTTACCTGATCAAAAGAGTTTCTGTTGATACCAGAGAGAAAATAGCACCATCGCTTCCAGCTGAAATGACAAAATCAACCCTGCTCAATAAAAACCGACCTAAAGGCTTTCAAATGGCATTGAACTAGATCATCTGCATTTGATTAGGTTTCAGCACCACTATTTGTCACCCCAGTCAGCAAAATAGAAAATGCGCCGACAGCGGATCAAAGTATTTTCAAGTAATTTGACAGTATAACAGTGTTTGCCTGAACATATAGGACAAGTTACTTTTCTGGAGATTGAGTAAAAATTCCTAATCACTCGTCCTACAGAACGAGTGACTTCTAGAAAAAATTTCGAGGCCTGCAAAGAGAGTAGACCCAATTCAGACAGCTCATTTAGAACTGACATAGTAGCAAAATGTTGAAGAATCTGAAGACCCTGATTGAAGTGCTTCTATAGGAAGTAATCTGACAGACAAACTTAGGCAAAGACTGCAGACCCAGATCAAAATGTTCCTAAAGAAGCAGGTTTGCTATTTGCTACTATGTCAGTCTAAAATGATGTCAAATTGAATTATACAAATCTTTCAGCTTTACAAATGAGTGAAGAAGGGAGATTTGGGTCCATGCTTATAAAACTTTTAGTTGAGTCTGAGAACGTTCTCAAGCATTTGATTGGTCAGATTTGAGCCTTTGGCTCAAATCTGACCAATCAAAAGCTTGAGAACTCAAATCTGACCAATCAAAAGCTTGAGAACAAAACTCAGACTCAACTAAAAGCTTTATAAGCATGGACCTTGATGTCTGGATATTCAGGGTAAATACTGGGACTAACCTTTAAATGTATACAGAGGCCTCCTGCTATCTTCACTGGCATCAGCTGCCAAAGATGCTGATAAGCTGAAAAAGGTAGAACAGAACATTTATATTAATCCTTTACTCCATAAATACACCATCCTACACCTTTAAAAACAGAGTAGACCCAGATAAGACTGCTCCTGCAGAAGAGAAAAGATAAATCAACCTTTATCTGCAGTATTTATAACACTTTCTGAATAAATGGCCTAACTTGTACATTTACTGTATGAAAAAAATTATTTAAAAATTGAGAGTTCAAAGTGTAGAGCACAAAGACTTAAAAGCCAACGGAAAAGGGAGATAATTTCAAAACTAGGGGTGCTAGAATTATGGTTCTTGTGGACAGCACATTGTCCACATAAGACTAAGATTGTGCCAAATTAAACAAAATCACTGCATGTTGTTACCAACACTAAGTCTTGCCTGTTCGATTGTAGCCCTTGTGACGTGAACAATTTTGTGAAGTTTCATAAACAATTATGATTTGCATGAAAAGTAAAGAAGTGACAGCAAACATTAAAGTGTCCCAATGACAACATGTTAAAATGGAGTTATGATAATAGCTGGTACTTTTTTATCTGAAAAAACAACAAACAGATGAGCTAAGAAAATGAATTCTGTCCAAGCAAATTGTGGATATGGCCCAGACAAATTCAGACGGACAGACAGATAGAGACACACATATTCATGCACATAACTGCAAGCAGCTCCATTACAATAAGCTCTTATTCATGATGACATAACACTGTAACGTGCAAACCGAGTGACCCAGCAACAACAAACACTGTTGGTGCAAAGCTCAAGCTCACATCAAGAGAAGTTTGTTACGCTATATATTTATACCTCCTGGTCCACTTCCCAAGATACAATGATCTGGTCAGCTTCATTTGCATAATTACCAACGTTCTACGAACGTTACATTACTCTCCCATCCGAGAAGTCTCGTCCCGAGACTTGGACCCTGGGAGACCCGTGGGTAAGGCAACTCCGGTCTGGCAGTTGTCTTTATCCCAACGCTGCCCTCATTTGTAACGTGCAAACCGAGTGACCCAGCAACAACAAACCCTATCGGTGCAATGCTTAAGCTCACATCAAGAGATGTTTGTTGCGCAATATATATATATACCTCCACTTCCCAAGATACAATGATCTGGTCAGCTTCATTTGCATAATTACCAACGTTCTACGAACATTACAACACTAACCTGTATACAGCTATGATACCAAAATTGTTGGCTGCTGCAAGGTATTTGCCACATGGGGAAAAGCACTGGGAGAAAACTGTTGTATGTAGGAGCCGCCGGGCTGCTTCATTGTCCTGCTATAAAAACAAGCTTATTTTTATTTGGTCAAGCTATGCTCTTGAATATGTAGTAAAATCTCGATTATTCAAATTTTCTGTATTTAATTTAGACCCTATTAGGCAGTAGGCTGCTTAATGCATGGTCAAAGTCATACAGAAAGCTCCTAGAGGAGATTTCTGCATGACGTTCACCATGCATTAAGCTGCCACCTGTCTCAAAGCTTGATAATTATATGTATTTAAGTGTTCGAATAATCAAGATTTTATTGTATTTACAAAAACTGCACACCAACCTAACTCTAACACCAATGTGAAAAACATTCCACTAAAATTTGGATCAAGTGCAATTTTAATTACTTTTGATTTCTTTTGAGTAGTTCTTGACCGCATGTCAAACAGCTTTAACTGGGACTCCTCTCACAGATGTATTGTAATGGATAACCTTGAACATTTCAGTTGCACTATTGCTACCAAATGCAAAGCTTACCACAAAAAGCTGAAGTTGCCCTACATGATTTCAAACTCACTACATTAAGTATCGAAACAGACATGTACCACAATGCCGCAAAGCACTTAATACTCTTGACATTGATGACCCACTGAAAATAAGTTACAAAACTTTATTGGTTATACAGTGATAGTGATATAGTAAAATATATATTATGTCAACAGAATAAACATATAAGTTGTCAGAGGGTGTTTTTGGAAAACAAGGTCTTTTGGCTCTCTTAGTTATCTGTGATAATTTTATAGTAATAAATTTTAAAATTACACAATGATAACCTCAATATTTGTGCCTTTAAAAAAATATAATTGAGAACTTTATCAGGAAATTCACATGGAAATTTAACTGCTGTAATTGTGAGATCGTAAGAAATATAAGGACAGTAAGCACTCCTAGCTGGGGAGCTACCTTTTGGTGACATGGTTTAAGTGCTTGGAAATGATATGAATTTAGGCAACTGACTGCATGGTTACTGATTTGATGGATGACTGCCTTCTTGTTTTTATAAATATTTACCACGAAAACTAATGACATTAGTAATTACATGCTAATGTCGAGCCGAAAAATCAAGTGTAACATAGGAATAATGACAAAATGTATGTCTTAAATTATTTGAATTCATAACTAAAGTAATATAATGTCATTTTGAACAGATTAGGGACCAAAATTACATTTGAATCCTTCATGATTTGGTGCCGACGGTTGATCAGAATTATTACATTGTTATGATAATTACATCCCGACATTATTTAAACAAATTAAAACAAATCATATTCAAAATATGATATAAAAACGACAAAAATTAACATGGTGTGCTTATTTTTTCCATTTTATGCACTAAAATATTAAAAATCGTTTTATTGTTGTTTCAAGCTGTAGGAGTTTGCTGACTCTAACGATTTGACAATTCTTACGGGTTTAGAATTACACGCGCACAAAGCGGACACGTCCGAATTCTCCGAATCGACAGCTTAGTTTCCTGCAAAAAACTGCCAGATTGCATTTTAAAGATGGATCAGCAAACCTCAGTACCCGCCTTAGCAGTAACAGCAGCAGTTGGGGCTGTTGTTGTACTGTTTTTCCTTTTGTGCGGAATGATAGGTCGCAAGCCACAAGAAAGTGAAAAGGGTGTGTGTCCAGTGTTGACTGTTGTGCAACCTGTTATTTTCCAATATCCATTAGAATCTAGCATTGTTCTAGGACTTCCTCGAAATGTATTTCCATGTCACTATTTCACTGTCCGCTCAGCCTTTCTCTATTCATTATAGTTTCTTTGATTTGTATAAATATTAAAGGAAAATGAAAGTGTAAGAAGGCTATTTACAAGAAGTAGTTCATGATTACAAAATGTACTATTGTAGTGTTTATGAGTATGTGAGGCTGGTAGCAACTTTATTTGCCCTGTAATTGAGTGGTTTGGGCTTTTCTTATTTGGTTAAATGCCGTCTGAGGTTCTTGACTGCCTACACAAGTTTGCAAATCACAGTCAAACAGTCTCTCAAAAAGCGGAAGGGGGGGGGGGGGGGGGTCGTGTTCTGGTTTTCAGCCTAATATGCTCCAAGCGGTCTTGTTAATGATTTTTATATTACTTTTTTTATTCACTTTACTATATGTACATTTGGCCAATTTGACATTCACTTTACTATATGTACATTTGGCCAGTTTAACTGTCCAGACTCTTTACTATGTGTACAGAAATGGAATAAAAAGTACATTTGACTGGACACTCACATCATGCATACAAACCATACCTCTATTATAGCCAGTCTTTTTCCCTTTACTTCATCAATACACCTTTCTATGCCTTTGCAAACAGAATAAACCCTGCTATAGGAGCTGTCTGATTAGGGTCTGCTTTGTTTGTTTGTGATATAGTGTCAATAGTGTCTGTCATGGCCAAACATTACTATCCTGTCCATGGGCTATTATCACAATAAGGTGTCATTACTTCTTAAGGAGACAGTTCTCAAAGAGACAATTATAAAGAGTGGTCACAGTATAGGGTTTGGTGAAGAAATAAATGAGCTTATCCTGAAGATGTTTTAATTTAGTTTTTACATCTTATCTGGACGTCTGTATAAGCAGACTATAGGCAACTCCTGTAGGAGTCGTCTGATTTTGATCTACTCTGTTTGCAAATGCATGAAAAGGTTATGAAGTTAACTGGGGTTAACTATTGTTCTTCAGAGAATGAAGAGAAGGAAGAAGAAAAGATGCAGAAGTCAGAGAAGGCACCCAGTAAAAAAGTCAAAGCCCCTGCCAAATCTCGGAAGCCCCAACAGACTGCATTCACACACAAATGGCTAGCAAGTTCACTCAAGGGTCATAGCTCTCCAATCTTGGATATGGATTTTAGCCCCAATGGAAAATATGTCATCACTGTAGCAGAAGGTAAAATCTTTTATTTCACACAGCTAACTCTTTCAAGTGCTTTGGAGCATTAAACCTCCATCTGATGGAGACACCTTATGGTGACTTTGGAAACAGAGTTGACCCAGATCAGATGGCTTCTATAGTAGCCGTCTGATTAGGGTCTGCTCAATATATGCTTATAGAATTGTTCAGATCTGATTCTGTTTTTTCTGCAATGACCAATATATCCTGTGTTCATATGCCATTATAAAAAATAGCTAATTACATGTATTAATAAATTATATCCATGATTATATCTCTTACATGAATATTCATCAGGTGAAGGGTTTTATCTTAACCCTTTCCCTCATATAAACGTGTTTTCACGCAGTTGCAAACAGAGTAGACCCTGATCAGGGTCTGCTCTGTTTGCTTATGGAATGTGATAGGCCTGTTTCTTTAGTTTCTAAAATGGCTACAATATCCCACCTTCCATACTTCATTATAATTATTTCTATCCATGAATATTCAGTAGGTACTGGAATTTGAAATAAATGTAGAACAGGGAAAGGGTTAACAGGCATTTTTCTGAAATGAAACTTATTCTGTCGAAAAATAAATGTTATAACTAATAGTGATGTATTTTCAGATCGCTCTATCATGCTATGGTCTACAAAGGAATTTGAACAAAAAGAACACAAGTAAGTACAGAAATGTAATAGAATAAAGATTCAGAACAAAGATAAGAAAATTATCAGTCTCGAGTTTCTGTTTCAATCATTGTAAATATTTTTACTGTCAGCTTTTTTGCATGCTAATATTCAAATCTTTATAACCAAAGATAGTAGTTAGGATCCAGATGAGATCTGAATAGTTCTGTTTTTGACTAGGATGAAAACTGTTTGACACAATTATTGTATGTTATAAAATTTATATTGTATTAACCCTTTCCCTCATATTAGCGTGTTTTCACTTATTTGCAAACAGGGTAGACCCAGATCAGACGGCTCCTAGAGGAGCGGTCTGATCAGGGTCTGCTCTGTTTGCTTATAGAATTTGATAGGCCTGTTTCTTTAGATTCTAAAATGGCTACAATGTTTCACCTTGCATATGTCAATATACTTATTTTGTCAATGAATATTCAGTAGGTATTGAAAGTTGGAATAAACACAAAACATGGAAAGGGTTAACTGTTTACTCCATGAATGCTCTTGTTAGAAATGATGTCGCCATGAATATTAATTAGTTTATTTTTAATAATGACACATGAACACAGGAATTTTTGGCCATGGTAGAAACTGTAGAGCCATAGCTATATTAATTTATAAGCGAACGGAGCAGACCCTGATCAGACGGGTCCTATAGGAGCTGTCTAACATGGGTCTACTCTGTTTGCAAGGCTGATGACTATTCATGGAGGGAATAATGACTTCGAGAATAGTTGTTAGCTGATTTTTTATGATGGCATAATATATACACAGAATGTTTTGGCTCAGGTAGAAACTGTAGGATCAGATAGATCTGTGTTATAACATAACAAACTGAGCAGACCCTGATCTTACATGAGCTGTCTGATCTTGGTCTTCTAACTCTACTCTGTTTGCATAGGCATGAAAAGGTGTCTATCAGGTGAAGGGATAATGGTAACCCTTTACTCCATAAATGCCCCTTTCTACGTCTTTGCAAAGAAAGTAGACCCAGTTCCAATGACTCCTATAAGAGCTGTCTGATCAGGATCTGCTGTTTCCTTAACCCATTACCTTTTAGATCCAACCTCTTCGAATTAATCTACCGAAAAGGAGCATTAATTAGAGAAAAGTGAAAATTTTAGAATTTCATATTTTGAAACCAATGTGATAAATAGAGCATTTGCTCCTATAGGAGCAAATGCTGTATTTATCACAATGGTTTCACAAAGTGACTTTTACAGAGACGTCAAATGTCGTCAATATGAGGGAAGGGGTTAATGGTACATTATATACCTGATTCTATAGTATCTGCCATAGACAACAGTGTCTATATTTATATGCCATTAGTCCCCATTACAGAAATTATTTTCATTAATATTCATTATTTTGTTATTTGTTACATTTGTTTTTATCTTGTTTCTTTTCTCAAACTGCATTTACTCAAAAATAAACTCATCTTTTCTCCTCCAAACCCTTTGTTGTGGCCATTCTTTAGAATTGTCTCTTCAAATTGTCTCACAACGTACATGTAGGGTTTGGTGGAGAAATAAGGGATTTATTCTTGAAAATGTTTTGTCAATAAGAACTGGTAGCCAACCAGTTCTAATGACGATAAAAATAAAATAGAATTTGCTGGCCATTTACTTTGCCATTTTGGCTAGTTCAACAACATTTATTGACAAACCATGTTCTATACATTTAGACAAATTAAAGGAATTTATTCTGACATGGTTATGCATGACTTATTGAATAAGTTTGACATGGCATTTGATTTAATTTTTTTCAGATTTATCAGAGCTAATGTGGAGCTAGATCATGCCACTAGAGTTAGGTTCAGCCCAGATTCAAAGTAAGTTCATAGAACCTGCTCAACATTTTGCTTTAACCCATTCCTTCATAGGCTATTTTTAGACCCAATCTCTTTGTATAAATCTACCGAAAAGGAGCATTTACTGGAGGAAAGGGAAAAGTTTAGAATTGTATAGTATTGAAACCATTGTGATAAATGGTGCATTTGCTCCAATGGTTTCAAAAAGTAAATATTACAGAGGCGCAGAAAGTCGTACATATGAATGAAGGATTAAGAACTAGGTTAGTCGTTGTCTTTTCCCTACTTTCGTTCCAAAGCTGTAAATCATTTTAACCCTTTACCTGTACAAAATTAAATGTGTCAGCATGAAATAATGATGTCATGAATTTTAACTATATTTTTTACCAAAATTGTTGAATTAGATCTTAAATCATTGTTATAAATGAACAGAGCAGACACTGATCATAATGACTTCTACATTAGCCATCTTGATCTTGGTCTACTCTGTTTGAAATGTTTGAAAAAGAGTTTAAATGAGGGAAAGGATTACTGCTCCATTATTGTTTAATTCTGTACCTGATACAGGTAGAGACACCCTCTCATGCCATTGTGTAGACCCAGATCAGACAGATCCTATAGGAATGAGGATAATTAGTCATGGCAGAAAGAGTAGAATTAGATGTGTAATACTTAATAAACAAATGAAGCATACCCTGATCAGATGGCTCTTACAGGAACCATCTGATCTTGGTCTACTCTGTTTGTCAAGGCATCAAAAGGCCTCTCTGTTAGGTAAATGTCTAATTTAGAATGAAATCCGTAATTTTCCAGAGCCTTTATCGTGTCATTGGGTAATGGCAACACCGTACGGGTGTTTCGCATTGGCAAGAAGGAAGATGGTAGCCCTGGTAACATCGCTGGAGCTTTTGACTTCCCTGTGGTAAGTGCAGCATAGTTTTAATTTTTACTTTATAATTACACCTTTTAACACCATTATAAACAGAGTAGACCCAGATCATAAATCTCCTGCACGTAACAAAAAATGAATATTAACACTGGTATATGAAAATGTTGTTGTTGTTTGTTCTCTAAGTCTAAAAAAGTAGAACTTTCCAACATAGGATATCATGGAGAAACAAAGGAACTTTTCTTGAAAAAAAAAGGTGTAACCCATTCCCTGATATTGTCGACTTTTGACGACTCTGTAAAAGTCACTTTGTGAAACCATTGTGATAAATAGAGCATTTGCTCCCATAGGAGCAAATGCTCTATTTATGACAATGGTTTCAAACTACAAAATCCTAAAAAAAATCCTTTTCTCTAGTTAATGCTCATTTTTGGTATATTTATTTAAAGAGGTTGTATCTAAAAATAGCCCTTTGCTCCATAGTAACACCTTTTAATTTCTTTGCAAGCAGCAGAAACAGATGCGACAGCTCCTGTAGGAGCGTCCAATCAATTACACAAGAAATAATAAAGATTTGATACTACTGGTTCTGTCGGGGGTAATCCCTTTATTTATAATGCCAATAAGCTGCCATAATAGAAAGTAATCTCAGTAATATTCATCATGATATTATTTTTTACTCGACTGTTTTGAAGAAGGTTAGTAGATCTCATTGAAGGGAAGGCCCCTACATAAGAGCCATAACTCTTTATTTTAAAATTTTTGAGTTATGGTCCTTAATTTTTTCAATTTTTTTAGCTCCACTTTTTCAAAAAGTGGAGCTATTGTCATGACCCTCTCGTAGGCGTCGGTGTTGGTTAACCTTTTTGTAAAGGTCCTTTTCTCAGAAACCATCAAAGATATTTGGTTCATATTTGGTATGTATGTTTACTATCACAAGGGCAACCCATTTCAGAAGAGTATGTAACCATAAAATGAATTTTGCTATAGTTATGCCCCTTTTTATGCCCCCATTGACGATAGTCGGGGCATATTGTTTTTGCCCTGTCTGTTTGTCCATTTGTCTGTTTATTTGTCAGCAACTTTAACATTGGTCATAACTTTTGAGCCAGTATAGATAGAGACTTGATATTTGGCATACATATGTATCTCATAAAGCCGCACATTTTGAGGGGTGATGTATCAAGGTCAAGGTCATCCTTCAAGGTCAGAGGTCAAATATATGGGTCAAATCGCCAACTTTAACATTGGCCATAACTTTTGGACCAGTAGAGATAGAGACTTGATATTTGGCATGCTTGTGTATCTCATGAGGCTGCACATTTTGAGGGGTGACATGTCAAGGTCAAGGTCATCCTTCAAGGTCAGAGGTCAAATATATGAGGGGGTATAGTGTTTCACAAACACATCTTGTTCGACTTTGAATTTTCATTGTTGGTTAAGTTTTATGTTAAGGTCCATGTCTCTGAAACTGTCCAAGATATTTGGTTCAACTTTGGTACACATGTTAACTATTACAAGGGGGGCCATTTCACAAGGGCAGGTAACCCTAAAATTAATGTTGCTATAGTTATCTCCTCTTTCTGACTTAGACTTCCACTACACTATCCAGCACTAAAGAAAGTGGAGTGTGCTGTCTGCAGACAGCTCTTGTTTTAATTTAGCTGGACAAGCACCAAATCAGACAAGAGTTGGCACTGCACGCGGCTCTTGGTTACATTATTATTCATAGAGTAAAGGGTTTATGGATTCGTCTTATCTATTCTTTTGAGTACAATGTTATGTCTGCTTTTTTTGTTTTAGAAACATAAAGCGGACATTATCAGCATTGGAGTGGCCAGTAGTGGCCGCTTCATCATGACCTGTTCCAGTGATACAGCTCTAATTGTCTGGTCAATTAAAGGTATTTGACGCATACTGATTTTTTAAATCTCCATTTTTCTCATCCAACCCTGTCTTGCTGCAACACGTCGTAGATACATTTCTGATGAGTGCAACAGGATAGGGTTTTGTAAGGAAGTATTAAAAAATGTTATAAGTTTTTCTATGTACACTCTTTTTATCCAGTCACACGGCTTCTCTAGTGACATAATAAAGGGGGTGCAAATAAACTTAGGTTTATTAGGTTACTTCCGGTAGTGGAAGGTTTATTAGGTTAGTAGATAGGCGTAATGATTCTATAACCATGGAACTATTTTAGTTTTCTGTAAATATTCATAAACATGTTGATGGAATAGATCTAACAGATCTATTTGGTCACCAGAAGAATTATTCAAATGAGAAAAAAATTAAAAATAATTGGCTACAGCTGGATTCGAACCAGCGCCTGATCCTACAAAAACTAATTCTAATCTCTCTAGAGACGTCGCCCTTACCGATTACGCCACTGAGGCCACATACAAAATGACGTTGATTTATCAATTTTACTAATTTAATCCACCGCTGGCAAAACCCGTTTTTGATAAAATCAAACCTGGAAGCAAAGATTGACAGATAAATAGTAAATGTTTTCTTTTCACTCTCATGATTATTTGATTGATAAACTGTTACAGGGGCGGTGATAGTCATAAACCTAAATATAGCCTGTTCAGTTCCATCGATTTCTGAGTGACGTTAGGTAGAATCTAAAAATAGAAACAGAGACTACGTAACTCGAATTTGACCAAAGACTATAGATCATGTCTGTTTGAAATAACTTATCGACCCTCGATTCAAATCTTCTTATTTTTCAAATTCAACCACATTTCCCTTCTAGTAATACAAGTATCGAAACTATATTCCTCTGCGGTAGCTCATTAGATCTATTTACGTCTAAATGGAAGTGAAAAGGGAGGGATCCGTTGATCGAAAAACTGCATTTTCAATGTAAATTATTTCAAGAGTGTTATGAGTCTATAAAAAGACATTTAACTATATTGACTGGATAAATCGAATAATAGGTTAGTGCCGTAGATGGGACGCCTTTATCCGACTCGGAGAGAAAACAGTTGAGGCTCGGCAAGCCTCACCTCAACGTTTTCTCCCCTCGTCGGATAAAGCGTCCCATCTACGGCACTAACCTATTATTCTCTATATCTTCATACTGAAAACGTATCTCTGTTCTCCTACTAATATACCACATAGTTTTAACTGTTCCATTTTGATGTTATTGAAAAATTAACCCTTTAAATGCAGGGAATTTGCAAAACTGAATATCCAGATCAGAGGTTGCCTTGGGATTTTTTGTAATGGCACATGAAACAAAGAAATTGTATTTAAGGCAGAAAGTTTAGAATCATATCTATATTATATCATATGCAAACAGAGCAGACCCTGATCAGACAGCTCTTTCAGGAGTTTCTTATCAGGGTCTATATATATTCTATTCTTTTTGCAAAAATGTATTAACAGTTAATTGACAAAAATTCGACCGAAATGATGGAATGAATTCATAAATATTCATGGAGTAAAGGGTTGACCCTTGACTTACTCCAAGAATACGCCTTTCTATGCCTTTGCAAACAGAGTAGACCCAGATCAGATGGCTATTATAGGAGACGTCTGATCAGGGTCTGCTCTTCTTGCTTATGATATAATACAGATAAGATTCTACAGCTTCTGTCATAGTCAAAACAAAGTCATGTGTCCATGCTGTATTATAGCAGTAAGTGTAATTAATATGCATGATGTCATTATTTCTTGCATGAATATTCTTGGAGCAAAGGGGTTAAGTCAGTATTATTTTCATGTCAGATTATTTTACCATTTTGTTTTTTCTATGAAGTATTTTCTGCTAATTTCAGGAGATGTTCTGAGTGAAATAAATACGAATCACATGAACAATTTGTTTGCGGCAGTCTCACCGTGCGGGAGATTTGTGGCTTCATCAGGTATGGCATGATTATTTGTCTTATGACGTGCAGCATTCTGCAGCATATTGCAACAAACTGCTTACTGTAGAACCTGCCTTAAGCATCCATCAAAATTAGGGGTCTGTATGACAGGTGGTTGCTTAATGCATGTCAAAAGTAATGCAAGATGCGTTACTTTTGTCCTGCATTAAGCAATCGCCTGCTTTTTAGGTCTTTTATGTTCAATAAATGAATGGTCATTAAGACAGGTTCTGCTATATTTCTTTCTCTGCCACATATTGCCGCCTTCAAAATTTGCCATCTGCCTCAATAATTTCAATAATGCCTTTCATAATTTCTGAAATTTCATTCTTTTTGTTTCTAGAAACATAATCACAGTATGAAACATTTGGTGTCCTGATAAATGTTCAGTTACGTAGAGTCTCAACTGGACCCAGACTGTCTGCAAAGGTGATCACTTGTATGCCTATGGCAGCAAAATGATTAACCCTTTCCTTCATTTAAACACCTTTTCATGTTTTTTCACACAGTAGAATTTTCACACAGTGTAGACCTAGATCAGACAGCTCCTAAAGGAGCCGTCCGATCAGGGTCTGCTCTGTTTGCTAATGTTATTTGAAATATCTGTTTCTCTATTTTCTAAAATGGCTACAATTTTTCACCTGGTATTGAAATTTAGAATAAATATAGACCATTGAAAGGATTAAAAAATAATGATATCATGGATTTAAGTTTGCTGACTTTTTACAAATGCATATAAACATTGTTTTATATTGTTTGGCTGTTGCAGAAACGATATAGTTAGATCAATACAATTCCTTTAAACCAACAGTAGAACCTGTCTGATCTGTGTCTATTCTGATTAAAAAGGTGTCTCCACGGGGTAAAAGGTTAAACATAGATTTTTAACATGTTATCACATTTCTATCTTCAGGTTTCACACCGGATGTGAAGGTTTGGGAGGTGTGTTTTAACAAATCCAATGTGTTCCAGGATGTGAAAAGAGCGTTTGAACTGAAGGGCCATTCTGCAGGAGTACATTGCTTCAGTTTCAACAATGATTCCACCAGGTAGTTTGAAAATGAAAGAGAGCCCGCTTTAGGAAAACCAGGCTTCTCAAGCAGTGTAGAATGAGCTTAGTTGACGTATTTAATCCATTCCCTGATAGGCTTTTTTTAGATCCATTCTCCTTGAATAAATCTACTGAAAAGGAGCATTTACTAGAAAATGGCAGGCAAAATCTTGTACTTTAAACTCCTCCTTCACTTTCAACCTGATTCACTTGATACTTGGCATAAATGTTACTCAGGAGTAGTAGATGTGCAAGACACAAATTTCAGGTCTCCTTGACCTTTGGTCTAGAAATTGGCAGGCAAAATCTTGTACTTTGAACTCTTCCTTCAATTTCAACCTGATTCACTTGATACTTGGCATAAATGTTACTCAGGAGTAGTAGATGTGCAAGACACAAATTTAAAAAAACTCTGTGACCTTGACCTTTGGCCTTGAAATTGGTCTTAAAATTGGCAAGCAAAATCTTGTACTTTGAACTCCTCCTTCACTTTCAACCTGATTCATTTGATACTTGGAGTAGTATATGTGCAAGACACAGATTTCAGGTCTCTGTGACCTTGACCTTGACCTTTGGCCTTGAAATTGGCAGGCAAAATCTTGTACTTTGAACTCTTCCTTCAATTTCAACCTGATGTACTTGATACTTGGTATAAATTACAGAATTTTCTCTATTTGAACTTTGGGTATTTTTGTTATTTGGTCCTGTTACATGTTCAAAACTTGGATTTGCAATCAAGGCTGCCGTGTGGGGGTATTCATCACCTTTAGTGATAGTTCTAGTCTTTTATGTTTTAAAGCTTTTACTGTATTCATATAAAGATCCATTGTCAAAGTCTGTAAGTAGATCCTTCGAAGTCAAAAGCAGCAATTTGAAAAGAGAAAATTGCAGTTTTGGTTTTATCAAGTCTGTTTGAGAGCAGTTATTAAAAGTTATTAAAGTCTTATAGGTTTTCTATGGAATTGGTTATATGGATATATTTCACTGTATATGTTTCTAACAGCATTTCCTGTTTTACTGGGGTTTTTTGTAGCAAGTTAACCCTTTACCAAATAAATATTCATACAATAAATAGACAACACGAATACAGTAGAACCCCTCAAATGGGACCACTTAATGAATAAAGATGGGTGTCTTTATAAGCAGGTGATTGCTTAATGCAGGACAAAAGTAATGCAGAAAGTTCCTCTATGAGCTTTCTGCATGACGTTTGTCTTGCATTAAGCTACCACCTGCAACTAGCACCCATAATTATACCACTTTTAGGTGGTAGCATTAGCAGGGTTTTACTGTATTTGCAGAATTTTTATAATGATATATATCTAACTTTTTGACCATGGTAGAAAGTGTAGAATTAGACCTCTATAACCCCATTAATAGCGAACAGAGCCGACCCTGATCAGATGGTTCCTACAGGAGTCATTGGTAGTGGTGTCCCGATAATCGATTATAATCGAAAATCAGTCGAGCTCAGCCACAAACCAAGCTCTCGAGCTCGACTTGGCTGTTTCCGATTAATCGGAATATGGAGAATCACGGAAATAACCTAAGTTATTTGTAATCTTATGCATTAATTTTTCATATTTTCGTGGTATTTTAATACTAAAACTATATCACGATTGCTATATTTGCTATTAAATGAACAAGTTCAGAGTTTGAACTTAGGGCCCGCATACTCGGGAAATATATGCCAGTAGAAAATTGAGAGTTGAAATTTCAAGCACCGGAAAAAGAATGCGAGTGCTTTTTCGAACATTAAAATACGATGTTATTGAGATCTAAAGATTTATATCATAAACAGTCATTGTATCAATCAGTTACCGATAGAAATTGCCCTTTATATTCCTTAAATATCCGAATTGTCCCTTTCTTTTTCTCCATCCTACCGTTACTATTTATAGTATCCGTTTGGGAAAAGCCCCTTGAAGCTGCACGCGCCCCATTACTTTAGCCCGGTTTACATTGTGTATACGTTATAAGTGGCATATCAAAACGGGGTACCAGTATCACTTAGCAATATGCGACCATTTTAGATGACGGAGACCAGACACGACGATGATAAATCAAAAAATGATTTGTTTTGTAAAACTTTAAAAGAAAATGACAGATGGTGGAGAAACAAAAAAAGATCGCCATTTAATGACTATTTTTAACCTTGATAAACGAAGCTATCTGCAGGCAGTAGATCTTCCGAAAATCATTAATTCGGGTAGAAACCGCCGGTAACACAGTTTTATAAAATTTATTTTATTTGCAACTTCTACAAACAAAACTATACACAAAAGCAGCATGTGAAACATTTGAATAGCATTAGAACAAGCCACGTAATTAATCTTCAAACGCTTTGAACATTTAAAACTTTCTGTATTACACAGTAGATTCTACACTTGTTACACAGTAACCGATTCCGATTATAATCGAAGCTTAGTCGGTTGGCATGAACCGATTATCGATTATGAAAATCCAGCCGATTCCCATCACTAGTCATTGGTCTTGTATGTTTGCAAAGGTGTAACAAGGGGGTTTCTATCTGTATTCTGTAAATATCCGTAAAGGGTTAAATGTTTGCTTTCTACACATTTTAGAATGGCATCAGCATCAAAAGATGGCACATGGAAGTACTGGGATACAAATAGTAAGTTATTTGTTCCAGATGCTATGTTTGTTTCATCTTTTTTCAGTTACATGGTACTGGAATGCTTATTTATGCTGTCTTTTTAAGTCTTGAGTACGAAATGATGCTCAAGGTCCAGATTGGTCTGACTTCGACGTCAGAATCTGACGAATGTAATGCTTGAGTATTTCAGACTATATATACTCGATTCTTTTAAGCTTTAGTTAAAATATGATGGAGAAAATGCTTGACCCATTAAGAATAGCCTATTCTAGGTAACATTTGGTACAATGTATGTAGATAATCTATTATTTAGCTGCGTTATTTACTTCAGTACCATATGATATGGATCAGGATCCCTTTCAGGCTATATAATATATACTCATTTTGTTTAGCTTTAGTTAAAATATGATGGAGAAAATGCTTGGCCCATTAAGAATAGGTAATATTTGGGATAATGTATGTAGATAATATATTATTTAGCTGCATTTTTTACTTAAGTACGATATGATATGAACCAGGATCCATATCTGTTACACACTGGAAATCTTCCTGCTGCTGGTCCGTGTATGATTTCCTTGTCCCCAGATGGACGGACACTTGCCCTTGCTCAGGACAGCAACATATATACCTGTAATTCCTCAGGCAAAGATGAAGAGCTCATAGAAAATGTACATTCACGTAAGTCAGGAATATTGTTAACCCTTTACCCCATGAGTACTCATAAGAAATAGTGTCATCATCAATATAGATTAATTTATCTAATTGCATATGGACACAGGAATAGTTGGCCTTAGCAGAAACTGCAGAATCATATCTATATTATTTCATAATCAAACAGAACAGACCCTGATCAGACAGCTCCTATAGGAGCTGTCTGATCTGGGTCTGCTCTGTTTGCAAAGGCGTAGAAAGGTTTATTTAAGGAGTGAAGTGTGCAGTTAGCACTTTCCTTGTTGAATAGATTGGGTTCTATAGAGCATGTGGTTATAACAAATAATGACATCAGACGGGCAGGCGGCATCCAAAACATGTTCGCTGTCATATCAACATTGAGCTGTTTCTTTCCGAATGTCACCAAACTTTATGTTTGTGGTAATAATATCTTGGCCAAGTTCGACAACCAGCTAAATGGCTCGAGGCACTTTAGAGTTATGACCCTTAAATTATTAAAAAATGCCAATTGTAGTCTTGTCCACTTCCTTTCTTGAGCAGTTTCTATCTGATTGTCACCGGATCTGGTGAAAATATTTGTTGTAACAATTGACCAAGTTCAATAAACAGCTAATTGGCCCAAGGCACTTTAGAGTTTTGTCCCTTGAATTAGCAAAACATAGCCTATTGTAGCCTTGTCTGCTGTCTAAGTCAACCAGTTTTTATCTGATCTTCACCAAACTTCATATTTTGTGACCAAGTTCAATAAACAACAAAATGTCTCATTTGATTTATGGGCTTTGAATTAGCCAATTTTGTTTATTTTACCCTTGTCCGCTCTCCATGTCAACCAGTTTTACTCCCATCTTCATAAAACCTCAAGAAATTGTGTGTGGCTGTATCATCTTTTGATTTTCACCAAACTTCATGAAATTGTGTATGGCAATAACATCTTTGATAAGTTTTATAGACGGCCAAATAGCCCCAGACTGGGCATATTTTGTGTCAGTCAAGCACGCTTGTTAACCCTTTCCCTCATATAAACGTGTTTTCACGCATTTGCAAACAGAGTAGACTCAGATCAGACGGCTCCTAGAGGAGCCGTCTGATCAGGGTCTACTCTGTTTGCTAATAGAATTTGATAGATCTGATTCTTTACTTCCTAAAATGTCTACAATGCTCCACCTTCCAGATTTCTTTTTAATTATTTTGTTAATGAATATTCAGTAGGTATTAAAATTTGAAATAAACATAAAACAGGGAAAGGGTTAAAGCTGTTTTGTACATAACAGTTGTTTTTGTTTTGTTTACCTTTACAGAAACGTCCACCCAGATAGGGTTTGACAACTCAGGAAAATATCTTCTTAGCAGTGGTGATAAACATGTCCATGTCTTTCATAATGTCACAGGTGAGACTACAATATGACCAATGACCACTATATACATGTACAGTGAAACCCCGCTAATGTGACCACTTAATAAACAGCCACTGATGTCGTCTAAAGCAGGTGGTTGCTTAATGCAAGATGAAAGTTATGCAGAAAGCTCCTATAGGAGCTTTCTGCATAACTTTCGTCCTGCAGTAAGCTACCACCTGCCTCTGCCACCCAGAATTGTGCCCCTTTTTGGTGGTTGCATTAGTAGGGTTTTACTGTATATCCAAATTACCTTCGAGTGTTCAGACAGACAGATATTAGCAAATGGTGCAGACCTTCATCAAACTTGACCTGAAGGAGCAGCTTGATCAGGGTCTTCATTATTTGCTAATACTTCAGTATAGTTAAACCTTTTCTTCATATAAACGCTGTTTCACGCATTTGCAAACAGAGTAGACCCAGATCAGACAGCTCCTATAGGGGGTCTGCTCTGTTTGCTAATGTAATTTGATAGTTCAGATTCTTTGCTTTCTAAAATGGCTACCTCGGTAACCTCCACAAGGCTCAACATTAACCTACTTCAGACAGACATTCACTGGTTGATTGTCGGTCTGGTCTTGCAAAAACCGACTTGTCATACAAATCCCGGTCCAGTCGCGATATTACGAAAGAGAAAGTAGAAGAAAACAACACTTACAAAGAGATCATGTCAGATTCATCTATAATTGTGTTTATACATAGTACGCATGCACGAAGGTATAGACTGCTCTTAGTGATATTTTCCCCTCTAAAATCTGGCACTTACAACACCATGTGGTGACCGATGTATGTATACCAGTCTTGGAATTTCGTATCTATTTTTGCTATCAAACATACCATTGTTTGGCAGGAAGTTGTTGCAAAAAAAGGCATTGGTACAATGTATTAATTTGCATGTAGTATTCAATTGCAGCATTTTGAAAACTATAAATGAGTTAATATGCGAAATGCTGGTATTGAATTAATCTCCGGAATAAATAAAATAGGTGCCCAAAAGATACTACATTTAGACTCATTTAAGTTTGATTACAATAACAACGCATGATAGCTTTGTCATAAGTAAAATTCGTCTGTTGAAAGAAATGTCATTTTGGTTTGGTACCATGGTAGGGATGACAATATAATAAATCAAAGGGGCCGAGCATAAACAAAAGAATACGTATGAAAAAGAGAAGCGAAACCATCAATTTCTTTCCAAATAGCTTGAGAATTTAAATGGCTCCTGGTCCAGTGGTGTGTTATATAGCATTGTAGTGTCGTATTTTCATGAACATTCATTGACATGCCATCCAAATAATAATCAGTTTCCTGGATATTATTAGTTACACGGTGTTTCGGCACGGTGTACGGGTTTGTATGACGGTTTTGGATTCCGTATTTCCTGAGCGCGAAGCCGAAACACCGTGTAACGAATTTATTTCCAGTCTGGGTCCATTACAAGAAAAAATACATGCATAACCTAACGAAATTCTGTAGATTAAATCCCTCAAAACAATTGTTTACTTACGGTGCGTGCGATTTGGCACAGCTGTCAATAAGCCTTGATTCAAAACGTTTGACGTCACTCGAACTCACGCGCTGATTTGCACGCACTGTAAGTAAACAAGATTTGGGGTATTTGGGAAAAACAAAAGAAGCAAGATACAAACATGTAATTGATACATAAGTTGTTTTTATCCATGCGTGTAGATGCTAGACAGTTTGTATGGATGAATGCCGTTTATTTCATAGGAAAAAAACGCCTTATAAACACAGAAATTGAGTTTGTTTACGCGAATCGATGATGAAACAAAAAACGATCAGTCACGTGACAAAATTGATTCCGTACACCTTGGATCAAACGGGGTGTACGATTTCTTTCACCCCGTTCACGTGGAGGGTCTCAGCCAATCACATTCCCAGAATTTATGATGACTGGAAATAATGATGTTTACATTGATCTATTTTAAATACTAAGTCTGGACCTCATATTGATACTTTTTAGCTGGATTTTTCAAGAAAAATCTCGGCTTATAGTTTGGCGAAAACCTGGCAGGCTGATTCCTGCCTTTTGTTTTGTTGTATAGAAGAATTAAAAACAAATAATAATGGACAACTTTGACTTGAAAACATGTCAACAATGTATAACCTGATCAGTAATTTATTACAAGTAATATCTTTAACTGCTCTTTTGATTTAATGATTAGGTCATTGTCTTTCTATTCGAGAGACTTCGATGAAATTTCCACTAGTGAGTAGTGATAAAATGATTTATAGCTGTGCTTTATAGTGACCAAATGTCTGAAATGAAATCTCTTGTTTCCTAATGGTACATACATGTATATGGCCTGTTTGTGTTACTGCATGACTATTCATTTGACCCTTTCTTTCATGAATACTCATGTAAGAAATAATGACATCATAAATATGAATTAGATTAGTTTGTTATAATAACCCTTGGACACAGGAGTTTATAGCCATGGCAGAAACTGCAGAATCATATCTATATGTTATTATAAGCAAACAGGGCAGATCCTGATCAGATGGCTCCTATAGGAGCCATCTGACCTGGGTATACGCTGTTTGCAAAGGCTTATAAAGGAATATTTACGGAGTAAAGGGTTAAGAAATAAAGATATCATGAATATTAACTGATTTTAACAGTGTCCTATGAATATAGGCAGTTTTGGCCCGGTCAGAAACTGTAGAATTAGATCTATATTATTCCAGAAGCAAAATCAAACAGAGCAAACCCATGCTCCTGCAGGAGCGATCTGAACTGGGTCTACTCTGTTTGCGGAGGCATTAATCCTTACTCCATACAAATTCCTTTTCATGCTTTTGCAAACAGAGTATACACAGTGTCTGCTCTGTTTGCTTATGAAATAATATACATGTAGACCTGTTGTTACAGTTTCTTCCATGATAAAAACAAATCGCCGGTCAATAGTGTCATTATAAAACATCAATTAATTAATATTCATGACATCATTATGTCTTACATGATTATTCATAGTGTAAAGGGTTGAACGGCAAATCTTTGATATAAAATGTTAACCCATTACCTCATAGGCTATTTTTAGATCCTACCTCTTTGAATAAATCTTCCGAAAAGGAGCATTAACTACAGAAAGGAAAATTTCAGAATTGTGTAGTTTTGTTACCATTGTGATAAATAGAGCATTTGCTCCATAGGAGCAAATGCTCTTTTTATCACAATTATTTCAGAAAGTGACTTTTACAGAGGCGTCAAACAGCGTCAATATGAGAGAATGGGTTAAACAGTTTGTGTTAATAAAGTAAATGGTTTATACTTGTGTAGGTTACAAGGCAACTATAGAGGAGCTGCTTGATACAGAGAAAAAGGCCTCAGGTCAGGCCATGAAGGAAAGAATCAGGTCTCAGATAAAAGATGCCAGGTAAGAAACTTAACACTTTGAATGATGAATTTTCAAGTGGAAAGATCCTTTATTGGTGGTGTCCATTGAAAATGAAATGCTTTAATTTGCAAGAGAATTGTGAATTGCCCTCTGATCTGGCTCTACACTATTTGCAAACAGCTAACTCGTTTGCCACGCTCACAGGGTTTACTCCATAAATACGGCTTTCAACGCCTTTGCAAACAGAGTAGACCCAGATCAGACAGCTCAGGAAAAGTTAATCTCAAATGACGACTCATGACAGATTCTGTATATATATTGCTCTGTTTTTTATGGCCCCAGGGCATATTGTTTTTGCTCTGGCTGTCTGTTTATTAGTTGGTTTGTCCCCAACTTTAACGTTGGTGATAATTTTATAGTCATTGCACAGACATACTTCAAACTTGGTATGTATGTACAACTCATGGAGGCGAACATTTTTAGGGGCGACTTATTAAGGTCAAATTACACATCAAATTTATATTGGCGATAATCAGGGGCATAGTGTTTCACAAGCACATCTTGTTTGTGTATGTTTCTGTCCTGTATCTTCTAATATATTGATTTATTGTTGTTTTTAAATTTCAGGACTGCCTTACACAGGATCTTAGGGGAGGCTAATGGGCATGCCAACAGCAAATAGGCTCAAGCCATATCACGATGTTACCACCCTTCATCTGGCTTTACCATCTTTCTCCCTATAATCTATTGGCCAATTATCCTTGATAACTTACGCAAACAGTTTGACTCCAGAGGAGACGTTGAATACTCGATATGTCATCAGGATCCAACCTGTTTGACACTTTACCATATTTTTATAGAATTTGAGGAAAATTGCAATTACGATGTCCGTCTTCACGATGTCTGAATTACTGAGTGTGTTAAAGATGAAAGTGCTTCGTTCTTTTCTGCCTTTTTTATGATTTTGCAAACAGAGCAGACCCAGATAAGGTGCCTCCAGTAGGAGCCATCTCGTAAGGGTCTACTCTGTTTGATTATGGGATGAGAAAGTCTCTCATTCTGCAGATTCTGAAACAGCTAAAACTTCCTGTGGTGATTGACTATAAAAAAAAGTCAATTAATGAATATTCAAAGTCATAAAAAAGTGTGTCTAGCAGATTCTGCTCTGGATGTGTTTAAATTGGATTAATAGCTGACCCGAGTTTACTTTGACAACTATTTCTCTCCTTATGTACTGTAGCGCATATAATAATGGTGTTAAACTAGAGAATGGTTTTAAACTAGAAAAGAGTTTAAAAGGGTGGATGATATAGATGCTTTGTTAGTTTTTGATACTTCATATTTTATATTTTATACATGTTTGACAGGCTGATAATGGTAGGATTTTTTTTTTAATTTGAGAAACGAAAAGGTGACTTTAGTTTGTTAAACTAGTATTTTCAAGGCAGAATCTGTACTGGTTTTTCAAATTGTACTCAAAGCCATTCCTATTATAGCATTAAAAACTGATGGTGTTTGTTCTTTTATGGTGTGATTTGGGGAACATATGATTCCAAAATGTTTTAACCCATCTACTGGCACTTTGCTGTGCAAATTATTGTGGGCTCAAACTTTTGTTAGCTGCATTTTTAGCTCATCCGTTTGTCCGGGTGGTCGTTGTAATTGGAAACTTTGACTATTCCTTCTTTACTATTCATGCAAATCTTATGAAACTTCACACACTTGTTCACCATCACAAGGGCTACAATCCAATAGATGTGATCCTCTTGTTATGCCCTTGCCATAAAATGGTTGGGGGCGTAGTGTTGCCCTTTGGTGTCATTCCACCCTTCGGTTATTTGTTTTGTAAACATTTTTTCCCCAGTCTTGGCAGATATTAAGTTGAAATTTTGTTATAATAAAGAACAATTAGGTACAGGTTAAGTCCAACTTCCATTTCAACTGACTCATTTCAAAAGAGTTATTGCCCTCAGACTAAATTTCGTCCTTCCAACTCTCTTCTGCTTGCAGGTATTAAGCAGAATTTTTGGCTATATATTATTAACCTGTTCCTTCATATATAAACTCTTTTTTACACCTTTGTATCTAAACTCTGAGGAAAAACGGGAATGGGTTAAGATGTGGAAAACTTTTGCCTGGACTTCCAATGAAGTTTGAAGCATTAGACACCTTATGTTATAGGCAACACTACCTTATAGGCACTTTCTAGTATAAAATTTGATGACAGATTGTAAAGCTGAATGTTAACCTTTACTCCATGAATATTCATATAAGAAATCATGATATCATCAATGTTAATTAAAGTAATTGTTATAGTAGCACAAGGACAAGTGACGTTTTGGCCAGGGCAGAAACTATAGAATCTATTATTATGTCGAGCCAACAGAGCAGACCCTGATCAGATGGTTTCGCAGCAGCCCTCTGATCTGGGTCTACTCTTTGCAATGGCATGGAAAAGCCTATTCATGGAGTAAAAAGGTTTTGGCTTCATTTTGATTTTAAATTCGACTGATATAGTAGGAAACGGTGTAGACCTTGCTTGATTGTTCAAACTGCTCACTCTGGGTCTGCAATATCTCTTTACTGCATGAATAGTCATGAAATAAATAATAACATGAATGTTGACTGAATTTTTATAATGGCACTATGAACAAGGCAATTTGAGTTCTCAAGCTTTTGATTGGTCAGATTTGAGTTCTCAAGCTTTTGATTGGTCAGATTTGAGCCAAAGGCTCAATCTGACCAATCAAAAGCTTGAGAACGTACTCAGACTCAACTAAAAGTTTTATAAGCATGGACCCTTATCTATGACATAAAGAAACAGAGCATACCCTGATCAGATGACTCCTATAGGAATCGTCTGATCTGGGTCAACTCTGTTTGCAAAGGTGTAGAAAGACGCATTTATGGAGTAAAGGTTTATTTGTCAAAGTTTGCCTGTCCATTACTCATGGTAATTAGGGTACTACATGTATTAGTTGTTGGTGACAGCTTTATAAAACTGAAATGTTATTATGAATACCAATAAAATGTGAAATATATATATATATTGGGTTTTATTGATCTATTCAATTCTTACGTGAATATTCATGGAGTAATGGATTATCTTTGAACGGATTAACCTTTCCCCCCATGAATATTCATGTAAGAAATAGTTATGTCATGAATATTAGATTATTAGCTTGTCTGTTTCGAAGAAAAGTCGAGCTATTCAGTATTGTGATCACTGGGTCGTTGTCGTCGTCGTTGTTGGCGTGCAAAAACTTTAATGTAGCTCATTACTCGAAAAGTATAAGAGGTATGAACATGAAACTTCATAAGTTAGTAGATCTCATTGAAGGGAAGGCCCCTACTACATAAGAACAATAACTCCTGATTTCAAAATTTTGGAGTTATGGCCTATTGTCGTTTTCAAAATGTTTTAATTTAGCTGGACAAGTACCAAATCAGACGAGCGTTGGCGCCGCACGAGGCTCATTTTTTGTTCTAATAGCACAGGAATTATTGGCCATGGCAGAAACTGTAAAATCATATCTATGGTATATCATAAGCAAACAGAGCAGACCATGATAGGAGCTGTCTGATCTGGGTCTACTCTGTTTACAAAAGAGTAACAGGTTAATGGTATACAGTAAAAACCCCTCTGAACCAGAATTCTAGTAGAGAAGAATATAGATACTTCTTGGCAGGTGACTGCTTAATGCAGGGTAAAAGTCATGCAAAAAGCTGCATTAGGCCACTCCTTCATATAGATGTGTTTTCATGCATTTGCAAGCAGAGTAGACCCAGATCAGACAGCTCCTATAGGAGCTGTCTGATCAGGGTCTGCTCTGTTTGATAATGGAAAAGATCTGTTTGTCTATTCTCTAAAATGTCTCTAATGTTCCCCATTTCATTATAACTATTATGTCAACGAATATTCAGTAGGTATTGACATTTGGAATAAACATAGAACAGGGAAAGGATTAAGCTGCCACCTGTCTCCAAGACAGATATTTAAACTTAATTTAACATCCGGTTTAGAGGGGTGCAGATGCAGGGTGCAAATCCATAACTTTTCCAAGTGAGGGAGAAAAGTTGTCGCCTTATTTACACAATGACATAAGAGACGTTTTCTCACTCTTCAGACATATTGGTTTGAATGTTCTACAGTACATAATGTTTGTGTCACCTGCCGAGAAGCAGTGTGTCACTTAGGGATCACTTTTCCGTCATCTGTCTGTCTGTCAGTCTGTCAGACTTTCTTTTTTTGGCTGTCATTTCTAAACTAATCGTTATAAAGCTTTCAAATTTCACATGTGTCTTACTCTTATTGAGGACCACTGATGTAATTAATGTCCATCACTGCATGCAATACTTTTTGAGTTGTTCCCCTTTGTTTACACTTTTTAGCTCACCAGAGCACTTTTGTGCTCAGGGTGAGCTTTTGTGATCACTTGATGTCCGTCGTCCGTCATCGGGCGTCAACAATTTGAACCTTTAAAAATCTTCTCCTCTGAATCTACAGGGTTCTCAGCTTTCATCTTTGGTACATAGCATCATCTTTAGGTCCTCTACAAAAGTTATATAAATTTTGCCCCTGGAGTCAAAATTGGCCCCGCCCCAGGGGTGCCTTGTTTTCTATTGAAATATATAGTAAAACTTTGAAAATCTTCTCCTCTGAATCTACAGCGTTCTAAGCTTTCATATTTGGCACATAGCATCATGTTCAGGTCCTCTACAAAAGTTATATAAATTATGCCCCTGGGGTCAAAATTGGCCCCGCCCCAGTGGTAGCCAGTTTTGAATAGAAACATATAGTGACAACTTTGAAAATCTTCTCCTCTGAATCTACAGTGTTCTCAGCTTTCATATTTGTCACATAGCATCATGTTCAGGTCCTCTACAAAAGTTATATAAATTATGCCCCTGGGGTCAAAATTGGCCCCGCCCCAGGGGTAGCCAGTTTTGAATAGAAACGTAGTGACAACTTTGAAAATCTTTTCTTCTGAATCTACAGGGTTCTCAGCTTTCATATTTGGCACATAGCATCATGTTCAGGTCCTCTACAAAATTTATATAAATCATGCCCCTGGGGTCAAAATTGGCCCTGCCCCAGGGATAGCCAGTTTTGAATAGAAACATAAAGTGAAACTTTGAAAATCTTCTCCTCTGAAACTGGAAGGTTCACAGCTTTCATATTTGGCACATAGCATCATGTTCAGGTTCTCTACAATTTTTTTTATAAATTATGCCCCTGGGGTCAAAATTGGCCCCGCCCCAGGGGTAGCCAGTTTTCAATAGAAATATATGGTAAAACTTTGAATATATTCTTCTCTGAAACTGAAAGGTTCTCAGCTTTCATATTTGGCACATAGCATCATGTTTAGGTCCTCTACAAAAGTTATATATATTATGCCCCTGGGGTCAAAATTGACCCCGCCCAAGGGGTGGCCAGTTTTCAATAGAAACATATAGTGACAACTTTGAAAATCTTCTCCTCAGAAACTGGAAGGTTCTCAGCTTTCATATTTGACACATAACATCATGTTCAGGTCCTCTACAAGAGTTATATAAATTATGCCCCCGGGGTCAAAATTGGCCCCGCCCCAGGGGTAGCCAGTTTGCAATAGAAACATATAGTGTCAAATTTGAAAATATTTTCCTCAGAAACTGGAAGGTTCTCAGCTTTCATATTTGGCACATAGCATCATGTTCAGGTTCTACAAAATTTGTATAAATTATGCCCCTTGGATCAAAATTGGCCCCGCCCCATGGATGGCTAGTTTTCTCTAGAAACATATAGTGAAAACTTTGAACATCTTCTCCTCTGATTGCCTGGTGAGTGATGTCAGGGCCATTCTGGCCCTCTTGTTTTTTCTGGCTGTCAGTTCTAAACTAATCATTATAGAGCTTTCAAATTTCACCGGTCTTCCTCTCATTGAGGAGCGCGGGGTGCCCCGTGCGCGCGGGGTGCCCCACCTTCTCCTGAGGGCTGTTGCTAAGGCTTGGTTGAGTCCATCACTCTGCATGCAATACTTTCTGAGTTATTCCCCTTTGTTCTGATTTCACTCCAGCATATTAACTGTTTTTGTGTCAGCTGCGAGCAGGTGACACATGTATTCCTCCGAACACTCTTGTTTATTACATCATCGATATTTACTTAAAACTAGCATATGAAATGTTTTTATATGCTAGATGTCAGCAAATATCGCTGATGTAATAAAAAGTTATGACCTGTAGAACATTCTCTCATGTCATTGTGGAAATAAGGCGAGGAAATAGAAATACTAGAATCAAAACTCAAATATGTTAAGTTCTGTAGTTATTTATTTATTCAAAATTTGATCATTGCAGAAAATCTACAGACTTTTATCACAACACAAAAACAATAAACAGAAATATCAAATATTTCTTTATAAGCGTATCAACACTGAATGATAGATGTACAAAGAAGATCTTTACGATAAAATAAAACAAAGAAAACAAAATCAGCTGCAATTTAAATTTGCTGTCATGAGAGAATATAAAATGGAAACCAGTACTATTACTTTGTAACTCTTTACTTCATGAACATATATCTGAATTTATTACTTGATAAATATCCATTAACTCAATATTTATAATTGCATTATGGAACACAAAACAATCTCATGGCAGACAGTGTAGAATTGGAGTTAAAGGATAATTTCTAAGCCAACAGAGCAGAGTCTGATGAGATTTCTCCCGAAGGATCTGTCTCATGTAGTTTTTCTCTGATTGCGAAAGTGTTCACATATGTGTCATAATTAGGTAAAGAGTTAATTCAGTTCCTACTGTTGCTGGTTCCGCTTTCTAGCACACATGCCCAACAAAAGTTGACATATTTTTACCACTGCTAAACAGCAAACTCACTCTCTCCACTTGCCTAGCCTGAGGCATACTAAAATTTGGTTTATTCAGGATATCCATTATTTCTTTAGACAGTTAATTATTGAAACAATTTACAAACATGATTTCCAAAGTTATGCTTCTTTACAGGGTAAACCTTTACACTCTTGTGCATTAACCATTTACCTGATAAATATTCATGTAAGAAATAATAGTATCATGAATATCAATCAGATTAATTTTCATATAAATGGAATATGAACATAAGATTTGTTTTGCCCCGACAGAAGCTAGAATCAGATCTATATCATTGCATAATTATGTAAACAGTGAAGACTGGTCAGACAGCTCCTGTAGGAGCCCTCTCACCCGGGTCTACTCTGTTTGCAAAGCTGTGAAAAGACATCTCTATCAAGTAAAGTGTTAACCCTTTTCTCCATGAATATTCACATAAAAAGTAACGACATCATGAATATTAATTAGATCTATCGTTACAATAGCATATGGGCACTGAAGTTTTTGGCCATGAAAGTAACTGTAGCATATCTATATTATATCATAAGCAAACAGAGCAGACCCTGATCAGACAACTCCAAAAGGAGCCGTCTGATCTGGGTCTACTGTTAGCAAAGGTGTAGATAGTCATATTTATGGAGTAAAGGGTTAACCCTTATCATGCTGAGAAAAGTGATGTCCACTCAAACTCCAATCTGGATCGAATAGTACTTCAGGTTCGTTCAAGTCAAGACAGTGTGCCAAACAGTTTGGATCCTGATGAGAAGCCATGTTGCTCTACATTTCATCTGGATTCAAGCTCTTTGCAAAATGCCAGGTCACACTTAGCATGATAAAGGTTAATATTAACTCATTCCCTCCTAGGCTATTTTTAGACACAACCTCTTTGCAAAAATCTACCAAAATGGAGCATTATCTACAAAAAAGGAGACATGTTAGAAAAATTTAGTTTTGAAACCATTGTGATAAATAGAGCATTTGCTCCTATGGAGCAAATGCTCTATTTATCACAATGGTTTCAAAATGTGACTTTTCCAGATGCATCAAAATGTGTCACTAAGATGGAATGTGTTAACATCAAAAGGTGTCTAGTCTTTAGTATAAATTTCCGTCCTGTCATATTTAAACAAAATATATGTCAATACGGTTTGAATCCAGATATGTCCCACACAGTGTTAAACGTGACACACATTCCCATGCCTATTGCTTTGAAAATAATAACCTTGTTCCCCATCACTATTTGTGTTATATGGGTACACTGCAGTATCACATGTGCACAGCTTGAAGCAAGGCCACACCCCTGAAATGAGAATATAACAATTTTCTCCATGAATATTCATGTCGGAAACGACATCATAAATATATTACAAACTTGAGTTTTTATAATGCCACTATAAACAAAGGGAATTTTTATAACCCCACAAACAAAGTTTGAGGGGGTATATAGGAGTCAGCTCGGCGGTCGGACTGTCAGTCGACTTTTTTGTCTGTGCAGTTTCTCAGTAACAGCTGACTGGAATCCAATGAAACTTGACATGATGCTTTATCATAAAGAGTACATGCACATCAAATTATAGTTTTCCAGCTGATAGATTTTCTTACAATGTTGTGCCGCTTTGTTTAAAAAGTTTTCTGTTGGTCTATCTGTTGACTTTTATTCCGCATGGTTTCTCAGCGATTGCTGACTGGAATTGTACAAAACTTGACATGAAGAGGAGATGTACATCCAATAATAGTTTTTCAGTTTATCTATTGCCCTTTTGAATTTTGGTCTGTTGGTCTGTCTGCTGACTTTTTTTCATGCGATTTCTCATCAACTGCTGACTGGAATCCATTGAAACTTGACATGATGCTTTGTCATAAAGTCTAAAAGAGGACATGCACATCCAATTAAAGTTTTCCAGCTGATTGATTTTCTTACAAAATAATGCCCCTTTGTTTAAGTTTTGTATTGGTCTGTCTGTTGACTTTTATGCCACGCAGTTTCTCCGTAACCGCTGACTGGAATCCAATGAAACATGACATGATACTTTATCATGAAGAGGAGATGCGCATCCAATAATAGTTTTACGGTTTATCTTTTTTGTTACAGAGTTATATGCCCCTTCCAATTGTACAAAACTTTTTCTTGTGATAGTCACATTTGTGATTGTTCTAGTTTATCATAAAAGAACCTAGAATCAGATCTATATTATTTCATAAGGCCACAAAGCAGAACTCAATCAGATGGCTCCTACAGGATGAGACTCTGTGGAGGTTGCCAAATAAACCACATAACCTATGCAAAAGTTAGTTAGCTATGCAAAAGTTAGTTAGCCCCGATGATTTGAAAGTCAACTGAACAGTTTGAGCACATTGCAACAAATAATAGAGCAGTCGCTGTAACTGACACGTGTCCAGAATGCCAGGTTTTCACTGTAACTGATATGTCCAGAATGCCAGGTTTTCACTGTAACTGTCACGTGTCCAGAATGCCAGGTTTTCACTGTAACTGACATGAGTCCAGAATGCCAGGTTTTCACTGCAATTGACATGTGTCCATAATGCCAGGTTTTCACTGTAAATGACACGTGCCCAGAATGCCAGGTTGTCACAATAATTGACATGTGACCAAAATATCAAGCTTTCACTGAAATTGGCTTGTGTATAAATATCATTGACTGACACATGTATATGCCAAAAATGTCAAGGTTTCACTGTAATTAGCATCATAGCATGCACCCAGACCGTCAAGCTATCATTGTAACCGACATGCCCAGATGGTAAGACTCACTGTAACTGACTTGTGCCTAGAACATCAGGCTTTCATAGTATTTAATTGACATTTGCCCAGTACATCAGGCTTGGACTGTACTTGACATATGCCCAAACTTCAGACATTGGACTCTATTCATATTCTCTATTCATTGGATCTTTGATTTAGGCACATTTAAGTTGTGTGCAACACATTTTTCTAAAATGAACATATAAAAGAAACGCCATTTGAGGCACAACCTCAGCTGAGAACACTTCAACCGTTTTACATATTTTCATAAATCAACATTGTGACTATTCTAGAGCACTCATTTAACCCTTGACCTCATAGATCTATACACATTTTAACATCTTTGCAAACAGTAGACAAAGACCAGAGATCTCCTGTAGGATCTGTCTGATAATGGTCTGCTGCCTGCATACGGAAGAACAAAGATCTGAATTGAGTTTCTGTCAAGGCCAAAATTATTAAAATTCAATTAATGAGTATTTATGAAGTTGTGAATTCTTGTATACATATTTATGTGGTTAAAGGCTAAGATGTATAAAATAAGATACAAATCTCTGTTGGTATGAGAATGATTGGCAGGTCTCACCTTATTTGTATGGCCACCATCTGAGTTCATTGAAGGCTAGAGAAATGGTGCCACCCAGCATCACCAGAGAGGCAACATGGCCAAACGTTCCCCAGCTCCTCTTGGCTGGATCTGTACATGAGAAAGAATATTTAACAATGTACTCCATGAATACTCATGTAAGCAATAATGACATGATGAATATTAATTAGTTTAATTGTTATACCAGCACATAGATACCACAGGTTCTAGACATGTAACAATTTCATAAATACTACTGACAAACATCTTCAAATACGTTTAGACATCATACTTTGACTGAAAAAAGTTTTTTGAAGATGTTTACCAGTAGTATTTGTCAAACTGTCACACGTCCGGCACCTGCTATATATACAGGAATTGTTGGCCACAGCAGAAACTGTAGAATCCTATCTATATTACATTTGTACATCAATTGAAGCAAACAGAGAAGACCATGTTAAAATGGCTCCTATAGGAGCCATCTGATCTTGGTCTACTGTTTACAACGGCATAGAAAGGCATATTTATGGAGTAAATGGTTAATGAACACTTATTCCCACTTTGGATAAAGGATACACATCTCCCCACTCAAACATAGTAAAACAACTCTAGAGCTTCCAATTCATTGAGTGTCTAATTTGGGGGGTTTCTGACAGGTGGTGTATTAATTCTATCCTCCATAAATACGCCTTTCTACGCCTCTGTAAAAGTCACTTTTTGAAACCATTGTGATAAATGCTCTATTTATCACAAAGGTTTCTATACTAAACTATTATAACAATGGTTTCTATAGGCTATTTTTAGACCAAACCTCTTTGAATGAATCTACCCAAAAGGAGCATTTACTAGAGAAAAGGAAATTGTTAGATTGTGTAGTATTGAAACCATTGTGATAAATAGATCATTTGCTCCTATGGAGTAAATGCTCTATTTATTACAATAGTTTCAAGAAGTGACAATTACAGAGGTGTAGAAAGCCATATTTATGGAGGAAAGGGTTAACTGTTTGACCAAAGTCAATAATATTTTGTTGTAGAACAAAAATTATATAATAAGTATTGATGAAAAAGGTTTATTTTGTATCACAGGGGCATTTTTTGATATAATTTCAAATTGACAATCTTCATAATAATGACTGAACATAACAAATACCGAGTTCTATGATATTATTGAAAATACGCATCCATTGTATAGACTTCCTTTTTAAATGAGATTAACAACATACTGTACCTCCAGTATAGTACCCAAGGGCATAAGCCACCCTGCCTGCTGCATACACTATCCCAGCAGCAGCTGTAATTTTCTGAAACAAAGAAATCACCAAACTCATTATCAACAGATTTTAACACAGTGAACCATCTCTTAACCCATTTCCTCATACATGTATAAGCGTCTTTTGATGCCTCTGTACAAGTCACTTTTTGAAACCATTGCAACAAATAAGGCATTTGCTCAAATGCAGCAAATGCTCTATTACCGTATAACTGGTTATTTTTGCTGACATCCTAATTTTTGCTGTATTTCGCAGATCCCTTCTGACTGTAAAAATAAGTATCGCAAATTATTAATGATAAATACTCTATCACAATGGTTTCAAAACTACATAATTCTAAAAATTTCCCTTTTTTTCTAGTAAATGCTCGTGTTTCAGTAGATTTATTCAGAGGTTGGACCTAATGAGGGAATGGGTTTACTCTTTACGTGAGGAATATTCTTAACCCTCCTGAATAATAGTAGATTAGTTTACTATAATAGCATTATGATCAAAGGAAACTTTGTCCATGAGAGAAACCAAGAATTAGATCGCTATCATTCCATAAGCAAACAGAGCTGACCCTGATCACACAGCTCCTACAGTAGCAATCTGATCTGGGTCTACTCTATTTGCAAGCGTGTGAAAAGGTGTTTCTAAAAGGGTTAATTCAGTCCATTAGTAATATTAATTCTTCGCTTGCTGAATTTTAAAATACATTTTTCCTTCTTTACCCATACCCTGTTGTATAATTACATATATCTTCACTGTGTACAAGTATTTCGCTATGTAACCACTGCTGTGGAGTGCACTGGTTGCACAATCAACTTGTAAACAGTGCAGACGCTGATGAGACAGCTCCTGCAGGAGCTGTTTTATCTGGGTCTTCACTATTTACAGGTGTGTATATTGACATGAATAGCAAGCGAAGGGTTAATTCCTCACAAATAGTCAAATTTATTGCACCAAAAATGAACTGCTTCATTAGTAGTGTGTCAGTTCTCACACTGTGCCGGTACAAAAGATAACGGTATGTACTCAAATAATTAAATCATCCTTTCTCCACCAAAAACCTGTGTTATGACCACTCTTTAGAATTGTCTAGAAGCAACGATTCTAAAGAGCGGTCACAACATAGGGTTTGGTGGAGAAAGAAAGAAGTCATTATTGTAAATGTTTCAATTTATGCATCTTATATGGAACTCTGAGTTCCTCTTATGTTAGGTACAGTGAACAGAAATTTGGTGAAACTCTCGCAATTCTACGTCCTTGACAACCTGCCATGACAACCAAGAATTAGACTTCTTGCTTCTCAGACGTACTAGATAAGCTGAGTTACTAAAAATAGAAGTACTAGAAATCCTTATCAGGAACACCCCTTGTCTGGTGTATTCATACGCGCAATTAGGTAAAATCAATACAAGGGAAGGAACTCTTACAGAATTATACCAACATTTCTATAGTCAACGAGTTCATAAAATTTATATAAGTAACTAGTCCGGGTATGAAATTCTATTTATCATATAAACATTTTATAAAAGGCTAGTTTTATTAACCGAACACATTGTTTTGTAGTCCCTCAGTCATTTATATTTTACGCCAAAACGTAACATGTGTAATACATACCGTAACAAGTGACGTCAGTTTATGTCACCTGCAGTTTGTTGTTATTAGATACGGAAGTCGTATTACACCATGGAAAGTAGTACCTCATAAAATCTATTAATTTACTTGTGTTTATGGTGTATTTAAGCGAGAAAAATAATCAAGCATGGGTTTTGTTAAAGATGGGGGTTTCTATACCCTCGGCTGGTCTGTTCTAGTCCGAAACGAGCTTTAGCGAGACCAACCTTGGGTATAGAAACCCTCATCTTTAACAAAACCCATGCTTGATTCTATTATTCTTTTTCAGGTCCATTGTGACTGTAAGGAGATTTATCCCTTAGCCTGTTGCATACTCATGTAATAAATACAATACAATAAAACCTCTCTAATTTGGTATAAATATCTGTGTTGGCGACGGGTGGCAGCTTAAAGCAGGATGAAAGTCATACAGAAAGCTCCTCTAGGAGCTTTCTGCATGACTTTCACCCTGCATTAAGCAGCCATCTGCCTAAAAGTATATAAAGTCTTCTCTATTAGAATTCCGGTTTAGAGAGGTTTTACGGTATAATGACATCATGCATATTTTGGTATTGGTAGAGTTAGATCTATAATATTTTCATATGCAACAAAGCAGACCTGGATCAGATCCTTCCTAAGAAATTATGACATCATGATTATTTATTAGTTGTATTTTTATAATGTAAAATTTTGAAAGAAATGTTTACTTTGATAAAAACTGCAGAATCAGATCTATATCATGTGAAAAGCAAACAGAGCAGACCCTGATCAGACAGCTCCTATAGGAGCTGTCTGATCTGGGTCTACTCTGTTTGCAAATGCATGAAAATGCGTTTATATTTGGAGGAAAGGGTTAAGGGACCTATTCTCATGAAGTAGTAGCATTACACTTACAGGATACTGAAGACCACTGGTCAAGAGGAGGAACAAGGCATAAGCATTGTTTTCGCACCTGCAATAGATTTAACACAGTGAATATCAAAGCCTACATAAAATCAATACAGCAAGTAAACTGAGGTAAATTCCATCACTGCAAATGCCAAACCCTTTCCATGTTGAATATTCATGTACAAAGTAATAAAATCATGAATATTTATTAGCTGAATTTTTATAATAGCATTATGTACACAGGATATTTTGATATTGGAAGAAAGTGCAGTCAGATATATTAAAAATTCATAAACAAATTTGGCCGACTCCGATCAGATGGCTCCTACAGGAGCCATATGATCTAAGTCTACTCTGTTTGCAATGGCATGAATGAGAAAAGATTAAATACATTTCTCCAAAATATTGGTCGACTTATCTATCCAGGAGACGCCTTCCGACACATTTGCAATTAGAGTACACCCAGATGAGAGGGCTCCTGTAGGATCTATCCGATCAAGGTCTGCTCTGCTTGTGAAATATTGTACATAAGATGTCTGCCTTCAAGAAACGTATGTATGGCCTCATAAAACAATCAGCTAATTAATATTCATACAGTAATTATTCCTAACATGAATATTCATTAAGTACTTAAATTCAGGAGTTCAGTTACTATTGTAGCTAAATTACATGTTTCAGCTAATTGCACTCAAACCTTTCCCTCGGCTAAATGCCCTTTCACACATTTGCAAACAGTACACCCAGATCAGATGGCTCTTATAGGAGTTGTCTGATCAGGGTCTGCTCTGTTTGCTTTTGACATGATAAAAGATATGATTCTAGATACAGTTCTTGTCAAAGTAAAAGGTTTTCTTGAAAAGTTTAGGTTATAAAAACTAAGCTAACAAATATTCATGATATCAGTATTTCTTATTGAACAGGGAAAGGGTTAAACCTTTGTTTATGTTACACATCTCATGCGGATTAACCCTTACAATGCTGAATATTCAAATGGACTATTCCAAATTTCAAACAGGTCAATGCTCAGAGTGATTTTTTAGGGATTTTTCCAAAGAAAGTGTAACATGACAAGCATTGCAGACCCTGATGGGAGGGCTCCTCTAGTAGCCCTCTCATCTGGGTCTACACTGTTTTCAAAGCACATTTGTGACTGGTTTCCCACATTGTAAGAGTTGAAACAGTGTGGCCCTCATTATAAAGAGCTGTAAATATCAACCCTTTCCTTCATAAATATGTTTTTCTATGCCTTTGCAAATAGAGTAGACCCAGATCAGACAGCTCCTATAGGAGCTGTCTGATCAGGGTCTGCTCTGTTTGCTTATGATTCTACAATCTCTGCCATGACCATAACTTCCCTAGTCCATGTGATATTATAACAAATTAATTAATATTCATGACATCGTTATTTCATACATAATTACTCATGAAGGAAAGGGTTAAGGCTTATTTCAAATATAAAAATCTTGATCTCTACCAAAGCCCATGTTGATATTATCACTCATTAGAGTTATCTCGGAGATTACTCTAATCAGTAGTCACAATATAGGGTTTGGTGGAGAAATAAGCGACAGGAGTCATCTGACTTGGGTCTTCTCTGATTGAAAAGACATCAGAAAGTTTTAAGCCATTTTATCTCCTACCTGAATTCTCAGAATGTTGAGGATTAAGGTTTTTGTTCAGTGACAAATTGAAATACAAAGACACAAAAACTGCTGCCATAATACTTTTTCCTCAAAATCAAACTTCTAAAACCAATCAGATTCAAGTAACAAGAGGGCCAGAATGGCCCTGAAGCGCTCACCAGACAATCAGAGGAGAAGATTTTCAAAGTTTTCACTATATGTTTCTATAGAAAACTAGCCGGCCCTGGGGCAGTCCAATTTTGACCCCAGGGGCGTAATATATATAACTTTTGTACAGGACTTGAACATGATGCTATGAGCCAAATATTAAAGCTGAGACCTTTCAGTTTCAGAGGAGAAGATTTTCAAAGTTTTCTCTATATGTTTCTGCTGAAAAATACTCACCCCTGGGGCGGGGCCAATTTTGACCCCAGGGCCATAATTCATATAACTTTTGTAGAGGACCTATACATGATGCTATGTGCCAAATATGAAAGCTGAGAACTTTCCAGATTCAGAGAAGAAGATTTTCAAAGTTTTCACTATTTGTTTCTATTGAAAACTGCCCACCCCTGGGGCGGGGACAATTTTGACCCCAGGGCAATAATTAATATAACTTTTGTAGAGGACCTGAACATGATGCTATGTGCCAAATATGAAAGCTGAGCGCCTTCCAGTTTCAGAGGAGAAGATTTTCAAAGATTTCACTATTTTTTCTATTGAAAACTGCCCATCCCTGGGGCGGGGCCAATT
This sequence comes from Azorinus chamasolen, assembly GCA_963576725.1. Lineage (NCBI taxonomy): Eukaryota > Metazoa > Mollusca > Bivalvia > Cardiida > Solecurtidae > Azorinus > Azorinus chamasolen. The sequence continues at coordinate 2,077,094 of OY755240.1, forward strand.
TTGACCCCAGGGGCATAATTAATATAACGTTTGTAGAGGACCTGAACATGATGCTATGTGCCAAATATGAAAGCTGAGAAACTTCTGATTTCAAAGGAGAAGATTTTCAAAGGTTTACTATATGATTCTATTGAAAACTTCCCACCCCTGGGGCGGCCCCAATTTTGACCCAGGGGCATAATTTATATCACTTTTGTAGAGGACATGAACATGATGATCTGTGCCAAATATGAAAGCTAAGCGCCTTCCAGTTTCAGAGGAGAAGATTTTCAAAGATTTCACTATTTGTTTCCATTGAAAACTTCCCACCCCTGGGGCGGGGCTAATTTTAACCCCAGGGCCATAATTTATATAACTTTTGTAGAGGACCTGAACATGATGCTAAATGCCAAATATGAAAGCTGAGAACCTTCTAGTTTCAGAGGAGAAGATTTTCAAAGTTTTCACTATATATTTCTATTGGAAACTGCCCACCCCTGGGGCGGGGCCAATTTTGACCCCAGGGCCTTAATTTATATAACTTTTGTAGAGGACCTGAATATGCTGCTCTGTGCCAAATATGAAAGATGAGAGCCTTTCAGTTTCAGAGGAGAAGATTTTCAAAGATTTCATTATTTGTTTCTATTGAAAACTGCCCACCCCTGGGGCGGGGCCAATTTTGACCCCAGGGTCATAATTTATATAACTTTTGTAGAGGACCTGAACATGATGCTTTGTGCCAAATATGATAGCTAATAACCTTCTGGTTTTAGAGGAGAAGATTTTCAAAGTTTTACTATATGTTTCTATTGAAAACTTCCCACCCCTGGGGCGGGGCCAATTTTGACCCCAGGGGCATAATTTATATAACTTTTGTAGAGGACCTATTGGTGATGCTATGTACCAAAGATGAAAGCTGAGAACCCTGTAGATTCAGAGGAGAAGATTTTTAAAGGTTCAAATTGTTGACGCCCGACGACGGACGACGCACGACGCACGTCGACGGACGACAGACATCTGGCGATCACAAAAGCTCACCCTGAGCACTTTGTGCTCTGGTGAGCTAAAAACTAGAAATGTATCCACAGGATACTGATGCCCCCACTTCAGTCTTTTTCACAAATAAAGGGCCGCAACTCCTAAACGACTGTAGCGATGTACATGGCTATCAAACTGGACCAAGATATAATGGCCACTAACATGTGTGTCAAGTTTGGTGTGGATTGGACAAATACTTTCCAAGATGAAGTCCGGACAAATTCTTCTAGATGTGTGTACGGAAGTACGGACATGGGCATTCAGTTCAACCCTATATGCCACCACTATGTGGGGGCATAAACATTCATTTCTGAATAATCAAAATACTTATAAAGCATTACGTGTTCTGGTGGACTCTCTGTATACAGTTGAAAACATGACTTGGGTCATCATGGTACATCTTTGGATACTGAAAGTAACAGTGGGGAAAAAACACAAAAGCTATTAAAAGAGGTTAATTCAATTCAACAACATAAAATTTAAAGTCAAAGTGGCATTATTTGCAATTAAAAGTACAGTAGAACCCCTCTTATGCAACCACTTAATGGATAAACATGTCTGCCTTTCTAAGCAGGTGGCTGCTTAATGCAGGACAAAAGTAATGCAGAAAGCTCCAGATAGGGACTTTCTGTATAACTTTCATCTTGCATTAAGCTACAACCTGCCTCTGCCACCCAGAATTGTGCTCATTTTCGGTGGACCCATTAGAGGGGGTTTACTGAAATGTCACTTAAACTTTAAAGCAAAATATCACAGCTGATTTTATTGTCAACATATATTATTTTGATTGTACAACATAATATTATAGTCTTCCAATCCTTTTTTTGAACTAAAAGATCCATGTATCAAAAAGCTTATCCTAATACTCTAACTATTAGGTTTAGAATTGGTTACCCAGTTTTCCCTCTCCGCGGTCTCTGGTGGATTGTTTGTCTATGTTTTGCATTTTATTATTTAATCCTTCCCCTGTTCAATGGTTTTGTAAGAAACAATGATATCATGAATATGTATTAGCTGAACTTTAACCAATTCCCTCATATTGACGCCTCTGCAAAAGTCACCTATTGAAACCATTGTGATAAATAGAGCATTTGCTCCTATAGGAGCAAATGCTCTATTTATCACAATGGTTTCAAACGATAGTTCTAAAATTTTCATTTTCTCTAGGTAAATGCTCCTTTTCGATAGATTTTTTCAAAGTGGCTGGATCTAAAAATAGCCTATGGAAGAGAGGGTTAACAATGCAAACTTTTGAAGGAAACCTTAAAAATCTGATCGATATAGAGACACTCTGATTGATATGCTTTTGTAATTTTGCCTATGTTTGTGTGTCAAAATACTTACATTTTTTTAGAGTTTAACCCTTTCCTCTATAAATATGCCTTTCTATGCCTCTGTAAAAGTCACTTTTTGAAACCATTGTGATAGATAGAGCATTTGCTCCTTAGGAGTAAATGCTCTATTTATCACAATGGTTTCAAACGACAGTTCTAAAATTTTCATTTTCTCTAGGTAAATGCTCCTTTTCGATAGATTTTTTCAAAGTGGCTGGATCTAAAAATAGCCTATGGAAGAGAGGGTTAACAAGGCAAACTTTTGAAGGAAACCTTAAAAATCTGATCGATATAGAGACACTCTGATTGATATGCTTTTGTAATTTTGCCTATGTTTGTGTGTCAAAATACTTACATTTTTTAGAGTTTAACCCTTTCCTCTATAAATATGCCTTTCTATGCCTCTGTAAAAGTCACTTTTTGAAACCATTGTGATAGATAGAGCATTTGCTCCTTAGGAGCAAATGCTCTATTTATCACAATGGTTTCTATACTAAACAATTCTAACATTTTCCTTTTCTCTAGTAAATGCTCCTTTTGGGTAGATTCATTCAAAGAGGCTGGGTCTAAAAATAGCCTATGGAGGAGAGGGTTAAGCAATGTAAATCCTGATAAGACATCTCATCAGGATCAAGACTGACTGCAACTGACATAACCAATTTGCCAGTGGCAGACTAAAGGCTTTAATAATTGAAATACAATTCTATTATTATAAGTATATCAGTTTAAAAGCAAAAACACTTATTCTTTAGGTCGCATTAATTTTAAAAGTAAAACAGTTGATAAAGGTGCGTATTCAAATATCAGAATTTAAAAACAGCCTTTCTCCACTAAACCCGTGTTCTTTAGCATTGCCTTGAATAAACACTTTCCTTCCTCATATAAATACTTTTTACACCCCTTTGAAAACAGAATAGACCCATATCAGATAGCTCCTAATCTTGTAGTGTTTTGAAAAGGTATTTTGTACAGTAGTTATCACTGTTAAATATCTCGGAGCCCTCTGATCTGAGTCTACACAGTTTGCAAATGCCAGTACGCATTTTTATTATTATTAAATTTAATACAGCACTCTTTTTACATGGTATATATGCGCACACAGCAAGAGAAGATTTAAGGTAAATAATCTTTTACATCAAAGTTTCTGGATCCTGATCATATATCTTAACCCTTCGCTTGCTGAATTTTAAAATACATTCCTCCTTCTTTACCCATGCCCTGTTGTATAATTACATTTATCTTCACAGTGTATAAGTATTTCGCTGTTCAATCACTGCTGTGGAGTGCACTGGTTGCACAATCAATTTGTAAATAGTGCAGACCCTGATGAGACAGCTCCTGCAGGAGCTGTCTCATCTGGGTCTTCACTATTTACAGGTAGGTATATTGACTTGAATAGCAAGCGAAGGGTTAAAATGTTTAACCTTCTGAATGCTGAATATTCAAAGTGGAATGGTCCATTAGTATCAAACTATGAAAGGTTTAAGTTGTATACATGTAGAGGGTTTTGAATGACAAATAGACCAGCCCTCTTATAAATCTGGATATACTAGCTGTTTGCAAATGCTAGTACACTGGCCCTGAGATTATAAAACTTTTGCTTGAGTCTCAGATTATTCTCAACCTTCTGATTGGTTAGATTCTGAGCAATCAGATACTTGAGAATGACCTCAGACTCAGAAGTTTTATAACCTTGGGGCTATGGGCCCTGGTTTCATGCATTCAAATTTCAAAGGTTCACATGGTGGTTCAGCATACCTTGATCTCATACTGTTTCCTGGCCTTGCCAACATTAATGGCCATCCACATGTTGACAAACATGTTACCCACCCCAGCTATTAGCACATAGCCATAACCCTCTGGAAGGCTGCCAGCAACTTTGGACATACACGTCATACTGAGTGATGCTGCTGTGAAAATAAAACTGCATTTTTAAGACCTCAAGTGATGAAACAATCTAATTGTTTTCCTATTGAATATTCAAGTAAAAAATAATGCCATCATGAATAATAATTAACTGAATTTTATAATTGCATATATACAGTAAAACCTCTCTATAATGGCCACTGAATTATTTAAAATAGTTTGTGTTAAAAAGGCAGGTGTCTGCTTAAAGCAAGGTGAAAGTAAAACAGAACGCTCCTATTCATCTTGCTTTAAGCAGTCACCTGCCCTAAATACCAACTAATTAACATAATTTAGTGGCCGTTATAGAGAGGTTTTACTGTATACACATGATTGTTTGGTATCTGTAGAAAGTTTAGAAACTGCAGAATCAGGATCTATATTATATAGGAGCCTGTCTGATCTGGGTCTATTCTATTGCATAGGTGATAAAAAGCATTTTGTACGTGGGAAAGGGTTACATGTAAGTATTTTATTGCATTTGTTTAATTTTAATTAAAGAAGTCTAATTTTTGGTCTTTAATCCTTCACTTGACAAATATTCAAGCAAGAAATAATTACTTTATGCAGAGCACTTGATAATTTTTACAAATTAAAACATTTTCAAGAATAACTCCTTCATTTCTCCACCAAACCCTATACTGTGACCACTCCTTAGAATCGTCTCAAAAAGACGATTCTAACGAGCAAGTTTTGGTCGTGGTAGAAACTGTAAAACCAGATTTATTTTCATGTTTCTATTTGTTCAATTTGGTGTAGTATTCTAAATGCATGGCAATTTAAATTGGCAATGCAATACCTTTACTCCATCAATTATTTGGTGTTTGCAAAAAAGACCATACCCAGATCAGGCAACTCCTGTAGCGCCAGTAGCTATAGGTGTCATCTCAGGATGTGTTCTACTTATTGATGAGAAGATATGAATCTGGTTCTACAGTTTCTGTCACATCTAAAAAAAATCCTGTATTCATATCAGATCATAAAAATTGTTTAATTAATATTGATCATGACGATGTCATTATTTCTTTACAGTAGACTGTCTTAATTTATTGATTATCAAAAATCAGGTGGTTTCTTTATGCAAGGCAAAAGTAATTCAGAAAGGTTCAGGAGCTTTCTGCATAAAATTACAGTTTTACTTTTGACCAGGCAGCATTAAGCTACCAACTGCCTAGTCCAAACATTTAGACGTATCTACATGCCCCTTATTTTATAATTTAAATTATTTATCGTGCATGTAACTAGAAAATGTAACAAGAGGGCCTGAAAGGCCCTGACATCGCTCACCAGACAATCAGAGGAAAAGATTGTCAAAGTTTTCACTATGTGTTTCTATAGAAAACTAGCCAGCCCTGGCGAGGGCCAATTTTGACCCAAGAGGCATAATTTATGTAACATTTCTAGAGGACCTAAAGTGAAGCAAATATAAGACAAGCGGCACAATTTATATAACTTCTGTAGAGGACCTGAACATGATGCTATGTGCCAAATATGAAAGCTGAGAACCTTCCAGTTCCAGACGAGAAGATTTTCAAAGTTTTCACTATGTGTTTCTATTGAAAACTGGATACCCCTTGGGCATGGCCAATTTTGACTCCAGGGGCATAATTTATATAACTTTTGTAGAGGACCTGAACATGATGCTATGTGCCAAATATGAAAGCTGAGAGCCTCCCAGTATCAGAGAACAAGATTTTCAAAGATTTCACTAATTGTTTCTATTGAAAATGGCCCACCCCTGGGGCGGGGCCAATTTTGACCCCAGAGGTATAATTTATATAACTTTTGTAGAGGACCTGAACATGATGCTATGTGCCAAATATGAAAGCTGAGAGCATCCCAGTTTCAGATAAGAAGATTTTCAAAGATTTCACTATGTGTTTCTAATGAAAATGACCCACCCCTGGGGCGGGACCAATTTTGACCCCAGGGGCATAATTTATATAACTGTTGTAGAGAACCTGAACACGATGCTATGTGCCAAATATGAAAGCTGAGAACCTTCCAGTTTCAGACGAGAAGATTTTCAAAGATTTCACTATTTGTTTCTATTGAAAACTGCCCACCCCTGGGGCGGGGCCAATTTTGACCCCAGGGCCATAATTTATATAACTTTTGTACAGGACCTGAACATGATGCTCTGGGCCAAATATGAAAGCTGAGAGAATTCCAGTTTCAGAGGAGAAGATTTTCAAAGATTTCACTATTTGTTTCTATTGAAAACTGCCCACCCCTGGGGCGGGGCCAATTTTGACCCCAGGGCCATAATTTACATAACATTTGTAGAGGACCTGAACATGATGCTATGTGTCAAATATGAAAGCTGAGAACCTTCTGGTTTCAGAGGAGAATATTTTCAAAGTTTTACTATATGTTTCTATTGGAAACAAGGCACCCCTGGGGCAGGGCCAATTTTGACCCCAGGGCCATAATTTATATAACTTTTGTAGAGGACCTGAACATGATGCTCTGTGCCAAATATGAAAGCTGAGAGCCTCCCAGTTTCAGAGAAGAAGATTTTCAAAGATTTCACTATTTGTTTCTATTGAAAATGGCCCAACCCTGGGGCGGGGCCAATTTTGACCCCAGGGTCATAATTTATATACCTTTTGTAGAGAACCTGAACACGATGCTATGTGCCAAATATGAAAGCTGAGAACCTTCCAGTTTCAGACGAGAAGATTTTCAAAGATTTCACTATTTGTTTCTATTGAAAACTGCCCACCCCTGGGGCGGGGCCAATTTTGACCCAAGGGCCATAATTTATATAACTTTTGTACAGGACCTGAACACGATGCTCTGTGCCAAATATGAAAGCTGAGAGAATTCCAGTTTCAGAGGAGAAGATTTTCAAAGATTTCACTATTTGTTTCTATTGAAAACTGCCCACCCCTGGGGCGGGGCCAATTTTGACCCCAGGGCCATAATTTATATAACTTCCGTAGAGGACCTGAACATGATGCTATGTGCCAAATAAGAAAGCTGAGAACCTTCTGGTTTCAGAGGAGAAGATTTTCAAAGTTTTACTATATGTTTCTATTGGAAACAAGGCACCCCTGGGGCGGGGCCAATTTTGACCCCAGGGCCATAATTTATATAACTTTTGTAGAGGACCTAAAGATGATACTAGACTGGTGTTCCCAAAGTCCGTGGTACTTAATGGTTTTATAAGTAATAGAGATCAAAGGGAGAATTTACCTGTGAAAAATTAGCATTTCTGATGACATCCATCCGTTATCTTCGATTTGCTTGTTACTACTTTTAAAAAATATCACAGTAATGCTCTGCAGCATGTAGATAAACTAGGTCACTGGCATACATTTGCATTTATGACGTCATACTCGAAGTTCGTGGTATTAAGATCAGAGGCTAATAAATTTATTAGCACTATCAATAAATGTATTGTTTGGGGTTCAACTTATAAGAAAAATAAAACATTTGGTCGTGTCTGACCTTATAATGGCAGTATTGTTGCAGACGAAGTGAGAGAAATGATAGAGGGTGATAGATCTAGAGTTGAAAGAAAATTGACAAAATATTGCGGATTTCGGGGTTTTGTGTGATTTAAAGTGCATTTTCGTGGATTTTGTGTTTTAACTTACTGAAATCGGTCCATTTTAGCTTCAGGAAATGTTATTAAATTAGATACGAAAGTAGATCACACAGGTTCGTATATTTACGGAAGCAGTGTGACGTAATGCGAATACCACGAGATTCGTGATACCACGACATTCGCGTATAACAGTATACATGCCAAAGATGAAAGCTGAGAACCCTGTAGATTCAGAGGAGAAGATTTTTAAAGGTTCAAATTGTTGACGACTGACGACGCACACCGCACGACGCACGACGGACGACGGACGACGCACGCCGACGGACGACGGACATCAGGCAATCACAAAAGCTCACCCTGAGCACTTTGTGCTCTGGTGAGCTAAAAATGTGAAATAGCAACGTCAGGTCTTATTTATAGGACTACCAACTGCCTTGACCCTTTCCTCCATAAATACGCCTTTTTACGCCTCGATTTGTAATAACCACTTTTTGAAACCATTGTGATAAATAGAGCGTTGCTCCAAATGCTCTATTTATCACAATGGTTTCAAACTACAAAATTCTAAAATTTTACTTTTCTCTAGTAAATGCTCCTTTTTGGTAGATTCATTAAAAAAGGTTGGGTCTAAAATAGCCTATTTAAGGTGCTACTGTAAAAATATTGATGAAGTAAATGGTTAACTAATGCTACCCCACCCTAATCCTGACCTGGACAGGTTCTAAGGCTATCGACTTCACTTTGCCAATATCATTGGTCGCCACTTTTGACATTATCTTTGTATTGGCGTCATTTCTATAATGCAGCAAAACTGTTGCAAAATAACGTAGAAAAGTAATAAGGAAACTCTTACTTTGCTCGTCTGCAAACCCTAACGCTGCTAGATAAGGCAAATCAGGTTCAAGGTCAAAATATTTATGAAATTTGCGTCTCTCTTGCGAACGTGAGACTTGGAACAGGAAGTCAAAAGCCGGTCCTGTTTCCGTAAATCAGCTGAGTACCAGCCAGGTCAAAGTCCACTTCCGTTCTCCTCGTGAAAAGGTGTGTAGCGTGTTGGGATTATTCTTGATTATTTAAAAGCTATTTGTTCAAAATCGTGTTTGTGTCATGTTTTTAATAATATTTCATTAGCTTGAAATATTTAAAGCTATTTTATTCAGCAACAGTACTTAAGTCTAATATAATTTTTGATGTGCTGTTTTCAGTTTGAAACAGTTTGATGCAAAAACGAAAGTAGATTTTTTTTTTTACAGCTCTCTGAATAGCACAGGTATATTTATACCAGTCTTAAACGTTTTGGGGGTCTTCTTTCACATATACTGCCCCCTGTGCTTTTAGCAAAGTGTAAACATATTTTCTTATATTTTCGGTGTATCATAAACTGGAAATAATGCACGTGTACATGTACAGTTGAACTTCGAAATTCAAGGGGCCATACAAATTACTTCGAGATAAAAGAAGTTCGAGACAGCCAGTTTCTAATCTGTAGCAGCATTCAGCATTACGTTCAACCTGCATTAAGCTGTCACATGTGTTTCTAGGTATGCGTAGTGATACATTTTAGAACAATTTTGTAGTGTAAATTTTGGAAGAACCGAACTTTTACTTTGAGTTAACGCGAAGTTCAAGTTATCCGAGTTCAAGATTTCAAAGTTCAACTTCATTAAGAAATTGATCATCTTGCAGAATAAAATATTGCAACTGATATCAAAATCTTGTATTTCTCAGCCTATATTGTGTCGGTCTGGGTCCATGCTTATAAAGCATTTGGTTGAGTCTGAGTTCGTTCTCAAGATTTTGATTGATCAGATTTGAGCCAAAGGCTCAAATCTGACCAATCAAAAGCTTGAGAACTCAAATCTGACCAATCAAAAGCTTGAGAACGAAACTCAGACTCAACTAAAAGCTTTATAAGCATGGACCAAAGTCGCTTGTAGCTTTCAAGGCACAAGTGGCACAACTCTTTATCTAACTAGTAAGTACTCTTGACAAGTTGTTTTTAGCCTTCACTGTACATACTCTCACTTTATTTTTCTTATCTCTCTCTTCTTGCGTATACCCCTTTTTCATGGCAGTATAATCAACTTGTTGATGGTGGCCATTATGTACGTGGTAGAAGTAGAAGTAGAAGACTAACCCAAAACCTTACCACTACTCGTTAGAAATTGCAGGGCTTTTTTTTCATCAAATGGGGAAGGGACCTGGCCTCTACTTTTGGGGAAAAAATAGTACATTATTTTGATATAGGGGAACAATTTACAATGTAAAGTGTGTGTTTGGGGAAAAGTGCATGATTTTAAAGAAATTTTATCAGGGGAAGGGGCCTTTAAACGACCCCTACTATAGAAGGAAAAAAGCCCTGAATTGCATTAGAGAGGCAGATGTAATGGGCACAAGGATCGATAAGTTTTGTTGGAGAAATATAAAAATGATTATAGTTTGATTGTTTCCTCTTTTGTACATACATGTGTGGTTCTTCTCTTGTGTGAAGTTTCTAGGAGATAAACCTAATAAACATTTTTGCATGAGCTAATCATTTCTTGAATATTCATTATATTTTTCAAGGGAATTTAATTTTGCTTAAACAAAAATTGTGGGATCATATCAGATAAAATTCCATAAACAAACAGAGTAGACCCTGATCAGACGGCTCTCCCAGGAGCCATCTGATCTGGGTCTACACTGTTTGCTAAGGAATGAAAAGACATTTATATGAAGGAAAGGGTTTACAGTTGTTCAGTTTCTCTACATGATATGCATTGACATTTTCATAATGTGAAAGCATTCATTGTTCCAGGTGCAGACTCTTACTTCATTCAAACTGAATCATACACAATGAGCAATCTATCTAAAATGGCAGAGAGTCTACCTCAAGGCTATGGTTATGTACTCTTAACTGGTGTTGGAAACATGGTTATCAACATGTGGATGGCTATCAATGTTGGAAAGGCAAGGAGAAAGTATGAAGTAGCAGTAAGTACTTTTGTGTGCTATTTCTGTCAAATATAAATACTATGCCAATGGTAACAGGAAAAAAGGATGTTGGGACTAGTGTTGCGAATTGAGCCAATTTTACTATCGATTATTGGTTTGATATAACTGATTGATGATCGATTAATAATCAATTTATTATTTTAGATAGAGCTCAAGATATGGGATATATTTAAAATGCTTAAGTTCATGTGTCAACCAAACTGTATGCTGTGACCATTCATTAGAATCGTCTCAAACATACGGTTTTATAGAGACTTAGTGACATTAGAAAGATTATACAGGTACAAGACTTTAGACCATTAAATTGCCATCAAAATGCCCACCAATATTACTGCTGTACAAATTAATACAGTAAACAATCAATTGACTTGTTGCAAAATAATAGTAGATAGAAAATACAGTAAAACCTCTCTATAACTCAATTACAAGTATTTTGTGTTAAAGGCAGGTGGCTGATTAAAGTAAGGTGATTTAAGCAAGCTCCTATAGGAGCGTTCTGTTTTACTTTCACCTTGCATTAAGCGGCCACCTGCCCTAAATACCAAATAATTAACTCAATTTAGTTGCCGTTATGGAGAGGTTTTCTGTACACATACTTTCTTATCAGTTGCGATCATTAATAATAATCGATAATCAGAACAACTCTTGTTGGGATATTTACAACAATGACCCTATAGACAGAACACTGTATTGGAGTGTGACATCAGATCAAGATCTACACAGTACACAGTTTGTCACTTTTCAGCCTCCAATCTTTTTAACTCTATCCCAAGAATGTTCAAAAGATGTTGGTTACAACATAGGGTTTGATGAAGAAATGGAGTTTTTAACATTTGAATGCGCATATATATCTTTTGCTTGGGTATGATGGTAAATGTATGTTTAACCCATTCCGGCATATTGACACCTTTTGACTCTTTTGTAAATGTCATTTTGTGAAACCATTGTGATGAAAAGAGCATTTGCTCCTATAGGAGCAGATGCTCTATTTATCACAATGGTTTCAAACTACAAAATTCTAAAAATCTAAAAAAAAATATTTTCTCTAGTTAATGCTCCTTTTCGGTAAATTTATTCAAAGTGGTTAGATCTAAAAATAGCCTATATTGGAATGGGTTAATTATAAATAGAAATCAGTATACATGTATATATTTTATGTGATATAAATTTCAGTATCCAAAGATGTACCATGATGACCCATCTCATGTGTTTAACTGTATACAAAGAGTTCACCAAAATACGTAAGTTTTTCTTTTTAATCCCCCACCGCATAGCGGAGGGGGAGTTATAGGAATGGCCTTCGTCTGTCTGTCTGTCTCTCCGTCTGTTCGTAACAATTTCGTGTCCGCTCCATATCTCCTATACCCCTTGAAGGATTTTCAAGAAACTTGCCTCAAATGTTAATCAAGTTGAGACGATGTGCAGAACATATGTTGCAGATATGTCGGCTCAAGTTCAAGGTCACATTTGAAGGTCAAGGGTTTTAACCTTAAATTCCCATTGCATTTTTGTGTCCGCTCCATATCTTCTAAACCCTTTGAAGGATTTTCATAAAACTTGAGTCAAATGTTTATCAAATTAAGAAGATGTGCAGAACACATGTGGCAGTCATGTCAGCTCAAGTTCAAGGTCACATTTGAAGGTCAAGTGTTTAAACCTTCAGTTGCCATTACAGTTTCGTGTCCGCTCCATATCTTCTAAACCCTTTGATGGATTTTCATAAAACTTGAGTCAAATATGAAATGTATTGAGACGATGTGCAGAACCCATGCGGCAGTCATGTTGGCTCAAGGTCAAGGTCACGTTTGAAGGTCAAATGTTCTAACCTTTAATTTCCGTTACATTTTCGTGTCCGCTCCATATCTTCTAAAGCCTTTGAAGGATTTTCATAAAAGTTTAGTTAAATGTTAGCTAAATTGAGACGATGTGCAGAACACATGTGCCAGTCATGTCGACTCAAGGTCAAGGTCACATTTGAAGATCAAGTGTTCTTATCTCCTATACCTCTTGAAGGATTTTCATAAAAGTTTAGTTAAATGTTAGCTAAATTGAGACGATGTGCAGAACACATGTGCCAGTCATGTTGGCTCAAGGTCAAGGTCACATTTGAAGGCCAAGTGATTTAATCTTCAATTTCCATTACATTTTGTGTCCACTCCATATCTTCTAAACCATTTGAAGGATATTCACAAAAAACTTGGGTCAAATATTAACCGATTTGAGACGATGTGCAGAACACATGTGGCAGTCATGTCGGCTCAAGGTCAAGGTCACATTTGAAAGTCGTGTTCTTACCTTCAGTTTCCATTATATTTGATAAACCATGTGTACTCTTACTTTGACACCCAGTCCGGAGTGTTTCCACTACCTTACACAGACCATTTCTTGACCTGGATTGTGCTACCACAGTGAAATCATTATTGGTAATTAACAATTACAATATTATTATACTTTGTCAAATTAAATACTATCTTGTCTTGTGTTGTCTTATCCTAATGCATGAAATGCAGTTTTAAAACCTATTGTATCACCTTAAGATTAATGTCTTAATTTAGGTGGCGGGGTGGGGGATATAGCTGTCCTTTGGACTGCCTTGTTCAGCTTCATACAATGCTTTGTCCTTTATAAATATAATTAGTATAATTATTATGTCAAAAATATAAACTAAGGAAATTTAGTACAATGATACACTGTAAAATCTGTAACAAATATAGGCAGAGTAGACCGGCCATTATCAGACAACTCCTACAGGACTCATTTGATCTGGGTTTACTCTATTGGCAAAGGCATCAATTTAACCCATTCCCTCATATTGACGACTTTTGACAGCTCTGTAAAAGCCACTTTATGAAACAATTGTGATAAATAGAGCTCCTTTTCGGTAGATTTATTCAAAGAGGTTGTATCTAAAAATAGCCTATGAGGTAATGGGTTAAAAGGTAGTATTACCACCGAACCCTTTCCCTGTTCTATATTTTTTTCAAATTTCAATACCTCTATTGAATATTCATGGACACAGTTGTTATAATGAAACATTGAAGGTAGAAAATTGTAGCCATTTTAGAAAGTAAAGAAATGGATCGTTCAAACAGAGCAGTCCCTGATCAGATGGCTCCTATAGAAGCTGTCTGATCTGAGTCTACTCTGTTTGCAAATGTGTGAAAACACGTTTATATGAAGGAAAGGGTTAAGGGGAATATATTTTTACAAGATTACAGAATGAGCTGAATTATTTATGGTATTTTGATATAGTGATTACATGTTCCCACACTAGTAACCAGTACTAATTTGTTTTAACCATTTCCTCCATAAATACACCATTCTAGGCCTCTGTAATAGTCACTTTATGAAGCCATTGTGATAAATAGAGCAAATGCTCTATCACAATGGTTTGATAAAGTGGCTTTTACAGAGTCGTCAAACATTATCAGTTACATGTGTATAGAAAGAAGGGGGCACATATTGTTCTTTCTATCTGTCTGTTGGTTGGTTGGTTTGTCTGTTTGACCACAACTTTGTCGACATTGCACATACTCGTACATACTTCAAACTTGGCATACATGTGCAACTTATGGAGGCAAAAACTTCTAGGGGTGAGTCATTAAGTTCAAGGTCATGTATCAAGGTCAAAGGTCATATGAGAGCCAGGGCATAGTGTTTCACAAACACACTTGTTTAGTACATATCTTTTATTTCTCCACATAACTCCATGTAGTGAACGCTCGTTAGAATTGTCTCTTAGAGATGATTCTAGAGAGTGGTTACAACTTAGATTTTGGCGGAGAGATAATTTTACTACTTTGATACACATCATTATCATTACCTCTGTACTACATTGATAATGCGTTATAACAAGCCCATCTTTATCAGCTATGCAAGCACTTATGTTAGTAGTTTGACAGATTCCTTGATATGCTTTATCTTCCCACCAGTATAAAGATTCAGAATTACTAAAGGTTTGAACTCAACTCACATGTAAACCCTTACAATGCTCACATTTCAAATGGACTAATCCAAAATTCAAACAGGTCAAGTATATGGTGAATATTTATGGATTTTTATAAAGAGTAACATGACAAACAGTGCATACCCTGATGAGAGGGCTCCTCTAGGACCCCTCTCATCAGGGTCTACACTGTTTGCAATGAACATGAGTGACTTTTCTCCCGCACAGTAAGGGTTAAGCTAATTGCTTCTTTTATTAAAAATTTATTGCTTGACAGTTTCAAGCCTCAAACTTTTATCCAATGATTTGAGAATCTTAACCCTTTGCTAGCTAATCTTGGCATGACTGGCATTTGTACACAGCTTGGACCCAGATGACACACACACTCTATCAAACCACCCCATTACTTTTTGTTGGAAGGTGGGATACTTTCAATCAATAAAACAACGAAAAACCATATATAGATATGCTTTCTACATTGCTTTTGCATTAACCCTTTCCCTCATACAAACGTGTTTTCACGCATTTGCAAACAGAGTAGACCCAGATCAGACGGCTCCTAGATGAGCCGTCTGATCAGGTCTACTCTGTTTGCTATTAGAATTTGATAGATCTGTTTCTTTACTTTCTAAAATGTCTACAATGTTCCACCTTCAAGAATTCTTTATAACGATTTTGTTAATGAATATTCAGTAGGTATTGAAACTTGGCCTAAATACAGAACAGGGAAAGGGTTAAGCAACCAACTGTGTGCTCCTTTTAAAAAACTGTAATGTCCCTGGGAACATTTATCAGAGATAATACAGCTGCTGCTATTTTATATATTGGATCCTGATATCGCGAGTATACTCTAAGCAGAGTGATGCGATTAATAAAGATGATGATCTGAGGGGTTGACTTATCCGTCTATATTTCACTTCTTCTGTAATCCCCAAACCCATGTGGTACAATGTCCTGTAATGTGACATCAGTATAGTACTCTATGGAGTGTAGATATAAACCTTTCTTCCATACAAATCCTTTTCATGCCTGTTTGAAACAGAGTAGACACATATTAGACAGCTTCTGTAGAAGTTGTCTGATCAGGGTCTGCACTGTTCGCTTATGACATAGATCTGATTCCACTGTTTTTGTCGAAGCAAACATTTCCTTGATAATGTTACATTATTAAAATTCAGCTGTTAAGTATTCATTGTCTTGTTATTTCTTACATCAATATTGAACAGGGAAAGGGTTAACATAAGATAAAATATGTCACTGAAAGATAAACTTACACAAGTTTGTATGTCAGACATGTTATCACGGGTATATTATAAGTGTGCTGATGCAAAAGTTATAAACTTAGAGTTTAATCTTTATTTCTTAGCCTTGAGCCTGCAGTGCAAATTGTTTTTAGACAATTTTTCACCCATTACATTTTTAAAATTCCATTCTACCGAAGTGCAACCAGGTTGTCAAACAATTTTGATCCTAATGAGTCACCAAGTTACTCGTTGCCTCACTTGGATCCAAACTGTTGCCTAGGTAATCATTCCACCACAGCTGGCTAAAAGTTAAGTTTGATGGTTTTAATAGTGCGTGTATACATCCACCTGAATCAGGGTCAAATGGCATAAATATATGTATTTCATTTTTTCGTGCCTCACTTAAGATAACCTTATATTAACTCTTTGGATGCTAGTTGCAAATAAAAGCTATGATAACAGATTGGATCCAGATAAGACACCAAATTACTTGGAGTTTTATCGGGACCAGAATGTATATCCTTGAAGAATCTGCAACAGTTATTAAATTTTCAGACGCAACATTACTTAGCGTGCAAAGAGTTAATTTCTGAAAATTGATTTGTTGTTAGTGCATATAGATCTATGTTTTGCTGTTTTGTATTTTGTATGAAATGCTTGTTTGAGGGCCTCAAGGTAGATTAGTCATTATGACCAATTGAGCTACCCTCATTAGATAAGTCTTTCATTCATTCATTCATTCATTCATTCATTCATTCATTCATTCATTCATTCATTCATTCATTCATTTCATTCATTCATACCAAACTGTTTCATAATTTAAAGAAATATCAAATTTGTAATCTTCTTCATTTTCAGTAACTTAATTCATTTCTTTTCAAAACCTGATCAACCTATTAAACAGTTTTGATCCGTTTTAGACTTCACTTGCCATCTGATCTGTATCAAAACTGTTTGCAAGTTTCCCAAGAATTATTTGTTTCAGTAGATTTGCATGTTAACATGTATATGAAAAGAATGGCCTTCAGGTCCTGTAGGAGTTGTCAGATCAGGGCTGACTGCTTACAGAATCATGTTTAATTATATCCTACTGTTTCTTCTATTGCCTAATTCCTAAGATTATAATTATTACATTGTGGTAAACCAGCTATCAGTAATTGATATTCATAAAATATCCATTATAAACCCATTACTCCATGAATATTTATGTAATGGTAATGGCATATGAACACAGGAAATTTTGAGAGTGACAAACTAGAACTGTACCTATATTATACAGAGAAGACTCTGATCAGAGGACTCCTACGGGAGCCATTTTATCAGGGTCTACTCTGTTTGCAAAGGAGTTAACCCTTTCCCTCATATAAACGTGTTTTAACACATTAAGGTGGAACATAATGTAGCCATTTTAGAAACTAAAGAAACTGATTTATCAAATTCCATTATCAAACAGAGCAGACCCTGATCAGACGGCTTCTATAGGTTTGCAAATGCGTGAAAACACGTTTATATGAGGGAAAGGGTTAAATGCTCTGATCAGGGTCTGCTCTGTTTGCTAATGAAATAGTAGATTTGATTCTACAGTTTCTGCTATGACCAAAATTTCCTGTCTTCATACATCACTATAAAAATTGAGTCAATATACTGATATTCATCATATCATTATGTTTGGCATGAATAGACATGTAGTAAAGTGTGAAAGACTAACATTGATAAGTATAAAACGTTTTAACCCATTACCTCATAGGCTATTTTTAGATACAACTTCCTTGAATAAATCTACCGAAAAGGAGCATTAACTAGAGAAACGGAAATTTAAGAATTTTGTAGTTTGAAACCATTGTGATAAATAGAGCATTTGCTCCTATAGGAGCAAATGCTCTATTTATCACAGTGGTTTCACAAAGTGACTTTTACAGAGTCTTCAAAAGTCGTCAATATGAGGAAATGTGTTAAACCTTTCCTTCATATAAATGCCTTTTCATTCATTTGCAAACAGAGCAGACCTAGATCAATCATCTGATCAGGTTCTACTCTGTTTGCTTATGAAATACTAGATCTGACAGACATACAGCTTCTACCGATACCATAATGTCCTGTATTCATTTGCCACTGTAAAACTTTGCCTAATAAATATTCACGATGTCATTATTTCTTACATGAAAATTGACCAGGGTTAATGTAACCAGGTATCCAACACAATGACATTTTTGTTTTACAGATGTGAAAGTAATCCTACATTTTTGTTTCTGTTGATGACCAGTGGTCTTCAGTACCCAGTAAGTAGATTCAAGCTTCTTTCATTTGGATTTTTGTTTAACCATCTTTAGCAGAATGACACCTAGGCAGAGCTAGAGATAAAGATACTTACCCAAATACTAAAATCATCATTTCTCCATCAAACCCAATACTGTGACCACTCTTTAGAATCGTCTCTGCGTGATGATTCTAAAGAGTGGTTACAGTACAGGGTTAGATGGAGAAATAAAGGAAGATATTCTTGAAAATGTTTAAATTTACGCATCTCATCTGGAGCTTTGGTAGGGATGATTTCTCTGTCATCTGTCCATTTGTCCGTCTTGCCATTTTTTTGTGACATGTTTGACAGCAGGTGACCCACATGTTTGTGGCCAAGTGGTTATGGTCCTAGACTTGCAGTCACTTAACTCCTCACCGCCATGGTTCAAATCCTGGTCTGGGTATTTGGATTTTTCCTAGCTTGCAGTAGGTTGATGGTTCTACCCGGGTGTTCTATGCACAAAACAGGGTTAGGGTTAACCCATTCCCTCATACTGAGGTCTTTAGACGCCTCTGCAAAAGTCACCTGCTGAAACCATTGTGATACTTAGAGCATTTGCTCCTATAGGAGCAAATGCTCTCTGTATCACAATGGTTTCAAACTACAAAATTCTAAAAGTTTTCCTTTTTTCTTGTAATGCTCCTTTTCGGTAGATTTATTCAACGAGGTTGGATCTAAAAATAGCCTATGAGGTAATGGGTTAACAATGCAGTTTTGTCCATGCAGAGAACCTCATGGGTCTTCCTACACCAGTAATGAAAAATACTGTTAAAACAATGTAAAATTACAATACAGACAAACAATCACACATGCACTTTCAATTTCAGCCACTTTCATCAACTCTTCAGTATAACAGTGAATTTATGATTACATTTGCAAACCATTTAGTATCTTAGTATTTTATCAGGATCCAAACTATCTAACTCTTTCCTCCATAAATACGCCTTTCTACGCCTCTATAATAACCACTTCTTGAAAGGAAATGTTTTAGAAATTTGTAGTTTGAAACCATTTTGATAAATAGAGCATTTGCTCCCATAGGAGCAAATGCTCTATTTATCACAATGGTTTCATAAAGTGACTTACAAAGTCGTCAATATGAGGGAATGGGTTAAGGAACAAACCCAAAGTGTTCTGCTTGAAATGAATTACAGTACAACCTGACTAAAGTAGTCACATGGGGTCTGTACCGCTTCATAGGGGTCTATCTATACTATATACATGTAGGGTTCTGGCGAGGATTGAAAATATTTGAGACATGTGTCCCATTGACAGTTAAAAAGTAGGGACATTTTCAAAATCTGCGAGACACTGACAAGTGTGAAAATATTTTTTCTACCATTATTCATTATGAAAATGCTATGTTTATGAATATGTGGATCTATGACTGATTTCCTTAATATGTAAATATTTTCTCTGATCATATTCACAGTTTGATTTGATCTAAATCTTGGACTATTCTGGTAAGAACTGACATTTTTGAGACATTTGTCCTAGTGACAGTAAAAAAAATGGGGACATTTCTCATTTTGATGGGGAAAATGTCCCAATTTCTCGCCCTCGCAAGAACCCTGTACATGTAATATAGTATAACATAGACCCCCATGAAGCGGTACAGACCCCTACGATGAAAAAGGCATTATTCTTGATGTTAAGCCTGGGTGATAGCGTAATGCAGGATGAAAAGCTCAAGGAGCATTTAGCATTAGTTTTGTCCTGCATTAACCACTTAATTTTTAGAAGAATGTTATTAAAGAAGTTATTCTTTAGATCAACTCATGTCCTCAAAGGCTATTTTCAGACCCAGCCTCTTTCAATAAATCCACTGAAAAGGAGCAATTACTAGAGAAAAGGGAAATTTTACAACTGTCTAGTTTCGAAACCATTGTGATAAAGAGAGCATTTTGCTCCTATGGAGCTAAATACTTGATAATCCCCCTTTCACACCTTTATAAACAGAGTGTAACCCTGATCAGACAGCTCCTGTAAGTTACAAACTAATTCTGTACTGTTTACCATGGCATTAAATTCCATTACTTTTTATTTTTATACTCTATGCAATGAAGTTGCTCAGGGGACGTAGATTTTTTATCCATTAGTCAGTCAGCTTATCCATCCGTCTGTCCATATGTGTATCCAAATACATTGTTGCTTATCTATCAATTTAATTTCTTGACCAATTTTTCTCAAATTTAATTGTCGTGAATATACATGTAAGCATGGATGAGTTCGATTTTCAGAGGAATCTGTCATGTGAAACCACTTTTATTCTCAGACAATATGGCAGTGTAGGGTATGTGAGCTTACTCACAAAAGTTCTTACATTAGTACAATTACTACATTAACCCTTTCTACGCCTCTGTAAAAATCACTTATTGAAACCATTGTGATAAATAGAGCATTTGCTCCTTAGAAGCAAGTGCTCTATTTATCACAATGGTTTCAAAACTTTAAAATTCTAAGTTTCCTTTTCTCTAGTTAATGCTACTTTTCGTTAGATTTATTCAAAGAGGTTGGATCTAAAAATAGCCTATGAGGTAATGGGTTATTTAATATTCATCACAGGTGGAGTCGTGCATGACTTTGAAGTAAAGGATTAAAACTTGTGTTTTCAGAAAGTGACGGCAGCAGCTGGTATGGTGTATCTGTTGTCAAGGATAGCTTATGCCAAAGGTTACTACACTGGAGGTGAGTAAAGCTTTAACCCAGAGGCATCTATCTTTGTAATATTAACCCTTTGAATGCGGGAAATATGTGAGTTGGCATTACAAACACTGTAGACAAATTTAACCTTTTCATAATTAATGGATTTTATAATTAACCCATTCCCCCATTTTTTAGATCCAGCCACTTTGAATAAATCTACCGAAAAGGAGTATTAACTAGAGAAAAGGATTTTTTTTTTAGAATTTTGTAGTTTGAAACCATTGTGATAAATAGAGCATTTGCTCCTATAGGAGCAAATGCTCTATTTATCACAATGGTTTCAACGGGTGACTTTTTTAGACACTGATGGGCCATTACACTTTGATAAGTTACTATTGAAAGGGTTAGAGTAATCAAATGTTTGAATACTTCACCCTTTATTTGACAGAAGACCAGATAAGATGGGTACATCAAAACATTTTTTACCTCTCTTGAGTATTCTTACGTGAGATTTTGTGATCGCCCACTGTCCGGCGTTTGAACGTCATTCAGTCCATTCATCTGTCAACAACTGCTTTAAATGCAGAATTCAACCAAACAAGGCAGAATTCAACCAAACTTTACATAAATGACCTTGGTATCAAGCTAAAAACAATTTTCTCCAAAACTGGTAGTCCAATTTGAATTGTATATGGTAGGAATAGCCCTCTGGTGAGCTTATTGGGAATTAATTAGGTCTACTATACATTTTAAACAAATTGGCTAATCTTCAATTGAAAAAATTAGAACTACTATGATTTCCGGAGAAGGTTGTGACTAGATCATCTCTGTCACAAACACACTCTTGTTCTCCAACAAAACCTATGTTGTAACCACTCTTTAGAGCCGTCCTTAAAAGACAATTTTAAAGAGTGACACAACATAGAGTTTGATTGAAAAACAACAGAAATATTCTTGAAAATGTATTAATTTACTGGAGCCCCAGATTTGATACATAAAGCTCTCTATAATGGCTACTAAATTACATAAAATATTTTGAGTTAAAGCAAGGTGAAAGTAAAACGGAACGCTCCTATAGGAGCGTTCTGTTTTACTTTCACCTTGCTTTAAGCAATCACCTTTCCTAAATACGAACTAATTAACACAATTTAGTGGCCATTATAGAGAGGTTTTACTGTATTTTGACTGCAATTTTACCTATTGTTCTGATTTATGTATTTATTGGAGCTGCTGCGATCCCTCATTGTTGCCGAAATGCATCATGACAAACAGTGCAGTTTCAGATCAGATGCCTCCTATTCAAGGCTGTGTCTGTTGCCTTGACTTTACTGTTTGTCTCATCCACTAGTTCTGTACCTGCAGTTTATTCTTTTGAAGTTTGTGTTTATTTTTCTCAATTCTTCATTTTACCATAATACAGTGAAACCCCGCTAATGCGACCACTTAATAAACAGCCACTGATTTCATTTAAAGCAGATGGTTGCTTAATGCAGGACGAAAGTTATGCAGAAAGCTCCTATAGGAGCTTTCTGCATAACTTTCGTCCTGCATTAAGCTACCACCTGCCTCTGCCACCCAGAATTATGCCCCTTTTTGGTGGTCGTATTAGCGGGGTTTTACTGTACTTAACAAATTGGATTGCAGATGACAGTTAGAAATTTGGTACTGAAAGAGCTCATGCTCATGTAGAACTGCATATTTATTTTACAGATCCTGGCAAAAGAAGTTACGGTGCATTCGGACATCTAGCAGAGCTTGTTTTGCTTGGTGGAACTATCTCTCTAGCTCTGTGTGAACTGAAATGGTGGCCATTCAAATAAGATGAACAATACGGTACTACCTCTTGAAATTTGGTGAGTAATCATAGTGGTCACTTAACCCTTTACTCCATAGATACGCCTTTCTATGCCCTTGCAAACAGAGTAGAGTTTGCTTTGATGTAATTGTAGGTGGCGATAGTCTAGTGGTAACGCGCTTGACTATCAGTCCGGAGGTCCGGGGTTCAAATCCCGGTCCCACCCGGAAATTTCAGAGACGCTTTTCCGTGTCTCCCACCCGCACATCCTCTCCACCCAGGGGTTAAAATGGGTACCTGTGAGGGTCACTCGCCGGTACTGCGGCTGCATGATTGCGCCATATGTTAGCAGTGCTCAATATTGTAGGCCAATGACTCAATGACCAGGGGAGTAAATGTACAGTCGGCTGAGCGGTCATTCGGACTGAAAGTAGACTATAACTAGGTACTTTACTTTATGTAATATGGATATGATTCTACAGTTTCTGAATTGGAATGAAATACATCAAAATTTGTAGAATCAGATCTATATAATTGTCAAAAGCAAAGGGAGCAGACTCCGATCAGACAGCTCCTATAGGAGGCTGGAGCTATCTGATCTTGATCTACTCTGTTTGCAAATGTGTGAAAAGGCATTTAAATTAATCAGTAGGCTGTTCCCTTTACCTGATAAATATTCATGCTAGGCATCAGCCCATTATGAATATTCAAGAATGTAATTATTATATTATCACTTTACTCCAAGAATATTCATGTAAGAAATAATGACATCTTGAATATTTATTAGATTATTTTTTATAATGGCACTTGTATGTGGGAAGTTTTCGCCATTGCAGAAACTGTAGAATCATATCTAATCTAAGTCTGCTCTGTTTGCAAAGGCATGGAAAGTCGTATTTATAAAATAAAGGGTTAAAACATGCAATAAGGAAATTTATTGCATTGACAATAGAGACTTATTTCATTTACATATAAGCACACAGAGCATATACTGATCAGACGGTTCCTGCTGGAGCTGGCTGATCTGGTCTAATCTGCTACAATGGCATAAAAAGGTCATGTTACAAAAGGTTTACTGGAGAAATAAAAGTAATCCATAGATGTCTTGGGTGAGGTTTCTGCATTGTTTTCAACCTGCTAAAAGTTATTTTAGTGATTTAAAATCTTCTCTTTACCCTTTCCTCCATGAATATTCATGTAAGAAATAATGACATAACGGATATTAATTAGATTAATTATTACAAAAGCACAGCTAGACATATTGTTTTGGCAATGGGGCAGAAACTTTAGAATCATATCTATATTATATCAAAAGCAAACAGAGCAGACCCAGATCAGACGGCTCCTATTCTGGGTCCACTCTGTTTGCAAAGTCTTATTGATGGAGTAAATAGTTAACCAGTGACTGGCTCTCCATATTGTTTTACAGCAATGTATCTAAGACGACTCTCTGATAAAATAATTCATATTCTTAACCTTTATCAGACTAACTGCAACCCAAGTCACATTTGCAAACGGTGACACCAAGAATTTTGCATCTCATCAGGATTCAAGCTATTTGACTTGTGGTCAATGATTTCTCAAAAGCTTGTGTCATTACACTTGGTCAAGAGTTTCTCAAAAGCTTGTGTCATTACAGTTGGCAAAGAGTTTCTTAAGAGCTTGTGTCATGACACTTTGGTCAAAAGTTTCTCAAGAGCTTGTGTCATGACACTTGGTCAAGAGTTTCTCAAAAGCTTGTGTCATTACAGTTGGCAAAGAGTTTCTCAAGAGCTTGTGTCATGACACTTGGTCAAGAGTTTCTCAAGAGCTTGATCTGGTTGGAAGCAATCCAAAATGCATTAGATCACAATTTGAGCAGACATTATTTTAACTGTGGTGTAAGGGTTAACCATTTCCCTCATATTTCACGCCTTTGCAAACGGAGTAGACTCTGATAAGATGGTTTTTGTAGGAGCTGTATGATCAGAGTCTGCTCTGTTTGCGTATGAAATAATAAAAGCTCTGACTGCAATTTCTACGAATACCAAATTGTGCTGTTATAAAAAATCAGGTAATAGATTTTCATGATGTCATTATTTCTTACATGAATAGATGACAGGGAAAGGGTTAACCCATTCCCTCATATCCACGCCTTTTGGCGACTCTGTAAAAATCATTTTTTAAAACCACTGTGATAAATAGAGCAGTTGCTCCTATTTACCACAATGGTTTCAAAACTACACAATTTTAAAATCTAACATTTTCCTTTTCTTTAGTAAATGCTCCTTTTTGGTAGATTTATTCAAAGAGGTTAGGTCTAAAAATAGCCTATGAGGTAATGGGTTAAGACTTTGCTATTCCTCATTAATTCTCAAGCAAGAATAATATTATTATCATTATCCCTTTAACCCTTTCCTCCATAGGCTATTTTTAGACCCAACCTCTTTGAATGAATCAACCCAAAAGGAGCATTAACTAGAGAAAAGGAACATTTTAGAATTTTGTAGTTTGAAACGATTGTGATATATAGAGCATTTGCTCCTATAGGAGCAAATGCTCTATTTATCACAATGGTTTCAACAGGTGATTTTAAAGAGGCGTAGAAAGGCGTATTTATGGAGGAAAGGGTTAATCCATAATTATTCATGTAAGAAATAATGACATCATGAATATTAACTCTTTTCCTCTGTAACTACACAAAAATGGAATAGACACCCTTTTCCTAATCACCAGCCTACTGAAATGTTTTTGTATACTTATTTTCAGAGGCAGTATGGAAGACAGTGGAGAAATATATTCTCGGAAGACCAGAAGCTCTGTTGAAGCAGAAACTTATCAAACTTACATTTTTAGCTGTGATAGATATAAACCTTTTTCGTATTAAGACACTGAACTATACTCTTTGTTATTGTTTATCATATCCCTTCTTGTTGAAATATTAAAACTCTGCTACCCCTGTCCATCCATCTAAATAGGTACAAATGGAGATATATACATACATCTCAAGTAAAGTCTGTTTAGGGCCTCCGCAGAGCTACAGATGAAGGTGCATACCCAAAAATTAAAATCGTCATTTCTCCATCAAACCCTATACCGTGACCACTCTTTAGAATCGTCTCGTCACAGTATAGGGTTTGGTGGAGAAATAAAGGAGTTATTCTTGAAAATGTTTAAATTTACGCATCTTATCTGGAGCTCTGTGCCTCCTTGACTGAGTGGTTATGGTCCTTGGTTGACAATCACTCACCACTGTAGTTCTAATCGGGTCAGTGGGTATATAGGAGTCATAGTGTTGGTTGTTGGCTGGTCTGTCTGTCTGTCCGTGGCACAACTTTTGATTTGCGATCAAGGCAGCTGAGGCTCAGAGCGGGGGTATTTCATCACCTTTAGTGATAGTTCTAGTTTGATTTACGATCACGTCAGCTGAGCGGTGTATTCCATCACCTTTAGTAATAGTTTTAGTTTTGTATGGATCACAGTCTCTTTTGTAGAAATATTGCAGATTTGTGATTAACACATCAGCAATATACAACCGGCAGCATGGCTCAGTGGTAGAGCATCCGTCTGCAATACGGAAGGTCTTGGGTTCGATCCTGGACCGCGACATACCTAAAGTCGTTAAAAGTTGGTACTAGTAGCTCCCTTGTCTACGCTCGTCATTAAAGGAGTAGTTCTAGGACTGGTCAGCCTGGTGTCAGGATAATGTGACTGGGTGGGGTGCCCTTGCCATGTGCACGCGGCAGGGGCATTCCAGTGAGACAGCACTATAACTTGTCTCAAGTGGGTGCCGTCTGCAAATAACTGAAATACTGTTGGTCGTACATTAAACCCAACTCACTACAGTGTTTGAATTTGACTATTTTCCCCGAGGGCAAGTACTTGCTACCTGATCTGAAAGTTGGTGGCAAAATGCTCTTACCTGGTGGCAAAATAGGAAAATAGAAAGCAACATGGAATGCCGTCCTGAACCATTTTCTTCCACATTTTTAGCTCGACTATTCGAAGAATAGTGGAGCTATCCTACTCGCCCCGGCGTCCGCGTCACACTTTGGTTAAGGTTTTTGTTAAAGTCCACCTTTTGCCTCTTACCTTTGGAATAAAGCTTTGAAACTTGGAACACTTGTTCACCACCGCAATCTTCATCTGTAGGCAAGAGTACATAACTCTGTCAAGCAATTTTACAGAATTATGGCCGTTTTTAACTTAGAACTTTTGGTTTAGGTTTTTGTTAAAGTCCACTTATTTACATAACCCTTTGAGATAAAGCTTTATAACTTGGAACACTTGTTCACCATCACACTCTTCATCTGTAGGCAAGAGTACATAACTCTGTCAAGCATTTTGACAGAATTATGGCCCTTTTTGACCTAGAACTTTTGGTTAAGGTTTTTGTTAAAGTCCACTTATTTACATAACCCTTTGAGATAAAGCTTTGAAACTTGGAACACTTGTTCACCACCTCGAGCTTCATATGTAGGCAAGAGTACATTACTCTGTCAAGCATTTTAACAGAAATTATTGCCCTTTTTTACTAAAGTTTTTCTCTTTCATTAAAGAGTTCAAAGAGATCCTACATCCTGAATACTATTAAAGATATTTTACTGAGACTGATTACTTGCTTCTAGTATCATTGGACTCTATTTTAGTCCACTATCAAGCAGTTTTACACTAACAATTCTGAGAATAGTCGAGCGCGCTGTCCTGTGACAGCTCTTGTTATCAATATTGCAGCCCTTTGATAACGTCGGTAGCCTTGTTTGTATCAGTGTGCTGCTTTACAACCTTAGCTTTAACAGCATCAGCAATTCAGCATGAATTTCACTCTCAAAATGTTTTTTCACTGTGTTTTCTTAATATTGCTCATACCAACAACAAAAAGTAATTTTCAA
This sequence comes from Azorinus chamasolen, assembly GCA_963576725.1. NCBI lineage: Eukaryota > Metazoa > Mollusca > Bivalvia > Cardiida > Solecurtidae > Azorinus > Azorinus chamasolen. The sequence continues at coordinate 2,104,698 of OY755240.1, forward strand.
CAAGCAAGGAAAACAAAGTGTGGTCTAATAATTCTTGAAGTATTCTGCTGACTGTTTTGATTTCCACCCAATTATTCCTGGTGGCAAGTTTTTGCCACTGACTTTCAGATCAGGTGGCAAGTTGGACATTTCTGGTAACAAAACTCATTAGTATCTACCAGAAAGAAGCGTCAGTTTCACTCCCGAATAGGGATTTTAGTGAAATCGAGCACTTGGTCGCCAACTATATCGTTTCCGACTAAATAAAAAACACGGTTTTCTGAAGGTATTTGCCCCTTGTATTCGCTAAAACAAAGACAAAGTATGGGGTATTTGGATTTACGGACGTTTCGGTAAATGACCAGTTCGGTAAATTGATTTTATATAGTGATTGTTCCGGACGTTTCGGTAAAAAGGCAAATTATAGTAATTAAAGGTTTATATACCGGTATATCACACCTTTTGCTGGCGGTTAGCGTTTGATCTGTAGTCACTTTTATCATTATATGTGGGTTGGGTCTAAACTATACGATGTAGTTATAGAAAGGGTAAATTTTTATGCCGAATCGGAATAATCGTTATGAAAGCGGGAAATCGAAAAAAAAAAGAAGAAAAAAGTGAAAATTGAGTGCCATTTTAATGTATTTGCAACCCAAAATTAAAATTAGTCCTCTGATCAGGATCTACCATGCAGACAGGGAATGTAATATAAACACGAAAACCCCTATTTGAGTTGAAAAAATTAGAATCTACTTTAATTTAAGCGAGTTTAAAATTTTGTTTTCCTCAAATATAGAAATAAGTTTATTACAATATTTATGATTATATCATTATTCTTATAATTATTAATATTACGATTATTAATATCAATCATTTCACCTTTAGGATTTATACCAGTTTTGCTTTATATTAGAATTATTAAAAATAGGACTGGATCATGTTATCCTGTCACGCATATTTATATAAAAAAAAATTATTTCAGACCCCGAAGCGTGGTCTGTAAATGCGGCACGTCTTTAATTATTGTTTGCCATTAATTGTGCCGTCGCCTGTAATCAATTAATTAATTAACTAATTAACAACCTCGCTACACCCGACACTTTAATAAGATGAGCACTACTTCATTGTCAAAAAGTTTAAATCCTGACACCGTGTAACTAGACGACTGATCAGAATCCAAAGTTTTTAACATACAAAAAGGGTATAACAACGACTCCTTCACTGTCTGGTAAAACAGTGTAGACCCAGATCATCAATTGGTTTAATCCTTTTACTGCCTTATTTGCTAACAGTTTGGATCCATAAAGCGATGACTGATCAAAATTCAAAGTCTTTCACACACAAAACGAATATATAACAGTTGATTTGATTCCTTGGGCAATAGTTTTTTTGCAAACAGTTTGGAGTCATTTATAGGTATTATTGAAATCACGAAGTATTTACTTCGTGTTGAAATAGTGTATATAATTATTATCTTATTGCAAAACTATGAACATATATATTTTATGGTGAATATTAAATATATATCCAGTACATTTTTCGTTATCAATTATTTTGCCAATATATTACTATATTTAAAAACCACAGTTATTTTCAACACCCTTCGCATGTCCATCATATTCATTGTTAGATCAGGATCCATACATAATACAACTAAAACACAGCTGCGAACGTGTCACAAACATCGTCGAAAAGTTTCATTGTTACTGGGAGAGGTGCGATATTTAATTAATATAATTTACCTTTTTACCGAAACGTCCGGACCATTCACTATATAAAATCAATTTACCGAACTGGTCATTTACCGAAACGTCCGGCACCCGGGTATTTGGTACCAATCCCGATCTGAGCGTTTGTGTTTTGCATGTGAAGAAGCCTTCCAGCAAACTTGCAGACTTTTGATGGTTCTACTTAGGTGCAAGAAATAATGAACCGTATACAGAAAAAAACTCCTCAATATGGTATCTTCTTCCAACTGTAATTAGCTGGATAGCGCAAAATAACAGAAATACTGTTATTAAAGTGACATAAAACTAAAAAATGGACCCCCCCCCCCAAAATAAAAAAATGAAAATGAAACATAGACCAAAAGAATGGATGAAACGTGTGTTCCCATCCTGCATTCAGTTAAGTAATCGTTACATTTTTATCTGTTCGCAAATTTAAGACTGAAATATTGCAATTACATGTACTCTTACATTTGCAATTAATCGCAACGTTTCGGTCATGAAATTTGTAATTGTTGCATTACAGTTAACTGCACATGGCGCAGGTATTAGTGCGTTAGAACCTACATATATCAACCTTATAATAAATAAACATGGGTATCTTTGAGAGCAGGTCTATAGGAGCCGTCTGATCTATGTCTGCCCTGTTTGCTTATTAAAGAAAATAGATATAAATCTGTTTGCTTATGATATAGTATAGATAAAGTTCAATAGTTTCTGTTATGTCCAAAAATGCCCGTGTCCATGTGTATCAATTAATCAGATTTATATTCATGACGTCATTGGTGTAGACTTAACCCTTTCCCTGTTGCATATTCTTGTAAGAAATAATTAATGACATCATGACTATTTATATCTATTGACTTTTTTTATAGGCATTGTACACATGACTGTTTGGCATTGGTAGAAACTGTAGAGTTGGACATCTGTTACAATTTCATAAGCGAACAGAGCAGAGCCTATTGAGACAAAAACGCGTTTCTATGAAGGCAAGGGTTAACCCTTTACATCATTTAAGATATACTGACATCATGAATATTAATTAGATTTATTTTATAATGGCACATTGACACGGGATTGTTTAGCCGTTGTAGAAACTAGAATCGTATCTCTTATCATTTAAGAAGCAACCAGAGCAGACTCTGAATATACGACTCCTATAGGAACCATCTGATCTGGGTCTACTCTGTTTGCATAGGTGTAGAAAGGCGTATAAATTATGGAGTAAAAGTATGACGTAATACTTCTATGACGTATTTATGGAGTAAAAGGTTAATGTTGATAACTTAGTGCAAAATTATTGTAACATACACCTGAAGGCATTCCAAAAATTGTCTTTATTCTGAAAATAACATTTCTTTCCGAATTCACGATCAGGGTCCATGCTTATAAAGCTTTTAGTTGAGTCTGAGTTTCGTTCTCAAGCTTTTGATTGGTCAGATTTGAGTTCTCAAGCTTTTGATTGGTCAGATTTGAGCCAAAGGCTCAAATCTGACCAATCAAAAACTTGAGAACGATCTCAGACTCAACTAAACGTTTTATAAGCATGGACCCTGATAGTCAAACAATTAGACCCTGAAGAGACACAACGTTACCCGGCATGTGTTCCGGATCCAAACTGTTTGCACACATTGTTTCATAGCTTATAGTTACAACTCTTTTTCATTGCACACACGGTTTACTTTTGGATGCTGTTGCATTGAGAATCGGCTGTTGAAAGAATGGATTTCCTCCTCCTTAAATCCTGTAGGAGCCGTCAGACATCAGGGTCTGCTCTGATTGCTTATGATATAATACAGACATTATTCTAGTTTCTGCCATGCCCATGCATGTGTCATTATATAAAATAAAATCTAATTAATATTTATAACGTCATAATTGCTTTAACATTTACTCCATAAATATTCATGTTGGAAATAATGACATCATAGATATTGCATACATCAATTTTTATGATGGCAAATTAACTTAGGAATATTTGGCCATGGCAGAAACTAGAGTCTATCTATCTTATGTCATAAGCAAACAGAAATACTCTCATCCGACGGCCCCTCTGAATGGGTCCGCTCTGTTTGTAAAGGCGTATTTATGGAGGAAAGGGTTAATATTATTAGTGTAAAGGGACACATATACATGTACAATGTGATACAGTTTAAATGATATTTATTTACTAGTAACTGAAAACATTTTTCCAGCTTTACCATTTTGCACAAATGCTATGATTCTGTCTCTGGTACCATTGCTGCCCCTTGGCACACCAATGATTTGGCCCGTCACCGGCATATTTCCAGGAACCGGAAACATCCAAGTTACCGGCTTCGCTAGATTTTCTGAAGTATCATAGCCGATAATGAAATACTCCGCATCTATGTTGGTTTGGTCAGATAGGAAAGAGACTAGTTCTTTGAAGTCATTGGTTTTAGACGATACGTGGATTCCGAAAATTAAGAAATCTGCATCGACATCTTTCGTACGGGCTGTCATGACTTTTGACGTTATCGCACAATCAGCATGTAAGACTTTAGACAAGTCGAGATCTATTAAAATAGTCCCAGCTCTGTCTATGGCTAACAAATGTCCACCCGGAAGTGAGACCCATATCTGGCTATCTGCGTTTGAAGCAGATTGAACACTGCTCCCTGATACTTCTTGGTTGGCCTCGTATAGCGCAATATTTGTTACATTCATATCAGTTTTAAAAACAAGACCTGGATCATGAAAATAGTCTCGTATTCCAAAGAATTGCGATGCCACATTTGTCGATGCTCCAAGCAGTGGAGGTGGTAGACCCACAAGAACAAGTTGTCCCAGATTATCCCATACAATAGTTGGTGTAACAGCAGAAACCTTAAGATAATTGACTAAGCTTCGTCTGTGGCAACTAGGCCTAAAGAATAGACTGTTAATAGGTATCTCATGACTTTCGCTTACGAAGTTGTAATACCAGGCCACAGTAACGCGGTCTGTGATAGTTTTTCGTGTATCGACAGAATAAAGTCTTCGGAAACCGATATTTGTTGACTGAAAATACACATAAAAACGACATATGAAACCCATAATTTAATGACAAAACTGTTTTACCGTTTCCTTCTTGTAAACGCATTTGCAAACAGAGTATACCAAGATCAGGGTCAATGCCTATAAAGCTTTTAGTTGAGCCTGAGATCATTCTCAAGCTTTTGATTGGTCAGATTTGAGCCAAAGGCTCAAATCTGACTAATCAAAAGCTTGAGAATTCAAATCTGACCAATCAAAAGCTTGAGAACGAAACTCAGACTCAACTAAAAGTTTTATAAGCATGGACCCAGACATCTGATCAGATTCTGTTCTGTTTGCTTTTGGGATGATATAGATCTGATTCTACAGTTTTTGTCAAACGAAAACAATTCCTCGAAAAGAAAACTTCAGCTTATAAATATTTATGATGTCGCAATTTCTTGCATGGATACTGAACAGGGAAAGGGTTAAAAGTATACATTCGATTTTACTGTGCATTTACCATATGTCTGTTGACATTTACCATACATGATTCAGGACTGCGAATACGATGTGTACTGAGGTATCGATATACGCAAAACTCCACTAATGCGACCACCTAAAAGTGGTATAATTCTGGGTGCTAGATGCAGGTGGTAGCTTAATGCAGGACGAAAGTAATGCAGAAAGCTCATAGAGGAGCTTTCTGCGTTACTTTTGTCCTGCATTAAGCAACCACCTGCTTATAAAGACATCCATGTTTATTCATTAAGTGGTCGCATTAGAGGGGGTTTACTGTATACCACTTTTTATAATAGTCTCTTCGAGACGATTCAACAATGGTCACAGTATAGGGTTTGATGAGAAATAAAGGATTTTTTTCTTGCAAATGTTTACAATTTACGCATCTTATCTGGACCTATGACCAAATGCATATTGAATATGTGTCCTACTCTTCCACTATCAATGGCAAACAGTTTTGATCCAAAATGACACTTCGAGTAATCGGCTTTATACTGGGATTCAAATTACATTGTATTTGTTACTGTGACTATGGGGTTTTTTAAAACAAAAATGAGGAAAAATAAACATTAGGCTATAACAGACGACAAAGTTTGCAGACGAAAACAAAACTGCAGCGAGAATATCTTAAACTATATTTTAAAGTGGTTATATGCTTATACATTGTGTAATGTTTCAGTAATGTTTAGTACGAGTAAAGACATATATCATAGTGCAAAGATATTAGACGGTGTATTTGTTTGGTTGCTTACAAATCGGTAGTCAGGAGCAAACTCCGTGATTACATAGAACCTGCTGTCGACGTCATTGACGATAGGTGGCGCTGTAGGTATGAACGTGCCGTTATCATCACCAACCGTACCCCTGAGTGTTAGTGACGCAAACGGTGTCCCGTCTGAAAATGAAGGCAATACCGCTTTTGTCATATATAAATAGTTCTAATATATGTTTTATGCTAATTTTAAAACGCTTCCCTCATATAAACGCATTTTAACGCATTTACAAACGGTGTATAACCAGATCAGACGGCTATTGTAGGAGCCATCTCATTAGGGTCTACTCTGTTTGCTTATGGTATAACATAAATCAACCATTATATTTTACATAAATATTAACAGCATTGTAAAAATGCACTTGTCTTATCTCAAACTTTTAGAAGCCATATTAATGTACCCTAGGTTTTAGCAACCTTCTCCAGAAAAAAACATACATTACTGATGTTTTTATGCATTGTTATGTCAGTTGTAGTTTTGTCAGTTATAGTTTTGAATATATGTTTAATGTGATACTTTGTATACACCTCCTCATGGGCCGATGGCCTTATGGATTTGAATAAAGTTATTATGATATTTTACATAAATATTAACAGCATTATGTATTTATAACAAATCAATATTCATTATGTCATTCTTTCTTACATGAATATTCATGGAGTAAAGGGTTAATATAATTAAATATTAACCTGACTGTGCAATATATATCTAAACTGACCTCAAGAACAATGACACTACTATACATATTCACCTGACTGTGCAATATATATCTAGGCTGGTCTCAAGAACAATGCCACTACTATAAATAGTCACGTGACTGTGCAACATATATCTAAACTGATCTCTATAACAATGGGACTACTATAAATATTCACCTGACTGTGCAATAAATATATAAACTGGCCTCAAGAACAATGGGACTACTATAAATATTCACCTGACTGTGCAATAAATATCTAAACTGACCTCAAGAACGATGGGACTACTAAAATATTCACCTGACTGTGCAATATATATCCAAACTGACCTAAACAAACAATAGCACTGCTATAAATATTCATCTGATTGTGCAATATATATCTAAACTTACCTCAAGAACAATGGTACTACTATAAATGTTCACCTGATTGTGCAATATATATCTAAACTGACCTCAAGAACAATGGCACTACTATAAATGGTCACCTGACTGTGCAATATATATCTAAACTGACCTCAAGAACAATGGCACTACTATAAATCGTCACCTGATTGTGCAATATATATCTAAACTGACCCCAAGAACAATGGGACTACTATATTTACCCACTCCTCGCCCATATACAATTATGTCTGCCAATACTTCTGATTCGTAAAAACGTTTGCAGGAGAAACTGATGGCCGAGTGTCAAACAGCTTGGATCCTGGTCAGACTATATTTTAAAGTGCTCTGTTAGCAAAGACACGAAAAAGTGTATCTACGGAGTGAAGGTTAGAAACAGCAACGTCGTATCTAATACAAACACTGTCGTATCTATTACAAACAACTTCGTATCTATTACAAACAACGTCGTATCTAAAACAAACACTGTCGTATCTAATACAAACGTCGTATCTAATACAAAAAAACGTCGTATCTAATACAAACAACGTCGTATCTAAAACAAGCATCGTCTTCAAAGCACAGTAAGACCTCTTTAAAGCGACAACTAAAAAGAGGCAAATGTCTGGATCAGGTGATAGCTTAATGCAGGATGAAATCATTCAGAAATTTAGACAAGTTTTGCAAACAAACTGCTACAGGAGCTATCTCCATTACTTTTGTCTTGCATTAAGCAACCGACTTTTTAAAGACACCAGCTGCTTTCATTAAGTTGTCGTTTTAGATCAGTTCTTTTCCACAGGGTTGTTTTACCTGTCAAAAGCAGTGAAATGTTTCCATTTTCGGACACCAATAACAGAATATTTTCATTGATGACCTGCAAGCTGGAAACAAAATACGCTTTATGAGAATAAAGGTATTGTGTGATTGAGTGCACGGTATGCTTAATTAATCTGAAGGCCTTTGACCGTAGACACCAATCAATGTTTAATATTTTCACTTATTCAGTTCAGATCAGACCTCGTTGTATCCATTTATATGAACATCGTTTGAAAACACGTATCACGTTTATTTCATAATTAACCGGTTACTTATATTCATGGAGTAAAGGGTTAAGATGAATAAATATCCATCTGACTGTGCAATATATATCTTAACTGACCTCAAGAAAATCGTTTGAAAACACGTATCATGTTTATTTCATAATTAACCGATTACTTATATGCAACATATTTCGTAAAAACTGTCCATTATACTTTGTCGGCTGATTGATTGACTGATTGATCCATTCATTCATTCATTCATTCATTCATTTTGAAACGAATTAAAGACTAGAGATTATGAATATTAATATACTCAAAGAGTGGCCTCAGGTTCGGTTCAAGTGGAACCTTAGGGCCCATAGGCTTCCCAGTCGTGTCGTATGTCACCACCTGAGTCCCATCTGAACCCAATATGTCCCCGTGCGTGTCCATTACGGGCAGAGTGGGGAACCGTAGAACTGGGTCCCTCCATCTAACTTTTCCGCTGTCGGCACCTATGCTCACATAGCCACTGAAACAACACAAAACTTAGGAGAACTCACATAGCCACTGAAACAACACAAAACTTAGGAGACCTCACATAGCCACAGCAACAACACAAAACTTAGGAGATCTCACATAGTTACTGAAACAACACAAAACTTAGGAGAACTCACATAGCCACTGAAACAACACAAAACTTAGAGGAGACTTCACATATCCACTGAAAAAACACAAAACTTAGGAGACATCTCACATAGCCACTGAAACAACAGAAAACTTAAGAGACCTCACATAGCCACTGAAACAACAGAGAACTTCGGAGACCTCATATAGCCACTGAAACAACACAAAACTTAGGAGATCTCACATAGCCACTGAAACAACACAAAACTTAGGCGACCTCATATAGCCACTGAACAACAGAAAACTTTGGCGACCTCACATAGCCACTGAAACAACACTTAACATAGCCACTGAAACAACAGGACACTTAGGTCAATTGCTTTTTTAACCCTTCTCATGCTATTAAAACATTAACGTCATGCAGTTGGCGTAGATGTTTAGATAATATTGGCCTAAAGGCAAACAGTTTGGATCCTGTGAGACGACGAATTACTCTGTGTCTCATCTGGATCCACGCTGCCAACTCTTAGCAGGTTAGGAAAATAACCTGTTGCTTCATAGAGTGCAACGTCCTCGCAAATAGTACATTCAGATCAAACGAATTCTGTATGAGCTGTCTGATGAGAATCGGTATTCATGCTGATAAAACATTTTAGTTGAGTCTGAGTTTGTTCTCATGCGTTTGATTGGTCAGATTTGAGCCAAAGGCTCAAATCTGACCAATCAAAGACTTGAGAACGAACTCAGACTCAACTAAAACGTTTTATAAGCATGGCTACTTTTCTTTTTCTTGTAGGATGATGTAGATTTACTCATGATCTGAGTCCGCACGGTCAACATTGGTCACTTAACCCTTTCCCTCGTATAAACGACCTTTCACGCCTCTGCAAACAGAGTAGGACCGGAGCAGACCGCTCCTATAAGAGCCGTCTGGATCAGGGTCTGTCCTGTTTGCTGATGAAATTATAAGAAATATCACTCTGCACTCTCTAATAATGCCACAACCTCCTGTGTGCATGTGTCATTATAACATTTCCTGCTAATTAATATTCATGATGGTCATCGTTTCTTACATTAATATTCAACAGAGAAAGGGTTGACCCTTTCCCTGTTCTTTGTTTATTCCAAATTTCAATACCTACTGAATATTCATGGGCAAAGTAGTTATAATGAAATATGGAAGATGAAACATTGTAGCCATTTTAAAATCTAAAGAAACAGATGTATGAAATTCCATTAGCAAACAGAGCAGATCCTGATCAGACGGAGCCGTCTGATCTTTGTCTACTCAGCTGTTTGCAAATGCGAGAAAAGGCGTTAATATGAAGGAAAGGGTTAATGGGATAGTAAGCATACATGGATTAGGTTTTGTTCAAGAATAAAAAACAAAACTGTAAATTACGATTCATACAAATGCGATGCAAAGATTAGGACACTGCGACACTGAACCCATCACGTAGTGCCACAGGAATCTGAACATAAAGGAACTCTACAAACATCGATTCACAACAAATAAAGAGCACCCATACACACATATACCACACATACACACATATAACTGTTCGTGCCTACTCAACACCGACAACATATATATACCACACATACACAAATATAACCGTTCCTGCCTGCTCAACCTCGACACCATATATATACCACACGTATACACATACAGTGCTCCCTCCCCACAACATCCCTCTCAATAACGATTCCCTCCTTACAACAACGCATGTCACTGTTTCCGAAACAACAAGGCTCCAGAAACAACTTTTTTCCATCGTATTTTCTTTATGCCTCCATCAAACTCTATGTTGTGACCACTCTTTAGAATCGTCACAAAGTGACGATTCTAAAGAGTGGTCACAACATAGGGTTTGATAGAGACATAGCGGTTTTAGTTCTCGAAATACACCTTATCTGGGGATCTGCAAACAAGCCAATTATGTTTGATTTTCCCTCCCTAAAACAACTCCCTCTGAACAACACATATGATCTTCGTATCCCAAAGGGTGTCGTTGTAGAGAGGGAGCACAGTATAACTATTCCTGCCTGCGCTACACCGACAACATAAACATACCACACATACACACATATAACTGTTCATGCCTACTCAACACCGAAAACATATATATACCACACATACACACATATAACTATTCCTGCCTGCGCTACACCGACAACATAAATATACCACACATACACACATATAACTGTTCGTGCCTACTCAACACCGACACCATATATATATACCACACATACACACATATAACTGTTCGTGCCTACTCAACACCGACAACTTATATATACCACACATACACACATATAACTGTTCGTGCCTACTCAACACCGACAACATATATATACCACACATACACACATATAACTGTTCGTGCCTACTCAACACCGACAACATATATATACCACACATACACACAGATAACTGTTCGGGCCTACTCAACACCGACAACATATATATACCACACATACACACATATAACTGTTCGTGCCTAATCAACACCGGCAACATATATATACCACACATACACACATATAACTGTTCGTGCCTAATCAACACCGACAACATATATATACCACACATACACACATATAACTGTTCGTGCCTACTCAACACCGATAACATATATATACCACACATACACACATATAACTGTTCGTGCCTGCTCAACACCGACAACATATATATACCACACATACACACATATAACTGTTCGTGCTGCCCAACCCCGACAACCTAAAGGCATTCAGTATGAAAGGTTATGATTTGTTAGTGGAGTTTGGACGGTAAACAAACAGTGCAAACCCTGACCAGGTGACTCCGCTATGAGTCATCGGATCTTGATCAACACTGTTTGTAAATCTAAGTACACTGGTTCTTGCATTCAAGTTGTTAAAACATATTCATACACTATGTTTTTGTTCATACTCAAGTACGTCATCAAAACACTACTTACGTATCAGTAGGACCCGGCCCATTAGACTGGCATACAACATTTTCCGAGTTGCCCACACATCCGCCAGCATTCGGCACGGGTCCACTGAAGAAATCACTGACCCAGTCTATAGTAGCTTTTGCTGTAGGCACATTTAAGGTAAACGAGAATGTTCCGCTAGGCCTACATCCCCAAACGGGACAACCGTTAATTGGCAATCCCACACTTAACTTGGAAAGATATACATGTACAATAAATATAACGAGTGACTTATACATGCTTACGAACACTTTGGTAACTTGTCAGTTACAAATGTGATGAAAGATATTAAATTTTGTTTGAGCAGTCCGATATCAGTAGTCTACTTATATCTGATATGCTGATAACAGAGGTATATAAAATATTTCGTCGATAACCTTGTGAACATGTCACAGTAGAAATTTCGATTCAGGATAATCGCCTATTATCCTAGGACAGATTTCGACCGAAATATATCCTAGGACAATCAGTAGTTCTAACATGAAACTAAATTCTACCAGGAGAATTTCTTATTATATCAAAATATGTTCGAAAACATACTGAATAAATTAATACTTGTGACAAGTTAAAATTACAGTACAAAATATATGACATTTTGTGACAAGTGTCTAAGATCAAACTTATACGTTTATTTACAGTTTTCCAAAGCGGTACTTCCATCTTCCCCCTATTCGTTGTTTGTTTTGTCTTTGTGCGTTTCTTTATGTGTTTGCTAGTTATGTACATTTGCTGTGTTTTCTTGTGTTGCTGTGCGGGCGGCTGTTTGTTCTGTATGTGGTGTTTCCTGCATGACTAATATCTGTATTGTTATTACGTGAATGATTTCAAAGAGTGGTGTCATTATAATAGAATGATAAAGGTCAAATAACACCTAATCAAATATAATAATCAAAGGGCAACAATCAATATCATTAAGACAAGAACCTAGCTGTTGTGAAGCATCCCAAGGCCTAACTTCCCTTCCGCATCATATCAGTTTTAAATGTGCGATGAAATTGGCAGCATAAAGTAGATTTTGATAAAATAGCGACAGTTGAACAGGCGCACACGGCAGAGTTCTATAGATTAGTTGATGAGCAGATCAAACAGTCTTTGTTACTGCATTACACACGATACAAGTTCTGTTTTACGAAGCACTTCAAGATGCAGGCAATAAGAATAATGACAATTCTCTACAGAAAGAAACCATCCTGTCCTGTGGTCACCTAGGATATGCATTTGACACCGCAAGACGGTACTATGTTAATTATGTTCATAGTTTCATGATAACTTTATTGCAATTGAACCCATTTTTTGTCACCAGAGGGGACTATAGAATAACCTACCTACTGTCTGTCTGTCTGTCGAACAGTCTAGATTGGCCAGATTTTTATGAGTAGATGACAATGCGGAGTTTATGTCCATCATTCTGATTTTAATTTCCAATAACAACTTTTTGGATATGGGAACAGAAATACTTAAAATATCACTTAGTTTAAACATATTTTATTTGAAAAAGTATACATTAATCATGATATCCACAGAGTATCACAATATAATTAGAACAAAAGCTAAAAGCTTATTGAGTTCTTCTCCTCTTTGTTTTAGTTTAAACACATTTTATTAAACCCATTTAATTCATTAATTAAATATCACTGAAGCAACTGTGTGTCCTCAAAATCAGGATCCTGCAATAACTGCATTATTAGACAGGCTAGGTTGATAAAACTTTCTACGTAAATGTGGAGATTATGCACGTTAAGTTCATATGTCCGCCCGTCTGTCTGTTCTTACTCAAGATATGGATGCTGCGATTAGTTAAGAAGTATGCAGACTAGGTTGGTGAAACTTGGTATGTGAATATTTAGCTTTGTATAACAATTCTGTGTGAATAGGTGGTAATGCGGTGATTATACACAGTAGGCCCATCTGTTTCTCCATCTGTCTGCCTGTACACATCATCTAGACCCTGCGCTAACCTCAAAAGTATACTAGGTTGATGAAACTTTAATATCTTAGATACATGTATTGTGAGTAATTATCTATAGAAATTCTTACCAATGATTCTATCTGATGTATCATATCTGTTTACAGTTGCCACTCTAGGGTTGGTCACTATCGTCATGAACAGCTTGAAAAGAAATCAAAACAAACTACTCGTGGATTCGTCATGACCTTGTTGTTAAATACGTCCGTACTTGCCGATAGTACTCCACACGGGTTCCATTTAACTAACTTGCTGAAGGTAAACCGATCATCTCGCTTGAAACGTACGCAGATGGACCTCACGTACTTGACCAACATGCCTGACCACGGTAACAGATATATTCTCCATATCATGCACTACGTCACTAGGTTCAGTTGTTCTCATACTCTGACCTCAAAAGATGTTTTTGTGGTTGCTGAGACGCTCGTCAAGACGTGCTTGTACTGTAGTCTGACAAGGGAAATGAATTCCTTGTTATAGTCATCACTGAGCTCACTGAGTGGTCAGTCCTGGTCATCATTAATGGACGACTGCATCATCCACTGTCTCAAAGCTGTGTTTAACGAACCACCGGAGTGAAGCTTGGGAAGTCATTTAAAGAACACACAGACGAGGGTATGGCCGAATGAATTCAATATATGTAGTATGCCATAACACATCACTGAGCGCAACAACAGTAAAATACCCTATAGTGTTGTCTACGGACAATCCCCTGGCAAACATTGTGCTGAATGGTTGACCAATGACGATATTTAGATTTTCTTCACTCACACCAGATAGCAACCTTAGCACCTGACACCACACCCTAAGTCTTCCCCAAACATCAGTCCAGACTACACAATACAATAGTCACAACGACCTAACAGCCATCAAATCGTTGCTTCAGCCTTTCGTCTCATCAGCCCCCGTCACACCTCGGTGTCTCATCAGGATCTAAACTGTTCAACATTTTTTGATCGTATATCAAAAGTACTTCCTAATACACCGTATTTTCTAAAACATTTGAATTAGTCAAAATACATTAGATCCAAACTTGTGCAGACACATTTTCACAGCGGGATAAAAATTCAAACAGATCAGATTCAGATCAGAAATTGTTTAGATTCTTTCTAGGGTTATCGCAACTTCGTCGCCGACATGCTGAATGTAATGCATTATGCACACACGATCATCTTATTTATCTTCCTAACCCTGGGCAATTGTCGTCTATAAATATTTTCAGCTGCTTCTATTATAAAAGGACACATTTGTTCAATTGCCTTTCAAAAAAGTGTCAAGGTGTCAAACATTGTGAATCTTGATGTTTGACCGAGTCACTTATCTTATCTGGATACAAACTGTCTGCAAAGGTTGTAATCTTATCGCTAGTAGGATGGTGAAGAGTGATGATGATAATATTTACCAGAGGAAATGCAACCGTTTGTAAATGTTGTAAAACGGATTTGGATTAAATCAATATATCATCTGGAAATATAAATATCCACTATTACAGAAATAACTGCTGTTATTTAATTATAATCTTATTTAATTATTCAATAATTATAGCCTGTCTTTGTTGTCGTTTGTGATTGGTGTACTGATAAGTTCATCTCATGTATCGTGCGTGATACTGTAATAGCTCGCCGGTTATCTAACGTGAGATTTAAATAAAAGATCAAAGCAAGATAGTTTAGATCCTAATTAGATATTGAGTTACTCGGTAGTTCAGAATGTTTGCAGATATAACATAACTTCATAAATATGGTGCTCATTGTAAATGAAAAGTAGAAAACTAAAGCTGGAAAAGACAAACACACAAAACGCAACTAACACCAAAACACAAACAGAAAGCAAGCAACACATCCACACACAAATACGCGCGCACCCACAAATAACAACCACCGCTATCACAAATGCAGTTGTAAAGTGCATGCAAAACGACAACATTCAAGTAAAATAAACTGTATAGTATCCACCTATCGCTAGTGTACTCAATGACTGAGCTGCAAATTAGTACGACAAAACCTAAATAGTGAAGACACTTGGTTTGGGCGTCCGTAAACCGGTTAAAACCCTAGTGATGGTTTTGCCACTGACCGTTCCAAGGCGGCACTCTCTTACTCTAACCCTTGTTAATGTTTGTTTGGTATCTTTGTACTTATGTATTTGTTCGGGTTTTTGGTTTCCGTTTCGTGCGTGTGTGTGTTTGTGTGTCTTCGTCTGTGTTGGTCTAGTGTCTTTGTACTTGTGCGTTTGTTCGTTTTAATATTTGCGTTTCATGTATGCATGTGTGTGTCTGTGTGTCTGTGTGGTGTGTATGTGTGTGTGTTTGTGTGTACGGTAAACATAGGACAGATAAAAAATATTGGTATTATAACTGTGAAAGTCCGTCAAATATGTACTCAATGACTGCTGAAGTCAGAGCAACTGCAGGGACGTCATTAAGGGCACGACAGAGAAAAGGCAATACATATGTCTGCTAAGCTCACCCTGTTTCTGGGTTTACGAGTATACCATCATAGTGAACTACCCTCGGCCTGTCATCGTGCAAGCAAAGAGGAAAGCGTAGATATAGATTGTAAACAGGTGTATAGATAAGTAGAAAATGTGTTGCAACATCATTGGGTCATAACCTTTCTTTCTAAAAGTTTTAATACTTTAAATAAACAATTCATGGAAATGGATATAACCCCGAAGTTTGTAGATAACAAACATAGAATTCTGGGTATGAGAAATACCTTGCTGCAGTAACGCCTGTAGGTTACAGTTATATTGACCGTAGATTGCAGTTATATTCATTTTCAGTGTAGTTTTATTTTCTTGTCCTTCGGGGTCATTACTTTTGATGTTATCAGTTGAAAATTGAATACTGCTTAAGCCGGTGCAAAAGGGCGTGAATAGTGTTGCACTACTGATTAAAACTCATAAACTTGCTCAATAAAACCGAGTCTGCAATTTTTCTTGTTGCATTTCTTCTTTGCTTTCGAAAGATCACCAACTTTCAGAATCTTTGACCATTCTTGAGTTTTTAACACATTTAATGTTTATAATGTAATGTTTTGTAGTAATATTGATATTCAACCCTACGTGCATGTCTACTTGTGGAATGATATAGAGATTGTACAATATGTTTAATGGCCGAAACGTTTGGTGTCGATATGCAATTATATCAAAGCATATAATTATTATTCACGTAGTGTTCTTACAGAAGTATTAATGGAGTAAGAGTTTAAACAACTTTAGACATATAATTGAAACTTTATAAGTATACTATATACTGTCTGTTTCAACTTTGTTTATAATCTATATTGCATTCTATCAATGAAAAGGTAGTTAAGTCAAACAGGAGATGGCACATAGAAAACGCAACAAACACCAAAACACAAACTGAAAGCAACCAACACATCATCACAACCAAACACACACACAAGAAAAAACATCAAACACTCAAACACAAATACAAACACAAAGGCACAGTGACACAAAAACACAACAGCAAGGGTGACAGAGTAATGCTTTGGCACGGTCAGTGGCAAAACCACCACTGGGGGGTTTAAACCGATTTACGGACGTCATAACCTCAAATTTATCTCAAATTCACTGTAGTTTAACAAATCGTACAAATACATGTATCTCCGCCAGACTTCCCTACAACATGGGAGACGGCAAACACAGGGCAATATGTATAACATAGCAAGACAACAACTGTGAACGTCCGTCAAATAGGTACTCAATGACGTTGCTGAAGTGAGGGCAACTGCAGAGAAGCCGTTATGGGTACGACAGAAAAAACGCAATACAGGAGTCTGACAAGCTCATCCCGTTTCTGGGTTTAAGAGTATACACTCATAGAGTACGTCCATCGGCCTGTCATCGTGCAAGCAAAAAGGAAAGCGTAGCACCACAATGGCAAAACGCAAATTTTTATGTACATTAATAAAAAATACACAGAGAGACGCACTGACATATCAAACACACAATAGAGGAAGGTGGAAGCGGAAGTACCGCCTTGAAACGATCAGTGACAAATGCCACTGGGGGTTTAAACTGTTTAGCTAGGGTGACTTTGAGATAAGTGTGAGGTTAGGATGTCCGTAAACCGGTCTAAACCCCCAGTGGTGATTTTGCTACTGACCTTGCCAAGGCGGTTCTCTCTTTGTCATCCTCGCTTTTGTTTGTCTTGTGTCTTTGTGCTTGTTTTTTGTTCGTGTTTGTATCTGGGGTTTGTATGTTTGTGTTTTCCGTGTTCTTCTCGTGTGTTTGGTTGTGTACGCGCGCGCGTGCGTGCGTGCGTGCGTGCGTGCGTGCGTGACTCTGTGTGTGACTCTGTGCGTGTGTGACTCTGTGTCTGTGTGACTCTGTGTGACTGCCTGTGTTAATGTGGCTGTGGGTGTGAGTGTGACAATATACATACACTTACAATTTTGTTTTACATTTGTAATGTGGAGGAGACATTATGGTCCCCTCACTTAGCCCCCCCCCCCCCGCCGCTATGGCCCGATTTCCGACCTGGGCATTTTCATGTCTTTAAATCTGGAATCTGACTTAGTGATGTTATACTTTCTGATCCTTCGAGATCATGTATTTCAGTAATACTTCTTAAGCCGGTGCTAGGGGGCATGAATAGTGTTGCGCTTTCAAATACTGCTCATGAACAGACTCAATAAAACCGAGTCTGCAATTTTCTCTTTTTGTGTTGCAATTTTTGCTTTCGGGGGATCACCACCCTTTAGAATTTTTAGTATAGAAATATTGGTCTAGCTGGGTATTTTTGGGCACCGAACACTGCAGCTTCTTCCATGCTCAGAAATATCTCCGGTGTCTTCCTCCACCTGGTATTAGCTAGGCGAAGCGATATAATTGCGACGTAAAACACTGATGCATGCAAGTAGATAGCAAGAAAATAGCAAGCTGTAACGCTTTATTTATTTATATAAAAATCGAGTCGGGAGTCGGACAGCACTATCCGATACCGCTTGCTTCCTTTTGGCATTCCTATTTTCAGGGGGGTACATCTGAAACACAGATTAAGTCATGTTACAAACGTGACATCTTAAAACATACAGGCCAAAACAGGACGTATGGGTACCAACGAAAACAAATAGTGTAGTAGATCTAGTATATCTGGGTAGCTGGTCTGGTGGTTAACACTATGGTGTCAAATTCCATTATAATTTACTATTATTGTCCCATGTTATCATCTTAACATATCGATATGTTGTCCAATTATGCTTTCAGATAGTTCGGGATGCTTGCAAGGTGTTTCAGTAGCGAAGAAAGTAACGGGATATACAACCGGAATGCCTAGTTGGACAGATCGTCCACTATATGCAAATGATTGAATGTAACTTGATCACCACGTGATTTCTCCGCTCCAAGAAAGTAAACAAAACATGAGGAGAAATAAATTACTATCACCGGTACCCATTTAACCCCTGGGTGGAGAGCAGGTGCGGATGGGAGACAATGAAAAGCGTCTCTGAAATTTCCGGGAGGGAACATGATTTGAACTCCGGACCTCTGGACTAATGGTGAAGCGCGTTACTACTAGACCACCACACAACAGAAATACACAAAACACATCTGGTCATATGCAAATACAAGTGTGTGCGCTAAGTAGGATAATGGTCAATTTGGATACTGGATATTGTTTAGAGAACTAACTAAAAAGATGCTGTATTTTTTATTAAGGGTGTGCCCTTAGGTTAAACACCGAACCGAACTAGATGAGGACACGAATACTGAACTTATATCTGAAACGTCTACTATAATTAAACATAAATGAAAATACAATCCTGCAAAACTCCTCGGTAGTCCTCGGAATTATACTAAAGAAGAGTTTTGATACTTTTAGGCAGGCGACTGATTAATGCATGCTGAAAGTCCTAGAGGATATTTCTGCTAAATATCACCCTGCATTAAGCTGTCACCTGTATCCAAGACTGATATTTACACTAAATTTAACGACCGGTTCACGTAGATTTTATTGTACTACAAACGCCAAAACAACTGATTCTGTTTACAGGTGACTGTTAACGAATAACAAACAGTATACAGAAACAAAAACTGGTTAGAGTTTCCATAGCAGTCATTAATTGGTCACTTTAGAGAGATTCTTTTGTATTTTGAACTGACTTGAGACGACGTTGGTAATACATCATAAACATACAGTGAAGCTCACTTATAACGAAGGCCTCGGGACCCGCTGATTTCTTTCGTTATATCCAAATTTCGTTATACATATATCAGGTCCACTTTACTATATGTAATCAGAGATGGGGAATGAATTTTATTTTGTTATATGCATTATCTCGTTATATCCAAAAAAGTACAAAAATGAGTCATGCAGGAAACACCACATACAGAACAAAAACTCACCCGAACAGCAACACAAGGAAAAAGCAAATGTAGATAAGTAGAAAAAACAACAAGAGACGCACAAAGACAAAACAAACATACAATAGAAGGAAGATGAAAGTACCGCCTTGGAACGGTCAGTGACAAAAGTCACTGGGGGTTAAACCGGTTTATTGGCGCCCAACTTCACTCTTATTCCATCCCCACCCAAAAAGACAAACAGTGTAAATAAACGTATCCCCTCTTCGACTAATCTACAACAATCGCGACGGCAAATACAATGGTAAAGTGCATGTATAACGAAAAAAAACATTTAATTGAACATACTGTATTCACCTATCGCTAGTGTACTCAATAATTGAGCTGCAAACAGATTAACTGTAGAAAAGTAATAAAGAGCAAGACAAAAATGAATTAGTACAGATATCCGACATTCTCCTTCCATCTCTGGATTTAAGAGGTCGCCTTCATAGAGTACTAAACCTTTCTTGTCGGCGTACATGCAAAGAGGCCAGCGTGATTGCCAACTGTAAAAGGGTTCACAACCAAACATGCAGTATGTTGTAGTACTACAGGATCATATCCATTTTTAATGAATTGCTTAACACATTTGATGAACAAAGTGAGAAAATGTCCAATAATTTTACGAAGTTTGTAAATCACATCACCATAAAATTCAGGATGTGAAACACCGTGAAACATGAACTTTCTACATTAAGCAAGCACCTGTCTACTCCGAATCATGTCACTAATTAATAAGCGGTCGCCTATTTACCCAATTGATACCCATTTGGATGCCTTCGAAAACAGAGTATATCTGGAACAAAAGGCACAGGCTTGTCAGCTCTGTCAATCAAAAACTAGAGGCATGATATTATAGATCATATCGAGGCAATTCTTCTCTCTGAAGTGTTTTTATAAAATTATATCATTATGAAAATCTAAATGACATGTGATGTCAGTTCGTTCGTACATATTGATGAAGTAAATGGTTAGTAATATCATATATTGTAGAGCGAGAGAGAGAGAGAGAGAGAGAGAGAGACAGACAAAGAGACAGAGACAAAGGGACAGAGGTACAGAGACAGACATAGAGAGAGAGAAAAGAGAAAAAGAGAGAGAAAGAGAGAGACAGAGAGAGGGATTGAGAGAGAGAGAGAGAGTACGTACCCTTTGCTGCATATAATCCCGATGAATGTGCATTCGCACATGTAACAACCGTCCTTCCATTTCTCTCCTTTCGTATATGTGTGTCCTTCGTAATTGCAAGCTATGTAAACAAGAGCGTATATTATATGAGAGGATCCATGCTGTTTGACACTTGGTTAATATTTTCAATATGGAAAAATAGTCAAACAGGGTGAGCCACACACGGAATGACACCGCATCAAACACCATCTAACAAGAAACGGTAAAGCCACAAGACAAAACATAACAGGACGCATATCAAGACGAAACACATTAAACATTAAGCATATTAAACAACAAAATTGACCGTAGGCTGAAAGCAGTAGTGCCGCCTTGGAACGGCCAGCAGCCGTTTTTTTTAAATACTGAATAGGATACAAATTTGAGCAGACATTCGTTCTGCCACATAAGAGAAACATGATAAACGGGATGAGAGTCAATCTTTAGCCAAGAGAGCAAACACCGCCCACATCAATTTAAACCGGCTTTAAACCCCCAGTGGTGTTTTTGCTACTGACTGTGCCAATGCGGTACTTTCTTTGTCACCCTTCCTTCTAGTTGCTTTACAAGACGTAATTTTGTTCATGTTTGGAGTGTTTGTCTCTAGTTCATGTGTGTATGTTGGTGTTTTCCGTGTACATCTCGTGTTTTAGTGTGCGTTTGGATGTGTTGTTGTCAGTGTGTCATGGTATATATTGGTGTGTTGGTGGTGGTTGCGTCTTGTATGTGGCTTTGCCTGCTTGACTTTACTACTTTTCCATTTAATGCGCTCGACTAAAATACCACGGATTCGATCCCTCGTCGGACCAAGTCCTTCGGATAGGACTTTATAAACCGATGTCCAATAAACCAATTGTTGAATGAAACACAACACATCAACATCAATTCTAAACTTACTTTTCATTTAACACGAATACTATCGTCAAACAACTAGATCTGACGTGCCAAAGGTCAGCCGAGTCCATTTTGAGGGAGAGGAGCATTCTGTAGGTTTTCAGCCGACCCTAACTCATTCCCTCATATTGACGCATTTTGACGCCTCTGTAAAAGTCACTTTCTAAAACCATTGTGATAAATAGAGCATTTACACCACATGAGTGAATGCTCTTTTTATCACAATGGCTTCGAAACTACGTTTTTTAAAATTCCTTTTCTCTTGTAAATGCGCCGTTTCGGTAGATTTAAACAAAGAGGTAGGATCTAAAATTCACCTAAGTGGGAATCGGTTAATATATGAAATAAGGCGGAATGGTTGTAAGCGTTGCAGTATGTAAAGTCTAGATACGCATAACGTACTGCAATAGTAGTCATTTTATTAAGGATGGTTTCGAATCCCACGTCTACCTTAAATATTTGTTTCATCTTGAATGAATAGTAGAGCATTATTCTATTTTATACAGTACAATTATGCTGACATTTTATTCAGGTATTGGGCATCAGCCATCACTATAGATGAATCACTAAAAACTTCAGACCTGACATCGGACAATAATGATAAAATGAAGTTGACAAATGCAAGACGGGCATTGCCAATGAGGGAGACCATTTTTTAATTTGAAATTACAGTAAAACATCTATGAACCGATTACTCAGTCAGAACAAAAGTAAGCTACGTTGACAGTGGGCTGCTTAATGCAGAATCAAACTGACACAGAAATGTTCTTAAAGGAGCTTTCTGCATAGTTTGTTCTTTACAATGCTGCCACCCGCCTTAAATGCCAACATTGACTTATTTTTTGAATATCCTGTATATACGTTTCACGGTAGGGCCTATCTATATAACAAACGAAAGGGTAACACTCAATCAAATACTAAACAATTATAGATTCCTTAATATTTTTCGCAAAACAAATGCGTTAGGTTGATGCGCGACTTGAACCTGCGCTTAATACAATGGTCCACTTCATGTACTTTCTTATGGCCCTACGACTTATCCTCTACGCTATGTTTCCAATAACTTATTTAGTTATTGTTTGTATCCATAACTAAACCATTCCTTTAAAAAAGTCCCTTACAAATGGACTTGGCTAACCGGTTACCCGTCGTATCTAGATGTTTGACTAAAGTTAATTTGTCATACCACGATGCACGTTATTTTATCTACATGTATTTGCAAACAGCGTATAATAATTGTAATCAAAACTAGAGGTTTTTGTCACAAACACGAATGTCCCCCTTATCCCTCGCATTCACACATACTTACTGCGATATATCGTCACATTTCTGTACATGATAACTCGACCATGCAAGATGAGTGACAGACAGACAAACAACTCTAATAAAAACAATATGTAAAGGGAAATCACTAAAATGTTATGGATTTGATGAAAGAAACTTCCCATTATTATGCGCTTCCACACCACAAGCTTCAGGGGGAAATGATAACAGCTAATATTGATACCAGAGGTATGGCCCTTATGCGTGATACTTCCTTTTATCGTGCTATTTCTATAAATGAAATGTCATTCCAATAGCATCGGTAAAACAAGAGTTATTGATCAGATCAGACAAATATGTACCAAAGGATAATAACTCCAACAGTATTGCAGCCACAGTTATTGCCCTTGTTCATGACACACATCTTCTCTCGTTATGCTCTTTACATGTATGATGTTTCAGTACAATTGCATAAGGCATGTAGGAGTTATCGTCCGGACAAGAAAGCGTTAAACAAATGTACAAGGGGCGATAATTCTCAATTTATTGAAGCCAGTGTTATGGCCGTAAGAGTTATGGAACTTTTGGCATGACACTTTCTCTTATCATGATATTTTTATGTATGATGTTTCACTCCGATGGCATGAGCCATATAGGAAGGAGTTATCGTCCAGACAAAAAGTTTGAAAAAGTTACAAGGGGCTATAACTGCAATATTAGTGAAGACAGAGTTATGGACCTTAAGCATGACACTTTATCTCATCATGATCTTTCCATGTATGAAGTACCATTCCAATGGCATGATCCATACAGGAGTTATCGTCCGGACAAAAAAGTAAGAATTGTTTTACAAGGGGCAATAACTCCTATATTAATGAAGCCTGAGTTATGGACAATGTGCATGACACTTTCTGTCATTATACTCTTTCCATATATGAAATTTCACATCATGCATATTTATGAGATGCGGTTTTATAGTGTTGTTATACCTTCTGATCCTTCGAGATCATGAATTTCAGTACTTCTTGTTATGTAAATTGAATACCGCTAAGCCTGTGCTAGGGGGCGTGAGTAGTGTTGCACTTACAATTACTGTTCATGAACAGACTCAATAAAACCGAGTCTGCAATTTTCTCTTTTTGTGTTGCATTTTTTGCTCTCGGGGATCACCCACTTTCAGAATTTATAATTTAAACTTTAAAATGGGAATGTATCTGCTTTGAAAAAAACCTTAGAATAATGTCTATATCATGTTAAAAGCAAACAGAGGAAATCCTGTGCATATGGCTCCTACAAGAGTTGTCTGATCTTGGTTAACTCGGTTTGCAAGTGTGTGAAAATGCGTTTTTAAGAAAGGGGTAACGCGGTAAGAGCTTATGAGAGTAAAGCGTTTCGTTGTTAGGTGACGCTTTTGTCACCATTACATGTGATTTATTCCATGTAACTGCATATTAATCACATTTGATTCACTACCTGGGAATTGTCAATCAATAAGCCCTGTGGTGTAAACCACAAGCCACTAGCATGATAAATTGTTTTCCATTTAGAAATCAATTTTTAACTTACTATGTGCAGAATATGCCTGGACACCCCGTGTTTCATTTCCAGTACTCTCGGTTCCTGCTAATGTCCCTATAACAATGATAAATATATCACAGACAACGCAATAAAGTTAAACTGATTGGAAGGCATTGATTAATTTCAGTGTACATGTAACTACATTTCAATGATATTTGGTTCACCATCTTGGATTGATAAAATAATATCACTAACAAAGTAAAAAGGCAATGGTGAAAAAGCAAGACAGAACATTTACCATAAAAAGGGAGGTTTAAAATTACCTTGTGTAGTGTCAGTCATGCCACCAACTATTCCATTTCCAGAACCACCGGTTTCCGTCATTGTCATGTTTCCAGTACCTGTCATTGTACCTGACGCTGTAGAAAGGAACGTATAATATCACACAATTACATATATCATAACTAGCATATAGGTGACATGGTGCAATGCACACTCCGCCCAGGGAAACCGGCGCCTCATCAGGATCCAAGTATTTTGGGTAGCGGAATAAGGGTTAAACCACATTATTTGTATTATATAAGGGGGCAAATTCTCTGTGTTTGATTCATTATTTGATAACATATCTCTAGCTTTAGCTAGTACAGTAAATGGAAAAGTAGTAAAGTCAAGCAGGCAAAGCCACATGCAAGACGCAACCACCACCAAAACACCGATAGACAGCATGACACACACACACACACACAACCACACACCCAAACGCACACGCACACACACGAAATGAACACAGAAAACACCAAAAGACACACAAGAACCAGGGACAAACGTTCCACAACATGAACAAACCACAAGCACAAAGACGCAATGCAAACAAAAGGAAGGGTGACAAAGAGAGTACCGCCTTGGCACGGTCAGCAGCAAAAACACCACTGGGGGTTTAAACCGGTTTACGGACGTCCTAACCTCACACTTCTCTCAAAGTCACCCTAGCTTTACAAATATTGTAAATAAAGGTATCCCCGCTGGACTTACCCACAACATAGACGACGGTGAACACAGGACAACATGTAAAACATAGCATAATAACTGTGACAATCCGTCAAATATGTACTCAATGACTTTGCTGAAGTCAGAGCACCTGCAGGTAAGCCGTTAAGGGCACGACAGGGAAAAAATAATACATGAGTCTGGTAAGCTCCTCCTGTATCCAAGTTTAAGAGTATACCATCATAGAGTACTACCCTCGGCCTGTCATCGCGCAAGCAAAGAGGGAAGCGTAGCTACCGACTGTAAAAGGGTCGATAACCAAACATGCAGTGTGTTGCAATATAATAGGATCATAACCTTTCTTTTTAAATTTTTTAATGCGTTTTATAAACAAATCATGAAAATGGATATGACCCCGAATTTTCCTAAGTTTGTAGATAACATCCCCATAAAATTCTGGTTGAGAAATGCCTTGTCGCAGTAACGTCCGTAGATTGCAATTATATTTACTAATGAGAGGTAAATTTCGATAATAAAATTTAGAAAAGGTTTTCCGAAGTTTGTGATATCTGTAACCTTGCTTAAGAAGTTTATCAGTTATAACTAAATTACGTCTGTTAAAATCTTCAAGCAAAGAACAGGCTCGGGCAAACCTAATAAGTTGAGAAATATAAACACCATAAGATGTAGAACGTGGCACATCCCCATCTAGAAAAGGATAATTAACAATTTTAAAATTAAAATCTTCTCTTTTATCGTATACTTTGGACGAAACTTTATCATTTGTAATTGAAAGATTCAAATCTAGAAATGAAGCATTAATGTCAGATTGATTAGCTTTGTTTAAAGACAGTTCTTTTGGGTAGATTGAAGAAACCATAGTATCAAAATAAGGATTATCTAAATTCAAAATATCGTCTAAATATCTTGAAGTTTTATTAAAAGCATTAACAATATCGGTCTGTGTATCAGGTTTTAAGCTAAGCATAAAATCCCTCTCGTAGCAATACAAAAACAAATCTGCAACAAGAGGGGCACAATTTGTACCCATGGGTATACCAACAACTTGACGATATATGGTATCTCCATAACGCACAAATATATTATCTAAAAGAAAGGTAAGAGATCTACAAACATCAAGGCAAGTCCACATTGTGTAATGTTCAACTTCTGAATTCGAAAAGAATGAACGTTGAACATTACAAGCAATGAACATTTTGTTTTCTCTGGCAAAGGTTTTTTCTATTAATTTAATAAGTCTATCCTTTATAAGATGGTGAGGTAGAGTAGTATAGAGTGTAGAGAAATCATAAGAGCTCAGTAAAGAAATGTTATACTGTTCATTTTCAAGTTTTGTTAAAACATCATTTGAATTTTTTATGGACCAAAAAACATTAATACCAGAATTTTCATATATTTTATCACAGTAGCGTTTAACATGTTCTTTGATCGTAGTAAGACAGGACGTCAAAAGTATAGATAATTTAGTAGTGGTACAACAGCTAGAGTTGGCAATAAAACGCGACTTATAAGGGTTTTTATGTAGTTTCGGAATCCAGTACAAAGTAGAAAGTTTATGTTGTTTTATGTTAGGACCAGACTTAAAATCATTGCACATTTTTACATGTTCCGAGACTATATCTTTTTCAGGTGTTTGAACTGTTATATAAGTTTTTGAATCAGTTAGCTCCTTCTTTAAAACATCAACATAATACAATCTTCAAATAATGATTACATTGTTTGATGCCTTGTCAGCAGGAACAAGAACATAATCTGAATGAAAATTAGAAATGTTTTTCTTCAAGTAGCGAAATGTAACTCTAGGTCGAGGTGGTAAAAGATGGTTATTTGATTTGTAAAAAGTTATTCGTGTATCAATAATATCGAAAATACATTTCTTCCAATCCGAAAGGGCATTAACATCAGCATGTTCTCGTCGACACCATTTGATGCAGAATTCTTGAATAGCTTCCGCAATATGAGTTCGACAAGCGTCAAAATCAATAAGGGAAGGTAATCTATATTTAGGTCCTTTAGTTAGGAGGGTCCTGAGACGTTTATCCTTAATGATATCAAAATTACCAGTAATGACATGACCAACTGGTTTATAGCAAAAGCTAGAAATGATACAATCTCAAGAAATAGGGGTATTAACATCAACATTTAAGTCAGAGACAATTTTATTGTAGTTCAAAATAACATTTCTAATAGGTTTATTATATTTATAACAGATGATAGGTGATTCAGAGTTGATGAAATATTTGGGAATAGCATCGATTACATTCTTATCACGAAATATACTTTGAATATCAATAAAATCGATACCTTTATTTAGGAACTGAAGTTTCAGAAAATGTCTTTTATGTTCAGATTCTTTATCAATACGTGGACGAAGAACATGCTGTGTGTAACTTTGTATAAGTGAGGCAGTATTAATTAACGGATCTGTACGCATATAGATTTTATCAGCCTCTTCGTCTATTGACTTAAGACAGGAAAAGGGTAAAGACGATAAACAAGATAACATAGAATGTTTACCAGTTTGTTTTAGAATAGTATGTAAATCATGAATAGACATATTACGACGTAATTTACGCTTAATATTACCATTTCTACGTCTGCCATGTGATCTACTTTTACGTTTTCGAATAGAAAATATAGAGAAAATGTCGATACTTGGATCTTTAGAAATATTGCCGCTTTGGAAAATGTTATCATTAAGGCCTAAAGGAAAAGGTGTTTGTAATTTCTTTATCCAGTC
The DNA here is from genome assembly GCA_963576725.1 of Azorinus chamasolen. Classification (NCBI taxonomy): domain Eukaryota; kingdom Metazoa; phylum Mollusca; class Bivalvia; order Cardiida; family Solecurtidae; genus Azorinus; species Azorinus chamasolen. The sequence continues at coordinate 2,133,305 of OY755240.1, forward strand.
TAGCTCTGTGATGAAACGAGCTTTAGATTTTAAACTACCAGTAGTTTTAGAATCATAATAAATTTGTTCTACTGGTTGAACCGAAACATATTTGAAAGAATGTCCTGTATGACGAAAATGCTGGTAAAGAAAATTGCGTACTTTTTTGATCCGGCAATGGTAACTGTGTTCACGAAACCTAGTTTTTAAAGAACGTCCTGTCTGACCTACATATTGAATGCCACAACGTGGCGCATTTCATGTAAGAACATATATAATATTAGATGAGTTTCAGTCTAAATCAGAATTAATCTTCACACTAAACACTCTACCATTAACGAGAGATTTAATTGTTGATCTAGTAGAAATGAAATTGCAACACATACACCTCTTACTATTGCACTTAGTAATTATTGGAAAACCTTCTCTAAACTGGAATTCTAGAGAGAAGGATTTGGATATTCTATTGCAGGCTGAAAAACATGCACCAACTACAAGTGGAGATTTCTTTACGCATTACGGTGACACATTTCTCCGATTTTTATGCTAGATTGTATGTCCGTTTTATCGGGGCTTCACTGTAGATGTTATACACATTTGTCCTGTTCTTTCTGATACATATCTCTGTTGTTAGTACAGTATAACCATTCTAAGCCGGAATCTTACTAGAGAAGAAGGTAGATACTTTCAGGCAAGTGAATGCATGATGCAGATGCGCGCTTTCTGTAGGACTATCTTAAAATAGCTGTCCGTATGTCAATTGTCTCCAAGACTGATATTTATACTGATCGTAACGTCCGGCTTAGACTGGTTTACTGTATACTCAAGACATTCTGTGTTCATATAACAAAATAAAAATGCATGTAATCAAGTATTCATGATAGCATTGATTCTTACATGAATATTCATGAGGTCAAGGTTCACACAATTGTAACGGATATAATAACTCTGCTGAACAGCTGAATCCCTTTACCTAATGAATATTTATAGTTACAGTTTGTAACTTCATGAATATTCATCAACTGAGTCTTTATAATGACCAATGCACAGCGAAATGGGAATGTTCTGACTTCTTCTTTTTCTGTATCATCTTTATACAAGCACACTCTTCCAAACATTCAGCAGCAAAAGTAAATTTACTAAAACCTTCATCGTTGCCGAACAAATACCCATATGTAAATAAAACAGTTACAAAAAGCTGTAGTCATCATAAACAAGAGATGTGCTAGCATTCCAGCGCTTATCTTACGATGAAGTGATGTAGAGGATATTGTCTCGCTTCTCAGCCGTACAAGATAAGCTGAGTTACTAAAATTAGCCGTACTATAAAAGTACAAAAATGAGTCATGCAGGAAACACCACATACAAAACAAACACTCGCCCGAACAGCAAAACAAGGAAACAGCAAATGTATATAAGTAGAAAAAACAACAAGCGACGCACAAAGACAAAACAAACATACAATAGTAGGAAGATGGAAGTACCATCTTGGAACGGTTAGTGACAAAAGTCACTAGGGGATTAAACCGGTTTATGGGCGCCCAACCTCACTCTTATTCCATTCCCACCCTAAAAGACAAACAGCTTGTCTGGAACACTCCGTGACTAGTGTATTCATAAGCCCGATTGGGTAAAATCAATACAAGGGACGGAATTCTTACAGAATTATACCAACCTTTCTATAGGCAACAACCGTATGAGTTGAAAGTAATTATGAGTTGAAACGAATATTTCTATTTATCATACAAACACTTTAAAAGCCTGTTTAATTAACCGAAGACGTTGTTTTGTAGTCACTCAGTCAATTATACTTTACGCCAAAAGGTAACGTTTGTGGTTGTCATAACAAATGACATCATTTTGGTGTCACGCCTAAGGGTATGCTGCAGTCTGTTGCTATTAGATATGGAAATATTATTACGCAATGTAAGGTAGTACTTCCCAAATTCGTTACTTTACTTGGTTTTAGGGCGTACAATCAAGCATGGGTTTTGTTAAAGCCGGGAGGGGTGGGATTTACCCAAGGTTGGTCTTTTCCAGTCGGAAAAGAGCTTTAGCTAAAGCTCGTTTCCGACTGGAACAGACCAACCTCGGATATAGAAACCCCTGTCTTTAACAAAACCCATGACTGATTCTATAGTCTCATTTAGCGTTGCCCTGTACCATATGCAGTACACAGTCTTAACGGCACCGCCATATACCTAAATCATAAAGCGCGGACATGCATTCACTGGTGAGCAGGCAAGGAGTCGATTTGTGAAGGTTTTATGTGTACTGATATGTGTATTTGTGCCTCTAGGGTTGATGTAGATTTTTGTGAAGCACATCTTGCCTGACTTCTGTTCTAGTTTTACGTATTCTATGAGAGAGCATACTTATCTTTTAAAACAAAAGTACAAAATGTGTCATGCAGGAAACGCAACAGCAACACACGGAAACAACAAATGTACTAAACTATAAAAACATCAAGAGACAAAACTAGCATGCAATAGGTGGAAGATGAAAGTACCGCATTGGAACGGTCAGTGACAAAAGTCACTGGGGGTTAAATCGGTGTTTGGGCGCCTAACCTCACACTTGTTTCATCTCCACCCTTTAAGACAAACAGTGTGAATAAACGTATCCCCTCTCCGACTATTCTACCAAAACCGCGATGGCAAATACAGTGGTAAAGTGTATGTATATAGTTTAATCTAGATACAATACCGAATAACGCGGCATCTGAACCGGATCCAAACGATTTAACACATTTATATTTGATAAAAAAAAATGGAGAAAACGTATACTTATGAAATTGTCTCAGGTGGCATTTTTTTAGAATGTCATTAGCCAGCTGATAATTGATGGTACTAAGGCTAACTATCTACCAGGTATGGTGACATTTAAATATTTACTCAGTCATCCATAGACGATATATTCCGAAAGTAAGTGCTTCTTCGAAAGCAAAAGTAGCAATTCCAAAAGAGAAAATTGAAGACTCTATTTTATCGAGTGTGTTCATGAGTAGAAATTAAAAGTGAAACACTGCTCACTACCCCAAGGACCGGCTTAAACAGTATTCAATTTTCAAAACTTGTACCATCAATACTAATGATTCAGAAGGACCATAAGATATAACAACACTGAGATTGAAGTACGGGGCGACCTTTTACAGATAAGGCCTGTATATGATTTAGAAAACCAGATCAAAACAAATCTCAGGGAAAATGTAGATCAAATTAATCCATGCAATATCGGATATTTGCAAACAATTTAGACCGGCAGCAGAAGACTTATTTATATTTTTCTATTTGTTTATTTAATTCATCATTGATTTGTTTTATTTTGTGAGTGTATAGTCCATATGTGCCATTCAAAAATCACTAATGATTTAAAACCTTTATTATAGATCGACGTTGCAGTTAGGCCATTTCCTCCTTGGCCATTTTAGACATGAACTCGATGAATCAATGTACTGTAAAGGAGAAAAAGCCCTATTTATCTCATTTAATTGGGTTAAAACATGACTTTTACCGTAACGCCGAAAGGCATCAGTAGGAGTAATTGGTTAAACAATTATGGAGAAATCCACTATGAACATCATGCATGAAAACCGTTCAAACCTTTAGGATGCTTTTCATTTCATTATTATATAACCTCAGCAAACATTCTGGACCACCGAGTTCACTCGGAATATAATCAGGATCGAAACGCTTACATTATGATTCTATAGGTAAAGGATGAGCTATTACTGTCGTACGCACGGTACATGATCAGTTACCTAGAATAACCATCAGAAACGACAATAAAGACAGCTTATCTTATATGAAATAGGATACTCTTTTAATTAATGAATATATACATATATTTAAAGAGATAACACCTGCTATAAACGAGAACTATCAGCATAAGTTCAAAGCAATTATCTTGTAAAGGAATAAGAACAGATTTTCCTGTGATAAAGGATATTAACATATCAACACGATCTATTGAATTTTAAATTCCTTTTATCACATTTGCAAACGTTTGTATTTCCTCTGGTAATTAATATCATTATCACCCTCCATTGCCCTACTATCGAGATTAATTACCCAATTTTGCGTGAATTGTATCTTAAAATAAATGACATCATGAATATAAATTAGATAAATTGTTACCTTAACAAATCGACGATTTGGAGTCGTCTGATTTGGGTATACTCTGTTTGCAAAAACATAGAAAGGCTTATTAATGCAGTAAACTTTTAAAAGGTCACCCTCTTTCAGAATTGTTAATACTTGGATTGTGCTTATAGTCTTAAACATTCTAGTTTCGTTCATATATTTGCGGCACTACTGACTGTGTATCAAACACTTTAGATCCTGAAGAGACACCGACCTCCTCGACCTACTCGACCTTCTCGACCTACTCGTTTTCCTCGACCTACTCTACTCGACCTCCTCGACCTACTCGGCGGTTCATCTGAATTCAAACTGTTACCAATGCGAGTCAGGTCGCGCTCAGGATAACAATTTGTTCTTAATAGTCTTCTTTAAGTATGTCGTCTGCCAAAAACAAATCGGTGACGAGTGGTGCACAATTTGTACACATCGAAATATGTCGCATTACTTGTTGGGCTACTTGGATCGAAATGTTTGCATTCGTAATCCCGAATTTCAGTTTAGCATACATTGTAAATCACGGTCATGACTCACTTCATACAATATATTTTATATTTATTTCTAAAAGACCGGTTCATCGCTCCTTCAAGTTGACTTCAACGGTGTCCTGCTTTCTGAATTTTAAAGACTCATCGCTAACAAACTACATGTTGTTTCAGGTGTTAACCTTAGTATATTCGGCGATATTAAACGTCTTCTCATTCAGCTTTCGAATATTATTTCTTGCAGAAAAAAACTTTTAAACCGGGCGTTAAATTTAGTATAAATGCCGGACATGTGGCAGCTTAGTGCGGGGTGAAAGTAGGAGCTTCATGCATGCTTTTTACCTAGCATTAAGCTGGCACTTACCTACTAATATATAAAAGTGTGACATCTCTCGAAAGCAAAAGTAGCAATGATAAAAGAGAAAAATGTAGACTAGGTTTTGAGTCTATTCATGAGTAGCAACACTACGTATGCCCCCTAGCACCGGCGCAAGCACTATTCAATTTTCAAAACTGATGACATGAAAGCTAAAAATTCCGAAGGACCAGAAAATATAACTAACCTGAGAAAGTTATTAAATACAAAGGTAGTAAATTAAACAAGAAATAGACACACTAAAAACGCATCCACCACTGAAACATCGATAGAAAGCAAGCAACTCACAGATACAACTACACACGCACCAAAACACTCATTAGCATGCACACAATTAAATACACACGAACTAGATAAAAATTGTAAACATGAATAAACGCATAAGTATAAAGGCACCAAACAAACATTAAAAAGGCAAGAGAGTACCGCATTGGAACGGTCAACGGCAAAACCACCACTGCGGATTTACACCGGTTCACGAACGTCATAATCTCACACTTATCTCAAAGTCAACCTAGTTTAACAATGAAAAAAGAAGTAAAGTCAAGCAAGAAAAGCCACACACAAAAAAACCACTATCACCAAAACATCGATAGAAAGCAATTGATACACACAAGCGCGCACGTACGCACGCACGGACCCATGCACGCACGCACGCACGCAAGCACATACACACATGGAAATATTAAACACGAACAAACGCACATGTACAAAGTCATCAGACTAACACAAACGCAAGGGCTAACACACACTAACGCACTCGCACGAGACGAAAACCACAACCCCGAACAAACACGTATAAACCGTGTAAATAAAGGTACCCCCACCAGACTTCCCCACAACATAGAAGACGGTAACACATAGGACAGTGTGTAAAGTATAGCATGACGACAACTGCGAAAGTCCATCAAATATATGCCCAATGACTTTACCGATGTCACAGGAACTGCAGGTTAAGGGCGCACAGAGAAAAGGCAATACATGTTTCTGGTAAGCTCATTCACTTTATGAGTTTAAGAGTATACAAATGTACCATCATAGAGAACTACCCTCGGCCTTTAATCCTGCAAGCAAAGAGGGAAGAGTAGCGACCAACTATAAAGTGGTCTACAACCTCAAATGCAGAGCGTTGTAATATAATGGGGTCATAACTCTTCTTCCTAAGGATTTTAGTGCGTTTAATAAACAAATCATGAAATGGATATGACCCAGACTTTCTTGAGTTCTAAACTAAGCTTCCGGTTTTAGAGGGGTGTTACTGTACATAATCACTAGGACTCCTAATGCCGCATAGTGTCCCGTTGTCTCATTTCTGCCCTAGCTGTTAAAGCTTAACCATAAAGCACGAAATAAGAAATAAGAACTTTTTTATGATACAGCTTTATACTGTTTAATAGGAAGCTATATATTAAAGCATATTGTTACATATTACATACACATACACTTAAACATCGATATCTAGAACATCAAAGGACCATACATATTAGCTCGAGATATCGAAAGGTCGAGTTATTCCTCTGTCAGTTAACCCGGCATCTCATCAGGGTCCAAGATGTTTGATACTTGTCCAAAATCTTCAACAACGCATGAGCAGATCCAAATTAGAGCGTTGTATTTGGTAGCGGTTAAAGAATATTTGTATCATATAAGCGTGTCAATTCTCTTTCTTATGTTCATTATGCGATTATATATATATCTGTTTGTTAGTACAGTGAAACTATTCTAAACCTGAAGTTTAGTACAGAAGGTGAATGCAAAGTGAAAATCATGCAGAAAACTCTTAGAATGTTTGGACTTTTTAAGAAAAGAATCAAGCCCAATCGAAAACAGAGAGAGTCCTGATCATAATATTATAAACCTATTATAAACAACGTCCAACCCTTGTCTACCTTGCTAAAGATTGCGTTAACTTGTGCATCTATGAGATAAAGGGTTGATATATATGTATTTGCATTTTATATTTAAAAGAAATCATCAGATTTCTTTGAGGCATTGGAAACATAATAGTTAAGACAATTAAATTCGGTACTCGATATCACTATATAGCCGTTAACGCACATCTGTATTTGTGGTATAACAAAAGCAACATATATACGCGAGTATTCAGTAATATCACCGTCATTTCTCGCCAAACCGCATGCTTTGACCGCTCTCTATAATCGTTTCGGAGAGCTTATGGACGTTATTATTGAAAATGTCTTAATTTACGTGTGTTGTCTGGACCTCTGGAACGGGTATTACAAGTATTTTCTGTCTTACCTTTGTACCTGCACACCGTTCCAAAATCCAGAAACAATAACAAAATTATCAAAATCTTCATCCTTGCAGATCAAATGTCGACATGCGAATGAAATTGTGGAAGATAGTTATACTCATTATAAACAAGAGATACAAGAGCTAGTATTTCAGTGATCGTCGAGATTGAAGGGACTATTGTTTAGTAGGATATTGTCTTATTTAGAATGTCTTTCCTATACCACCTGTATTGTGTAATATTAACAGTTCTGCGATATACCTTAATCATAAAATGTAGAAATGTATTCACCGGTGAGCAGATAGGGACTAGTTCTGTAAAAGTTTTATGTATATGTGTACATGAACTCCAGTTGTGCTTCTAGAGTTTCGTGAAACATCTCATCCCCTGCCTGAATTATGTTCTAGTTTTACGTTTTCTATTTCAAACAAGTTAGTCCAGACGAAATACCGAATAACTCGGCATATGAGAAGGATCCAGACGATTTGATCTTTATATAATTAATAGGAAATGGAGAAACACGACCGATGGTACTTATGCTAACTAACATGTATGGGGAAATTTGAAATTTTCCTCGACCATCCAGAGACGAGACAGACAAGTGTATGATTACAATACCAGAACCAAACGAACTTGGGGTACACCTGTGGAAAATTTATACTAATTTTCCGCGAAATAGCGGAAATTGCAAACAGTTCATAGGACTTTATTTATTATCATCTATTTATTTACAATTCATTATTTATATATTTATTGGTTCAGGGTCTAGTCCTTATGTGCCGATCACTTATAACCTTTAAATTATTGGACATACCCATTTTCTTACTATGTTCAGTAAATATATTAAACAATCCTTAAAACGGAAACCCTATAATACTATAAAATACTGCATGTCTGGTTGTCAACACTTTTGCAGTTAGCAATCACGCTGCTTTCTTTTCATGTACGCCTAAAATAAATGTTTAAGACTCTATGAACACGACCTCATAAATCCGGAAACGGAATGAGGACGACGGATCTATTTGTCGTACCCTTTTTGTTAACTTTTCCACAGTCGCTCTATTTGCAGCTCAATCATTGAGTACACTAGCGATAAGTGTATACATTTTGATTCACTTAAATATGTTTCGTTTTACACGTATTTTACCACTGTACCATCGCGGTTGTTGTGGAGTTGTCGGAGAAGGGATACGTTTATTTACATTGTCATTTAGGATGGGGATGGAATAAACCTTTAAAGGCTTCAAAGACTGTTACGTAGACCTCAAAAGGCAGCAGTAGGTATGAATAGGTTAAACAATGATGGGCAACCTCACTTTGGAAATCAAGCCTGAAAACTATTCTAATTTTCTACACCCTTTTTATGAAATCATGTTAACCTATGCAAATAGTCTGGAGTACTATCGAGTAGCCCGGTGTTTCTATCAGGATGTAAACTGTATTTCACTATGATCTTCTATTTAAATCTTAGTTTATGTAACAGATGAGCTATTACTGTATAACGGCAGTTACATAAGATCAGATAATCAGTACTCCAAATAATCAATCAGAAACGACAATAAAGACAGCTTTTAATAACCGAATATTTTAGTAAGTTTTTATATTAGATAACAAGAGTAATTCCTGTTATAGTGGATAGTTGCATATCCAGAGGATATGGCAACCATTTTCCTCATCTAAGAGTGTTTTCATGCATTTGTAAATAAGGTAGACCATGATCAAACGGATTCTAAGGGAATTTGTAAGATCTGAGTCTTTACTTTCTGAAAAGGCTACAATATCACACCCTCCATATTCCATTATACGTCAATGACTATGCAGTAGGTTTTGAATTTTGAGATAAGCATAGAACAAGGAAAGTGTTAAATAATTATTCCTTTTATTCAATTTACAAACGTTTGCGTTTCCCCATGTGATTTAAACCATCACCAGCCTCACCATCCTACTAATTTTCAAAAACCTTTACAGAGAGTTCATATCCAGAAGAGAAAAGTAACTCGGCAAATCATTAAGGTTAAAAATGTTTGACATCTCGACACGTGTTTGAAAGAAAATGGAAGAAAGAGTTCTTTTATAATAGAATGAGCAGGCAATATTAATAGATGACTATTGCTCAGGATAATGAATGTAAATAAGATGATTGCGTGTTTTGTGCCTGTTACAATTACCTTTAGCATGCTGTTGGCGAAGTTGCGATAACCCTTAAAAAGATCCAAACAAGCCAACATCTAATTTGAATCTGATCTGTTTCAATATATACCCGCTGTGAAAATCATTGCCTACTCAAATTGGGATCTGATGTCATTTTGACAACGTTCGATCCAATCAAATACGCTGTATTTTTGGCGAGTATTATAGGACGTAGTTTTGAGATATTTTCAACAAAGTGTTAAAATCTTTGGATCCCGATCAGACACCAATATATTCGACGTCTTATTTGAAATCAACCTGTTGTTAAGGCAACCCATGTCGTGGATAGCGGGAAAAGGATTATCGAATAGTTAAAAAAGCAGGATTGGGCGGTAAATACCGGGGGCGGTAAATACCGCTGGTAAATACCGGTATTTACCGGTCGGGTAAATACTCCCAAAATGGTCAATACTGGCATTTACTGGCAAATACTCCAGAAAAGGTGGAATATATATTATTTCTTTGAAGTTTATTGTTTTTATAAAGGCTGTTTTAAATTGCTGATTAGTGGAATATTGATAAGTTTATTTAGTGATTTCTAACCATCATTTTACTGAGGGTTTAATCTGCTTCATGCCTGCCAAGGGTACTCATCAGACGGCTTATATATCTTATCTAGGAGTTTCATCTGGTTTATAGAAAAGTTCTGTATAGCTCTAAATTTTAGATAATGGAATGATTCTGCTGGTATAATGTGTTAAAATTATCAGTACAACAGACCAACTCCTTTGTCTGATACTGCAGTTTGATTGGTTTAATATGAATCATTGTCCCCTCTAAATTGTCTATATTGTGTTTGACACTTCATGGTCCATTGTGTTTATCTCTTAAATAAAAAGTGTGTATTATTTTACAACAATTACCATAGTGGCCAGTAGAGGTGTCAAAACTGTTGTTTTGAGAGCTGATTTGACAGTAATTTGCAGTGGGTTAGGTAGCCAGTATTGTTTCTCTTATCTGTTACTCAGTTTTCTACAAGTGACTGCCAGTCTTTTGATTTTCATGAAACTGGGTTCATTCAAAATTCAGCTTAAACTAGAAAACTGACTCAGTCAGAGAGAGAGAGCCCTGTAATCAAGGGCGGATAAACTCTAGACATAGTGATCAGATTCAACCCAAAAACTATAGGCGTCTTCCTATGATGATACTTAAGCATATGCCGTTATATGAAACCAATATGTGAAGTACTGTTTGAGTTATCATGTCGCATCAAAAGTGCTAACGGATGGACAGAAATTATGATTCCTATAGGGTTCCTGCATTTCCAAGCAGGGCCCTAATTCCACCTTTTATTTTATTTATTTTTTTGGTTGTTTACACTGCAAATACATAAGGCAAAACTTGTACATATGATTAGAGAACTAATAAAGCACATTGGGATGGTTTAAATATGTGCAAAGACGCTGGACAATTCAAAATACCAGTAAATGCCAGTAAGTGCCAGTAAACGCCAGTAAATCCCGGCATTTACCGATATTTACCGGTATTTATCACCGGCACGGTAAATACTCATAAATGCCGGCATTTTGCCAACCCTGTAAAAAAGTGCACTAGTGGAAGGTGGATGTGCTGCGATTATATTTCTACTGGATCAATCATTAAATCTCTTGCAAATGGTATTGTGTTTAATGTCAAGATTAATTATGATATAGATTGAAACTCGCCAAATATCATATATGTTCTAACATGAAATACGCCTCGCTGTGGCATTCAGTATGTGGGTCAAACGGGTCGTTCTTAAAACATTACGTTTCGTGAACACAGTTACCACATTTGATCAATAAAGTTCGCTTTATTCTTCACAAACATGTTCGTCATGCAGGACACTCTTTCAAATATATTTCGTTTCAACCTGTGGGACAAATTCATTATGATCTTAAACTACTAGAAATTTTAAACTAAACCTCCTTCTATCAAAGAGCTAGACTGGATAAATTACATACACCTCTTCCATTGGGCTTTAATGACAACATTTACCAAAGTGGAAATTTATCTAAAGATCCTAGCATCGATATTTTCTCAATATTTTCAATCAGAAAACGTAAAAGTAGATCACATGGTAGACTTAGATGTAGGTCAGACAGGACGTTCTTTAAAAACTAGGTTTCGTGAACACAGTTACCATTGCCGATTCAAAAAAGTACGCAATTTTCTTTACCAGCATTTTCGTCATACAGGACATTCTTTCAAATATGTTTCGGTTCAACCAGTAGAACAAATTTATTATGATTCTAAAACTACTGGTAGTTTAAAATCTAAAGCTCGTTTTATCACAGAGCTAGACTGGATAAAGAAATTACAAACACCTTTTCCTTTAGGCTTTAATGATAACATTTTCCAAAGCGGCAACATTTCTAAAGATCCAAGTATTGATATTTTCTCTATATTTTCTATTCGAAAACGTAAAAGTCGATCACATGGCAGACGTAGAAATGGTAATATTAAGCGTAAATTACGTCGTAATATGTCTATTCATGATTTACATACTATTCTAAAACAAACTGGTAAACATTCTATGTTATCTTGTTTATCGTCTTTACCCTTTTCCTGTCTTAAGTCAATAGACGAAGAGGCTGATAAAATCTATATGCGTACAGATCCGTTAATTAATATTGCCTCACTTATACAAAGTTACAAACAGCATGTTCTTCGTCCACGTATTGATAAAGAATCTGAACATAAAAGACATTTTCTGAAACTTCAGTTCCTAATTTCGTGATAAGAATGTAATCGATGCTATTCCCAAATATTTCATCAACTCTGAATCACCTATCATCTGTTATAAATATAATAAACCTATTAGAAATGTTATTTTGAACTACAATAAAATTGTCTCTGACTTAAATATTGATGTTAATACCCCTATTTCTTGAGATTGTAGCATTTCTAACTTTTGCTATAAACCAGTTGGTCATGTCATTACTGGTAATTTTGATATCATGAAGGATAAACGTCTCAGAACCCTCCTAACTAAATGATCTAAATATAGATTACCTTCCCTTATTGATTTTGACGCTTGTCGAACTCATGTTGCGGAAGCTATTCAAGAATTCTGCATCACATGGTGTCGACGAGAACATGCTGATGTTAATGCCCTTTCGGATTGGAAGAAATGTATTTTCGATATTATTGATACACGAATAACTTTTTACAAATCAAATAACCATCTTTTACCACCTCGACCTAGAGTTACATTTCGCTACTTGAAGAAAAAAATTTCTAATTTTCATTCAGATTATGTTCTTGTTCCTGCTGACAAGGCATCAAACAATGTAATCATTATTTGAAGATTGTATTATGTTGATGTTTTAAAGAAGGAGCTAACTGATTCACAAACTTATATAACAGTTCAAACACTTGAAAAAGATATAGTCTCGGAACATGTAAAAATGTGCAATGATTTTAAGTCTGGTCCTAACATAAAACAACATAAACTTTCTACTTTGTCCTGGATAAACTACATAAAAACCCTTATAAATGGAAAAGTAGTAAAGTCAAGCAGGCAAAGCCACATGCAAGACGCAACCACCACCAAAACACCGATAGACAGCATGACACACACACACACAACCACACACCCAAACGCACACGCACACACACGAAATGAACACAGAAAACACCAAAAGACACACAAGAACCAGGGACAAACGTTCCACAACATGAACAAACCACAAGCACAAAGACGCAATGCAAACAAAAGGAAGGGTGACAAAGAGAGTACCGCCTTGGCACGGTCAGCAGCAAAAACACCACTGGGGGTTTAAACCGGTTTACGGACGTCCTAACCTCACACTTCTCTCAAAGTCACCCTAGCTTTACAAATATTGTAAATAAAGGTATCCCCGCTGGACTTACCCACAACATAGACGACGGTGAACACAGGACAACATGTAAAACATAGCATAATAACTGTGACAATCCGTCAAATATGTACTCAATGACTTTGCTGAAGTCAGAGCACCTGCAGGTAAGCCGTTAAGGGCACGACAGGGAAAAAATAATACATGAGTCTGGTAAGCTCCTCCTGTATCCAAGTTTAAGAGTATACCATCATAGAGTACTACCCTCGGCCTGTCATCGCGCAAGCAAAGAGGGAAGCGTAGCTACCGACTGTAAAAGGGTCGATAACCAGTCGCGTTTTCTTGCCAACTCTAGCTGTCGTACCACTACTAAATTATCTATACTTTTGACGTCCTGTCTTACTACGATCAAAGAACATGTTAAACGTTACTGTGATAAAATATATGAAAATTCTGGTATTAATGTTTTTTGGTCCATAAAAAATTCAAATGATGTTTTAACAAAACTTGAAAATGAACAGTATAACATTTCTTTACTGAGCTCTTATGATTTCTCTACACTCTATACTACTCTACCTCACCATCTTATAAAGGATAGACTTATTAAATTAATAGAAAAAACCTTTGCCAGAGAAAACAAAATGTTCATTGCTTGTAATGTTCAACGTTCATTCTTTTCGAATTCAGAAGTTGAACATTACACAATGTGGACTTGCCTTGATGTTTGTAGATCTCTTACCTTTCTTTTAGATAATATATTTGTGCGTTATGGAGATACCATATATCGTCAACCTGATACACAGACTGATATTGTTAATGCTTTTAATAAAACTTCAAGGTATTTAGACGATATTTTGAATTTAGATAATCCTTATTTTGATACTATGGTTTCTTCAATCTACAAAGCTAATCAATCTGACATTAATGCTTCATTTTTAGATTTGAATCTTTCAATTACAAATGATAAAGTTTCGTCCAAAGTATACGATAAAAGAGAAGATTTTAATTTTAATATTGTTAATTATCCTTTTCTAGATGGGGATATGCCACGTTCTACATCTTATGGTGTTTATATTTCTCAACTTATTAGGTTTGCCCGAGCCTGTTCTTTGCTTGAAGATTTTAACAGACGTAATTTAGTTATAACTGATAAACTTCTTAAGCAAGGTTACAGATATCACAAACTTCGGAAAACCTTTTCTAAATTTTATTATCGAAATTTACCTCTCATTAGTAAACATAATTGCAATCTACGGACGTTACTGCGACAAGGTATTTCTCAACCAGAATTTTATGGGGATGTTATCTACAAACTCAGGAAAAATCGGGGTCATATCCATTTTCATGATTTGTTTATAAAACGCATTAAAACATTTAAAAAGAAAGGTTATGATCCTATTATATTGCAACACACTGCATGTTTGGTTATGGACCCTTTTACAGTTGGTAGCTACGCTTCCCTCTTTGCTTGCGCGATGACTGGCCGAGGGTAGTACTCTATGATGGTATACTCTAAACTTGGATACAGGAGGAGCTTACCAGACTCATGTATTATTGTTTCCCTGTCGTGCCCTTAACGGCTTACCTGCAGGTACTCTGACTTCAGCAAAGTCATTGAGTACATTTTTGACGGATTGTCACAATTATTATGTTATGTTTTACATGTTGTCCTGTGTTCACCGTCGTCTATGTTGTGGGTAAGTCCAACGGGGATACCTTTATTTACAATATTTGTAAAGCTAGGGTGACTTTGAGAGAAGTGCGAGATTAGGACGTCCGTAAACCGGTTTAAACCCCCAGTGGTGTTTTTGCTGCTGACCGTGCCAAGGCGGTACTCTCTTTGTCACCCTTCCTTTTGTTTGCCTTGCGTCTTTGTGCTTGTGGTTTGTTCATGTTGTGGAACGTTTGTCCCTGGTTCTTGTGTCTCTTTTGGTGTTTTCTGTGTTCATTTCGTGTGTGTGTGTGTGCGTTTGGGTGTGTGGTTGTGTGTGTGTCATGCTGTCTATCGGTGTTTTGGTGGTGGTTGCGTCTTGCATGTGGCTTTGCCTGCTTGAGTTTACTACTTTTCCATTTAGAATTGGTAATATTAAATGGAAATTATGTATTAATATGTCTATACTTTAAACCCACAGGTAAACATGCGTTACTTTCTTGTTTATCGTCTTTGCCATTTTCATGTATAAGATCAATAGAAGAGGAAGCTGATACAATGTATATGCGTACAACGCCGTTTTTTAAAACTGCTTCACTGGTACAAAGTTATACATATCATGTTTTGCGTCCTCATATTGATAAAGAATCGGAACATAAAAGGCATTTTCTGAAACTTCAATTCATAAACAAAGGCATCGATTTTATTGATATTCAAAGCATATTTTCTGATAAAAATGTAATCGATACTATTCCCAAACAGTTCATACATTCTGAAACATCTCCTTACTAAAAGACCTAAATATAGAATGCATTCCCTTATTAATTTTGACGCTTGTCTTACTCATATTGCGGAAGCTTTTCAAAAGTATGCAGCAAATCAGGCTGATGTTAATGCGCTTTCGGATTAGAAGAAATGTATTTTTGACATTATTGATACAGGTATTTATTTTTACAAATCAAATTACCAGCTATTGCCTCCTCGACCTAGGATTACATTTAGATGTTTGAAGAACAACATGTCCAATTTTCATTCAAATTATGTTCTTGTTCCTGCTGACGAGGCATTAAATAATGTAATCATTATTTGAAGATTGTATTATGCGGATGTTCTAAAGAAGGAGTGAACTGATTCACAAACATATAGGCTGGGTCCTAGTAGTGGTTACCGTAGCATCCCCCCCTAGACTTTTTTTCATGGGTACCAAATTGTTCGTTGGGGTCCTTAGAACACATTTTGAGCATGCCCCCAAAAATAAGTTTGTCCCAGCTATGTTTTATTTAGCGGTTTCCATGGTAACCCGAGGTAATTTTCGAAACTACCTTGGTTTAGAAAATGCGCAATAACTTTGTTTTTAGAAGCAATAGAAGGACAAAACAAGTACCAAAGTAAAGCAGAGACATATAGCTTGAATATGATATATGATTTTATTAATATTCATAAATGCATTCTTATGAATATTAATGAGGAAGTAAAAAATGTGATTTTTTTAGAAAAAATGAGTTTGTTGTTTAGTCTGAGAGGCTTATTAATGCACAGAAATTATTGAATTTAGGTTTAAGTTGTTTGTTGGAGTACTCTGAACACATTTTGAGTATTTCCCCAAATAATTTTGTCCCATCTATGTTTTATTAAACGGTTTCCATGGTAACCCGAGGTAAATTCCGAAACATCCTTGGTTCAGAAAATGCGTAATAACTTTGCTTTTAGAGGTAATAGAAGGACAAAACAAGTACCAAAGTAAAGCAGAGACATATAGCTTGAATATGGTATATGGTTTAATTAATATTCATAAATGCATTCTTATGAATATTCATGAGAATGTAAAAAAAATGCGTTTTTTAGAAAAAGGAGCTTGTTGTTTAGTCTGATAGGCTTATTAATGCACACAGATTATTGAATTCAGGTTTAAATTGTTTGTTTGGGTCATCAGAACACATTTTGAGCATTCCCTCAAAGTAATTTTGTCCCATCTATCTTTTATTGAACGGTTTCCATGGTAACGCGAGGAGGTAAATTTCGAAACATCATTGGTTCAGAATATGCATAATAACTTTGCTTTTAGAGGCAATAGAAGGACAAAACAAAAACCAAAGTAAAGCAGAGACATATATCTTGATTATGATATATAATTTTAAAAATATTGATATATTATTGCTTATGAATATTAATGAGGAAGTATAAAAATCCGCTTTTTTAGAAAAATGAGTTTTTTGTTTAGTCTTAGAGGCGTATTAATGCATAAAAATTATTGAATTCAGGTTTAAATTTTTCGTTGGGGTCCGCAGAACACCACTTGAGCATTCCCCAAAATAATTGTGTCCAAGCTATGTTTTTAACGGTTTCCATGGTAACCCGAGGTAAATTTCGAAACATCCATGGTTAAACAAATGCGTCATAACTTTTCTTTTAGAGGCGAAAGAAGGACAAAACAATAACCTGAATAAAGCAAAGACATATAACTTGAATATGATATGTAATTTAACTAATTTTCATAAATGTATTCTTATGAATATTAATGAGGAAGTAAAACAATCCGATTTTTGTTTAGAAAAAAGGACTTTATTGTTTAGTCTGAGATGCCTATTAATAAACAAGAGTTATTGAATTCATGTTTGAATGTTTTCATGTGTAGGAAAATAAACCATCCTTATTTCAGGTGATATTTCTATAAAGCATGCGTATTTCAGCTTATTTGCATATAATGTACGTATATGAATAAGCATTTTCTATAAGCATTGTATTTAGTATTATTTTGAGTATACGGTAAAATCTCGATTATTCGAATTTTCTTTATAGAAGCATTAAGACCCTTTTAGGCAGGTGTCTTCTTAATGCATGGTGAAAGTCATGCAGAAAGCTGCACTAGGAGCTTTCTGCATGACTTTCACCATGCATTAAGCTGTCACCTGTCTTAAATATCGATAATAATACGTACGTCAATGATAATACGTCAATGTTTGAAGCGAATCCCATCTGTTGGATGCAACTGCCGGTGCTAAAGAAGTGAATGAGAGAGAGAGAGAGAGAGAGGGGGGGGGGGCTAATGTCCGCCCCTGGATCTGTCGGAATCAAGTGAGGGGATCTGATAAAAACATCCCAGGTCGATTTTCATTTGAAACCGGAGGCCTAAGAGATACCCAGGGAACCCTTGTTCGTAAGAGTTTAGCGGACATGATCCACCCAGTTGCCGGGCTGGCACAAAAATCTTCGTCCAAGTCAGGCAAACGGGAAAGTCCCGTGGAAGAAGAAAGAGACTCCCTAGACTTAATTAGGTTAGGGAGGTCCACTTTTTCGACTGACACTAGCACGGAAGAGGATAGAGGACCCCTGTGAATAGGATTCGGGTGTCTAGGGCAGACAGAGGGTGGGATGATTCTAAAACAATCTTCACACGCATTCTCAATAGAAAATATTGATGTTCAGAATCATCTAAAGAAAAAGAGGACTAAGTCCCGTCTAAATCTGAGTGAGAGGCTTCCACAAAGTCTGATTCCCTTAAAAAATAGGACCATCCCTAGGAGCCATAATGGACAAAGTGTCTTCCTGCTCTCCCTCAGAATCCGCCCTGGTGAACGCCATGGATGGCAGCACCCGGGAAGAGTGGGACCCGCCACAGACATAGAAGTGTGGACTGTGGGTTCACGTGAGAGCTATTCTCCCTCTAGGTGAAGCTTGCTGGTTCCCAGAATGAGTGTCGGCTATCGAGAGCGACCAGCCGGCGAATCTGAGGAGGCAGAGCGATGTCTTCGTATAGAAGAGTAATGGTAAGACCTCGATCTGCGATGAGAGCGGTGCGTGTGCCGGTTCCCATTAGAAGAATAAGAAGGTTTTTTACGCCTCCTACGGGGTGGGTGGGATGGGGCTGGGGAGTCCGAGGTGTACTCAGAAGATGAAGAGTAATTGCAGGGTCTAGACGACCAAGAACGTCTAGACTTAGCCAGAGCAGCTTCCTGTTGACTTTCACCACTGTAATGCGGTGTAGAGACAGAATGCCCTGTAGAAAAGATTGGACTGGTAGATTTACCGGTCCACTTCGGTATCCTGGTCCAAAGGACCAGACCGGGCAACCGGAGGACCATTGGAGAGCAAACTTAGGACACCGGGCCAAAGAATACACAGTGACATCTTTGGGCGGGAGCTCGGTAGACCGGTCTGCTGGTGATGTCATGAAACGGAAGCACTGACGCCAGGACACCGGGGACCGGTGACGGAAAACTGGGCCTAGATTCAGCGGGACCAGGCAAAACTCTTCACACAACAAGCGGACCGGGAGACCTGACAACAATGGGACCAGAACAAAGGGTACCATTCAAGTGGTAAACGGGGAACCCGCGCCCGGGCCAGCAGTTGGGTGCCGATCTGCAACTAACAACTGGGGAATCGACTGCACCACAGGGGCTGTTGACGAAAGAGATTTTAAAGAAGAAGCAGGCTTCTTCTGAGCTTTAGATGACAGTAATTTGTCTGTTGCGAGGGAGTCGCTGACTAAAGAGAAGAATACTTCTTCTGTCGGGCAGCAAGCTCCCACGTCCCCCCCCCCCCCTGGACAGGGAGCTGATGCGGAGCATCCGCAGCAGGCCAGACACACTTAATGAGTTGTCCAGCCTGTCGCGAAATGCTCGCAAGAAGCATTGCGTTGCTCTGGCATGCTGTGGTAAATAATCAAGCAAATGCATAAGACATCACGAGTAAGTTAGAAGTCACGCAAGGCTAATATGGGTAAACATAAGCTGATGATTACAGTCGAGATGCTATATATTTTCTATTGCATTACAAAACACCCATAACAGTAATATTCTTCATAAAACATGC